>NC_069405.1:1316074-1344613 GCF_026875155.1 Cherax quadricarinatus
AAATTTGGCAGTAGCAATGGAACTTTTTCACTTAGGGCATGGGAAAGGAATTTTCACTCATGGCGTAGGAAAGGGACTTTCACTTATGGCATAGGAAAATGGAACTTTCACTTAGGGCAGAGGCAAGGGGATTTTCACTAAAGGGCGGGGAAGGGGATTTTACTCATGTCATAGGAAGGGTTTTTTCCATCGCGAAAGCAGGGGGACATTCACCCCGGGCAATAGGAAAGGGGGACTTTCACTCTGTCCGTAGAAAAAGGAACTTTAAACCATTACAGTACGCAAGGGGATTTTCACTAAAGTCGTAGGCAAGGGGTTTTCACTCATGGCAGTAAAAGGGGGATTTTTCCCCCATCAGTAGGCAAGGGGATTTTTCATCCATGGCAGTAGGAAAGGGGAACTTTCACTCATGGGTAGGCAAGAGGACTTTCACTCATGGCATAGAAAAGGGGAATTTTTCACCAGCAGTGGGGAAGGGGGGACTTTCTCCATGGCATTTGGAAAAGGGAATTTTCATTCATGGCAGAGGCGGGATTTTCATCCAGGGAAGTAGGAAAGGGAAATTTTCACCCATCATAGGCAAGGAAACTTTCATCCATGACATTTTCAAGGGAACTTTCCCCATGGGAGTAGAAAAGGGGGAACATTCACTCAGGGATAAAGGAAAGGGGAACTTTTATCATGGCAGTGGGCAAGGGAATTTCAAAAAATTGGCAGTAGGAAATGGAACTTTCACTTATGGCAGTAGGCAGGGAACTTTCACTATGGCAGTAGGCAAGGGACTTCATTTATGGCAGTAGGCAAGGGAACTTTCCTTAGGGGGCAGTGGGAAGGGGATTTTCACTCAAGGCAGTAGGCAAGGGGGTTTCACTCATGTCAGTGGGTGGGGGAAATTTTTTCCCGCAGAAACGGGGGGAATTACCCTGGAAATAGGAAAGGGGGACTTTCACTCATGTCCGTAGGCAAAGGGAACTTTCATCTTTACGAGGAAAGGGGACTTTCACTAAAGTCATGGGCAAGGGGACTTTCATAAATCAGTAGGAAAGGGGACTTTATCCATGGCAGTAGGAAAGGGGGGACTTTCACCCAGGCATGGGAAAGGGGGATTTTTCACCATGTCAGTAGGCAAGGGAACTTTCACTCAGGGCAGTAGGCAAAAACTTTCATTCATGTCAGTGGGCAAGGGGACTTACATCATGTCAGTAGGCAAAGAATTTCATCCAGGGCATTTGAAGGGATTTTTCATCCAGGCAGCATAAAAAGGGGACTTTCACTCTATCACAGCAAGAAAAGTTTCACTAGTGGCAGTAGGCAAGGGGACTTTCATTCAGGGCTCTGGGAAAGGGAGTTTCACCCATGGCGTAGGAAAGGAACTGTCATCCTTGGCGTAGGAAAGGGAGATTTTTCGTCGTGGGAAAAAGGAAAGGGGGGACTTTCACTAAGCAGTAGCAAGGGAACTTTCATCCAGGCAGAGGCAAGGGGACTAACCCAGGGCAGTAGCAAGGGAACTTTCATCTATGGCAAGTAGGCAAGGGGGAAACTTTCACTCATGGCAGTAGCAAGGGAACTTTCATCCAGGCAGTAGAGAAGGGGACTTTCACTCATGGCAGTAGGCAAGGGAACTTTCATCCATGGCAGTAGGGAAGAGAACTTTCACTCATGGCAGTAGGCAAAGGAATTTCATCATGGCAGTAGGCAAGGGACTTTCATTCCATGCAGCAGACAAGGAAACTTTCATCCTGGCAATAGGCAAGGAACTTTCATCCATGGCAATAGGCAATAGAACTTCCGTCATGGCAGTAGCAAGGGAACTTTCCAGATATGTGCAGTAGGAAAGGGGACTTTCACTCATGGCAGTAGGCAAAAGGGACTTTCACCACGGCAGAGACAAGGGGACTTTCATCCATGGAATAGACAAGGGGACGTTCATCATGGCAGTAGACAAGGGGACTTTCGTCATGGCAGTAGACAAGGGACTTTCATCCATGGCAGAAGGACAAGGGGACTTTCATCCATGCAGTAGACAAGGGACATTCATCCACGGCATTAAGTAAGAGAACTTTCACTCCATGGCAGTAGGCAAGGGACTTTCATTCATGCCAGAAGGAAAGGAACTTTCATCCATGTCAGAGGTAAAGGGACTTTCACTCATGGCAGCAGGCAAGGGAACTTTCATCCATGGAAGCAGGAAAGGGAAATTTTCACCCATGGCAGTAGGCACGGGACTTTCATCCATGACGGTTAGGCAAAGGGACTTTCACTCATGGCAGAGCAAGTGGGACTTTCACTTCATGCAGTAGAGAAGAGAACTTTCATGCATGGCAGTAGTCAAGGGAACTTTATCAATGGCAGTAGGGAAGGAAATTTCACTTATTGCAGTAGGCAAAGGGACTTTTTTCATGGCAGCAGACCAGGGACTTTCACCTATGGCAGTAGGCAA
The DNA here is from genome assembly GCF_026875155.1 of Cherax quadricarinatus. Lineage (NCBI taxonomy): Eukaryota > Metazoa > Arthropoda > Malacostraca > Decapoda > Parastacidae > Cherax > Cherax quadricarinatus. Next base: position 1,318,515 of record NC_069405.1, read on the forward strand.
AGGATCTTCATCATGGCAGTAGGAAAGGGAACTTTCACTCATGGCAGTAGGCAACTAGAACTTTGTATCCATGGCAATTGGGCAAGAGAACTTCAACCATGGCAGTAGGCAAAGGACTTTCACTCATGGCACGTGAGCAAGAGGACTTTCATCCATGGCAGTAGGCAAAAGGTCTTTCAACCATGGCAGGAGACAAGGGGACTTTCATCCATTGCAGCAGACAAGGAGACTTTACACATGGCAGTAGGCAAGGAACTTTCATCCAGGCAGTAGCAAGGGAACTTTCACCCATGGAATAGGAGAGAACTTTCACCCATGGCAGAAGGCAATTGAACTTTCATCCGTGGCAGTAGGCAAAGGGACTTTCACTCATGGCAATAGGCAAGGAGACTTTCATCCATGGCAGTAGGCAATGGAACTTCATCCAAGGCATTAGACAAGGAACTTTCACTGGAAGTAGGTAAGAGACTTTCACCATAGCAGTAGGCAAGGGAGCTTTCATCCATTGCAGAAAGCAAGGAAACTTTCATCCATGGCAGAAGGCAAGGGGACTTTCACTCATGGCAGTAGGCAAGAGGACTTTCACTCATGGCAGTAGGCAAGGGAACTTTCATCCATGGCAATAAACAAGGGGACTTTCATTCATGACAGTTGTCAAGGAACTTTCACTCATGGAGTAGGGAAGGAACTTTCATCCATGGCAGTAGGCAAGGGATTTTCACTCATGCAGTAGGCAAGGGACTTCATCCATCGCAGAGCAAGGGAACTTTCATCTCATGGCAAAGGCAAGGGACTTCACTCATGATCATGTCATTGCGTACAGGGACTTTCAACTATCGCAGTAGGCAAAAGACTTTCACCATGGCAGTAGCAAGGACTTTCATCCAGACAGTAGCAAGGAAACTTTTCTAACTTTTCATGACAGTAGCAAGGGAACTTTCATCAGTGGCAGTAGGCAAGGGACTTTAACTCATGGCAGAAGGCAAGGGAACTTTTACCCATGGCAGTAGACAAGGGAACTTTCATCAATGGCATAAGCAAGGGAACTTCATCCCATGGCAGTAAGCAAGGGAACTTTTGCTCATGGCAGTAAGGAAAGGGAACTTTCATAATTGCGCAATAGGCAAGAGGAACTTTCACTCATGGCAGAGGTAAGGGAACTTCTACTGATGGCAGGTAGGCAAGTGGGACTTTCACTCATATCAGTAGGCAAAGAGGACTTTCACTCAGGCAGTAGGACAAGGGGACTTTCACTCATTCAGTAGGTAGAGGAATTTTTCCATCGTAGTAGCAGGGGATTTTCATCCATGGCAATAGGTAAGGGGAACTTTCACTTATGTCAGGTAGGCAAAGGAACTTTCACTATTACAGTCGCAAGGGACTTCACTAAAGCAGTAGGCAAGGGAACTTTCACTCATGCAGTAGGCAATGGGACTTTATCCATGGCAGTAGGCAAGGGGACTTTCACTAAGCAGTAGCAAGGGAACTTTCACTCATGGCAGTAGGCAAGGAACGTTCACTCATGTCAGTAGGCAAGGGTCTTTACATCACAGTTCATATGGCAGAGGGAACTTACACTCATGGCAGAGCAAAGGAACTTTCATCCATGGCAGTAGGAAGGGAACTTTCATCCATGAGTAGCATACAGGGACTTTCACTCATGTCAGAAGACAAGAGAAGTTTCATCTCATGGCAATAGGCAAAGGAGGACTTTCATCCATGGCAGTAGGCAATGGAACTTTCATCCAAGGCATTAGACAAGGGAACTTTCATCCATGGAAGTAGGTAAGAGAACTTTCACCCATGGCAGTAGGCAAGGGAGCTTTCATCCATTGCAGAAAGCAAGGAAACTTTCATCCGGGACTTTCACTCATGTCAGCATACAAGAGAAGTTTCACTCATGGCAGTAGACAAGGGGACTTTCATTCATGGCTCTAGGCAAGGGGACTTTCATCCATGGCAGTAGACAAGGGGGCTTTCACTCATGGCAGTAGGCAAGGGAACTTTCATCCATTGCAGTAGGCAAGGGAACTATCATCCATGGCAGTAGGCAAGGGGACTTTCAGTCATGGGAGAAGGCAAGGGGACTTTCACTCATGGCAGTAGGCAAGGGAACTTTCATCCATGGCAGTAGGCAAGGGGACTTTCACTCATGGCAGTAGGCAAGGGAACTTTCATCAATGGCAGTAGGGAAGAGAACTTTCAGTCATGGCAGTAGGCAAAGGAACTTTCATCTATGGCAGTAGGCAAAGGGACTTTCATCCATGACAGCAGACAAGGGAACTTTCACTCATGGCAATAGGCAAGGGAACTTTTATCCATGGCATGGGCAAAAGGACTTTCACTCATGGCAGGAGAAAAGGGGACTTTCATCCATGGCAGTAGACAAGGGGACTTTCATTCATGGCAGTAGACAAGGGGACTTTCATTCATGGTAGTAGACAAGGAAACGTTCATCCATGGCAGTAGACAAGGGGACTTTCATTCATGGTAGTAGACAAGGGGACTTTCATTCATGGCAGTAGAGAAGGGGACTTTCATCCATGGCAGTAGACATGGGGACTTTCACCTATGGCAGTAGGCAAGGGTACTTTCACTCATTGCAGTAGGTAAGAGAACTTTCACCCATAGCAGTAGGCAAAGGGACTTTTACTCATGGCAGTAGGCAAGGAGACTTTCATCCATGGCAGTAGGTAAGAGAACTTTCACCCATGGCAGTAGGCAAGGGAACTTTCATTCATGGCAGAAGGCAAAGGGACTTTCATCCATGGCAGCAGACAAGGGAACTTTCACTCATGGCAATAGGCAAAGGAACTTTCATCCATGGCATGGGCAAAAAGACTTTCACTCATGGCAGGAGAAAAGGGGACTTTCATCCATGGCAGTAGACAAGTGGACTTTCATTCATGGCAGTAGACAAGGGGACTTTCATTCATGGTAGTAGACAAGGAGACGTTCATCCATTGCAGTAGACAAGGGGACATTCATTCATGGTAGTAGACAAGGGGACTTTCATTCATGGCAGTAGATAAGTGGACTTTCATCCATGGCAGTAGACATGGGGACTTTCACCTATGGCAGTTGGCAAGGGGACTTTTACTCACTGTAGTAGGTAAGAGAACTTTTACCCTTAGCAGCAGGCAAAGGGACTTTTACTCATGGCAGTAGGCAAGGAGACTTTCATCCATGGCAGTAGGTAAGAGAACTTTCACCCATGGCAGTAGGCAAGGGAACTTTCATTCATGGCAGAAGGCAAAGGAACTTTCATCCATGTCAGTAGGTAAAGGGACATTCACTCATCGCAGTAGACAAGGGGACTTGCATCCCTGGAAGTAAGAAAGGGAAATTTCTCCCATGGCATTAGGCATGGGAACTTTCATCCATTGCAGTAGGCACGGGGAGTTTTATGCATGACGGTAGGCAAAGGGACTTTCACTCATGGCAGCAGACAAGGGGACTTTCACCCATGGGAGTAGGCAAGGGGACTTTCACTCATTGCAGTAGGTAAGAGAACTTTCATCCATGTCAGTAGGCAAGGGAACTTTCATCCATGGCAGTAGGCAAGGGAACCTTCACCCATGGCAGTAGGTAAGAGACCTTTCACCCACGGCAGAAGGCAATTGAACTTTCGTCCATGGCAGTAGGCAAAGGGACTTTCACTCATGGCAATAGGCAAGGAGACTTTCATCCTTGGCAATAGACAATGGAACTTTCATCCAAGGCAGTAGGCAAGGGAACTTTTATCCATGACAGAAGGTAAGAGAACTTTCACCCATAACAGTTGGGAAGGGAACTTTCATCCATTTCAGGCAAGGGAACTTTCATAATTTGCAGTAGGTAAAGGGACTTTCACTCATTGCAGCAGATAAGGGGACTTTCGCCCATTGCAGTAGGCAATGGAACTTTCATCTAAAGCAGTAGGAAAAAAGAACTATCATCCATGGTAGTAGGCATAGGGACTTTCATCCATGGCAGTAGGCAAGGGAACTTTCATCTATGGCAGTTGGCAAGATGTCTTTAATCCACAGCAGTACTCATGGGAACTTTCACTCATGGCAGTAGGCAAGGGAACTTTCACTCATGGCAGTAGGCAAGGTGGCTTTCATAATTTGCAGTAGGTAAGGGAACTTTCTCTCAAGGCAGTAGGCAAGGGGACTTTCACTCATGCCAGTAGGCAAGAAGACCTTCACTCATGGCAGTAGGCAAGGGGACTTTCACTCATTGTAGTAGGCAAGGTGACTTTCACTCACGGCACCATACTATTGAACTTTCATCCATGCTAGAGGCAAAGTGACTTTCATCCATGGCAGTAGGCAAAGGAACTCTCAAACATGACAGTAGGCAAGGGGACATTCATCCATGGCAGTAGGCAAGGAAACTTTCATCTATGGCAGTAGGCAAAGGGACTTTCACACATGGCAGTAGAAAAGGGGACTTTCACCCATGGCAGAAGGCAAGGGGACTTTCACTCATGGCAGTAGGCAAGCGGTCCTTCACTCATCGCAGTAGGTGGGGGATTTTCACTCATGGCAGTTGGCAAGGGGACTTTCAGTCATTGCAGTAGGCAAGGGGACTTTCACTAATGGCAGTTTGCAAGGGGACTTTCACCCATGGCAGTAGGCAAGGGAATTTCATCCAAAGCAGTAGGCAAGCGAACTTTCACCCATGGAAGTATGCAAAGGGACTTTCACACATGGCAGTAGGCAAGTGGACATTGATCCATGGCATGTAATCAAGGGAACTTTCATCAATGGCAGAAGGCAAGGGAACTTTTTTCAATGGCATAAGGTAAGGGGACTTTCATCCTTGGCAGTAGGGAAGGGGACTTTCATCAATGGTAGGAGGCAAGGGGACTTTCTTCCATGGCAGACGGCAAGGGGCTTTCATTCATGGCAGTAGGAAAGGGGACTTTCATCCATAGCAGTAGGCAAGGGGACTTTCATCCATAGCAGTAGACAAGGGGACTTTCTCCCATAGCAGAAGGCAAGGGGACTTTCATCCATGGCAGTAGGCAAGGAGACTATCGCTCATGGCAGTAGGCAAGTTGACTTTCATCCATGGCAGCAGGCTTGGGACTTTCACTCATGGTAATAGGCAAGGGAACTTTCACTCATGGCAGTAGGCAAGGGGACCTTCACTCATTGCAGTAGGCAAGGGGACTTTCACTCATGGCAGTTGGGAAGGGGACTTTCACTCATGGCAGTAGGCAAGGGGACATTCACTCAAGGCAGTAGGCAAGTGGACATTCACTCAAGGCAGTAGGCGAGGAGACTTTCATGCATGGCAGTAGGCAAGGGAATTTCATCCAAAGCAGTAATCAAGGGAACTTTCACCCATAGCAGTAGGTAAAGGGACTTTCACACATGGCAGTAGGCAAGGGGACATTCATCCATGGGAGTAGGCAAGGGAACTGTCATCCATGGCAGCAGGCAAGAGAACTTTCTTCCATGGCAGAGGGCACAGGGACTTTCATCCATGGCAGTATGCAAGGAGACTTTCATCAATGGCAGGAGGCAAGGGGACTTTCATCCATGGCAGTAGGCAAGGAGACTTTCATCCATGGCAGTAGGGAAGAGGACTTTCTTCCACGGCATAAGGGAAGGGGACTTTCATCCATGGCAGTAGGCAAGGGAACTTTCACTCATGGCAGTAGGCAAGGGGACCTTCACTCATTGCAGTAGGCAAGGGGACTTTCACTCATGGCAGTTGGGAAGGGGACTTTCACTCATGGCAGTAGGCAAGGGGACATTCACTCAAGGCAGTAGGCAAGTGGACATTCACTCAAGGCAGTAGGCGAGGAGACTTTCATGCATGGCAGTAGGCAAGGGAATTTCATCCAAAGCAGTAATCAAGGGAACTTTCACCCATGGCAGTAGGTAAAGGGACTTTCACACATGGCAGTAGGCAAGGGGACATTCATCCATGGGAGTAGGCAAGGGAACTGTCATCCATGGCAGCAGGCAAGAGAACTTTCTTCCATGGCAGAGGGCACGGGGACTTTCATCCATGGCAGTATGCAAGGAGACTTTCATCAATGGCAGGAGGCAAGGGGACTTTCATTATTGGCAGTAGGCAATGGGACTTTCTTCCATGGCAGAATGCTAGGGAACTTTCATCCATGGCAGTAGGCATGTGGACTTTCATCCATGGCAGTAGGCAAGGAGACTTTCATCCATGGCAGTAGGGAAGAGGACTTTCTTCCACGGCATAAGGGAAGGGGACTTTCATCCATGGCAGTAGGCAAGGGAACTTTCACTCATGGCAGTAGGCAAGGGACTTTCTCTCATGGCAGTAGGCAAAAGGACTTCACCCATGTCAGCAGGCAAGGGAATTTTCATCCATGACAGTAGGCAAGGGGACTTTCAATCATGGCAGTAGGCAATGGGACTTTCACTAATGTCAGTAGGCAAGGGGAAATTGACTTATGGCAGTAGGCTAGGGGACTTTCACTAATATCAGAAGGTAAGGGGTCTTTCACTCATAGCAGTAGGCAAGGGAACTTTCACTCTTGGCAGTAGGCAAGGGAACTGTCACTCATGGCAGTAGGCAAGAAAACCTTCAGTCATGGCAGTAGGCAAGCGGACTTTCACTCATGGTAGTAGGCAAGTGACTTTCACTCATGGCAGCAGACAATTGAATTTTCATCCATGTGAGAGGCAAAGTGACTTTCATCCATGGCAGTAGGTAAGTAGACTTTCATCCATGGCAGTAGGTATAGGAACTTTCACCCATTGCAGTAGGCAAAGGAACTCTCACACATGGCAGTGGGCAAGGGGACATTCATTCATGGCAGTAGGCAAGGGAACTTTCATCCATGTCTGTAGGCAAGGGGACTTTCACTCATGGCAGCTGGAAAGGGGACTTTCACCCATGGCATAAGGCAAGAAAATTTCTTCCAAATCAGTAGGCAAGGGAACTTTCACCCATGGCAGTTGGCACGGGGACTTTCACTCATGGCAGTAAGCAAAGGGACTTTCACCCATGGCAGTTGGCAAGGAGACTTTCACCCATGGCAGTAGGCAATGGGACTTTCACTCATGGCAGTAGGCAAGAGTACTTTCACTCATGGCAGTAGGCAAGTGGACCTTGACTAATGGCAGTAGGCAAGGGGACTTTCACTCATGGAAGTAGGCAAGAGGATTTTCACCCATGGCAGTATGCAAGGGAACTTTCACTCATGGCAGTAGGCAAAGGGACTTTCACTCGTGGCAGTAGGCAAGGGGATTTTCATTCATGGCAGTAGGCAAGTGGACTTTCCCTCGTGGCACTAGGCAAGGGGAGCTTCACTCATGGCAGTAGGCAAGGGGACTTTCCCTCGTGGCAGTAGGCAATGGGACTTTCACACATGGCAATAGGTAAGGGGACTTTCACACATGGCAGTAGGCAAGGGAACTTTCACCCATGGCAGTAGGCAAGGGAACTTTCTTCCATGGCAGATGGCAAGGGGACTTTCATCCATGGCAGTAGGCAAAGGGACTTTCACACTTGGCAGTAGGCAAAGGGACTTTCACACTTGGCAGTAGGCAAGGGAACTTTCTTGCATGGCAGTAGGCAAGGGGACTTTCATACTTGGCAGTAGGCAAGGGGACTTCCATCCATTGCAGTAGGCAAGGGGACTTTCATCCATGGCAGTAGGCAAGGGGACTTTCATCCTTGGCAGTAGGCAAGGGAACTTTCTTGCATGGCAGTAGGCAAGGGGACTTTCATACTTGGCAGTAGGCAAGGGGACTTCCATCCATTGCAGTAGGCAAGGGGACTTTCATCCATGGCAGTAGGCAAGGGGACTTTCATCCATGGGAGTAGGCAAGGGGACTTTCATCCATGGCATTAGGCAAGGGAACTTTCTTTTGTGGCAGAAGGAAAGGTTACTTTCTTCCACCGTAGTAGGCAAGGGGATTTTCACTCATGGCAGTAGGGAAGGAAACTTTCACTGATGGCAGTAGGCAAGGGAACTTTCACTCATGGCAGCAGGCAAGGTAACTTTCACTCATGGCAGTAGGCAAGGTAACTTTCGCTCATGGCTGTAGGCAAGGTAACTTTTGCTCAAGGCAGTAGGCAAGGGAACTTTCACTCATGGCAGTAGGCAAGGTAAGTTTCACTCATGGCAGTAGGGAAGGTAACTTCTGCTCATGGCAGTAGGCAAGGGAACTTTCACTCATAACAGTAGGCAAGGGAACTTTCACTCATTGCAGTAGGCAAGGGAATTTTCACTCATGGCAGTAGGCTAGGGAACTTTCACTCATAACAGTAGGCAAGGGAACTTTCACTCATGGCAGTAGGCAAGGGAACTTTCACTCATGGAAGTATGGAAGGGGACTTTCGCTCTTGGTAGTAGGCAAGGTAAGTTTCACTCATGGCAGTAGTGAAGGGAACTTTAACTCATAGCAGTAGGTAAAGGAACTTTTACTCATAGCAGTAGGCAAGGGAACTTTCACTCATGGCAGTAGGTAAGGGAACTTTCGCTCATGGTAGTAGGGAAGGGAACTTTCGCTCACGGCAGTGACAACCGCCAGACATGAATCGTCTGAACTTTCCCACTAGGAATGGAAAAAGTGAGATGCACAGGAATAACGTGAAAGGGGAGGAAGTTCCGACACCTGAAGAATAGGTTTCAACTCCAGAGGGTTGAATTCCAGAGGTTTCAACTCCAGAGGTTTCAACTCCAGAGGCTTGAATTCCTGAGGTTTCAACTACAGAGGCTTGAATTTCAGAGGTTTCAACTCCAGAGGCGTGAATTCCAGAGGTTTCAACTTCAGAGGCTTGAATTCCAGAGGTTTCAACTTCAGAGGCTTGAATTCCACAGGCTTTAACTCTCTAGGTTTGATCTCCGGAGGATTCAACTGCAGAGGCTTACTCTCTAGATGCTTCAACTCGATAGGCTTAAACTTCAGAGGCTTCAACTTCAGAGACTTCAACAACAGAGGTTGCAACTTCAGAGGCTTCAACTTCAGAGGCTTCAACTTCAGAGGCTTCAACTCCAGAGGCTTCAACTTCTGAGGCTTCAACTTCAGAGATTTCAACTTCAGAGGCTTCAATTTCAGAGGCTTCAACTTTACATGCTTCAACTCCAGAGGCTTCAACTCCAGAGGCTTCAACTTCAGAGGCTTCAACTTCAGAGGCTTCAACTTCAGAGGCTTCAACTTTAGAGATTTCAACTCCAGAGGCTTCAACTTCAGAGGCTTCAACTTCAGAGGCTTCAACTACAGAGGCTTCAACTTCAGAGGCTTCAACTTCAGAGGCTTCAACTTCAGAGGCTTCAACTTTAGAGGCTTCAGCTTCAGAGGCTTCAACTTCAAAGGCTTCAACTTTAGAGGCTTCAACTTCAAAGACTTCAGTTCCAGAGGCTTCAACTTCAGCAGCTTCAACTTCAGAGGCTTCAACTTCAGAGGCTTCAACTTCAGAGGTTTCAATTCCAAAGGCTTCAACCTCAGAGGCTTCAACTTCAGGGGCTTCAATTTCAGAGGCTTCAACTTCAGAGGCTTCAACTTCAGAGGTTTCAACTTCAGAGGCTTCAACTTCAGAGGCTTCAACTCTAGATGCTTCAACTCCATAGGCTTCAACTCTAGAGGCTTCAACTTCAGAGGTTTCAACTTCAGAGACTTCAACTTCAGAGGCTTCAACTTCAGAGGTTTCAACTCCAGAGGCTTCAACTTCAGAGGCTTCAACTTCAGAAGCTTCAACTCCAGAGGCTTCAACATCAGAGGCTTCAAGTTCAGAGGCTTCAACTTCAGAGGCTTCAACTTTAGAGGTTTCAACTCCAGAGGTTTCAACTTCAGCTGCTTCAACTTCAGCAGCTTCAATTTCAGATGCTTCAACTTCAGAGGCTTCAACTTCAGAGGCTTCATCTCCAGAAGCTTCAACTTCAGTATCTTCAACTTCAAAGGCTTCAACTTCAGAGGCTTCAACTTAGAGGCTTCAACTTCAGATGCTTTAACTTCAGAGGCTTCACCTCCAGAGGCTTCAACTTCATAGGTTCCAACTTCAGAGGCTTCAACTTCAGTGGCTTCAACTTCAGAGGTTTTAACTTCAGAGGCTTCAACTTCATAGGCTTCAACTTAAGAGGCTTCAATTTCAGAGGCTTCAACTTCAGAGGTTTCAATTTCAGAGGATTCAACCGTCAATAATAAAAACGACAATAAAGTCACATAAAAATAACAAAATAATAAAAATAAAAATAATGAGAGAAACAATGAGAGTAAAAGACAGAATAAAGGCAATTAAGATAAAGATGATGTAGAAGGAATCTTAAAAGTGCCTGAAGCAAGCTTCTTTACCACAAGACGGGCCGCCAGCAGCAGCTTCACTCTGGTTGTAACCTTCTCCAGAACATCACTACATTTGAGATAATTTATCGTCAGGATGAATCGAGTATGGAACACATTCGTATAGCATAATGATGTCAACGAGATAAAGTCAGTTGATCAGATGAAAAATCTGGCCAACAGATGACCCTCAGCTGGCCCACAGATGGCCCTCAACTGGCCCACAGATGGCTACAACTTCATCCTGTTCCCTAATTGAATGTTTCATAACAATCAAAATGTTTTCAAATGAGCTGATGAAGGTAACAGCTCTTAGCTTGACAATAAAGCTAGGGATCCTTAGCCTGTAAATAGCATGCCAATAAAGCTAGGGATCCTTAACCTGTAAATAGCCTCTCAATAAAATTAAGAATACTTAACCTGTAAATATCTTGACAATAAAACTAGGGATCCTTAACCTGCAAATAGCTTCCCAAAAAAGCTAGGGATCCTTAACCTACAAATAGCTTGTCAGTAAAGTAAGGAATCCTAAACCTGTAAATAGCTTGTCAGTAAAGTTAGGAGTCCTTAACCTGTAAATAGCTTGTGAAAAAAGCGAGGGATCCTTAACCTGTAAAAAGCTTGTTATTAAAGTTAGGAATCCTTAGCCTGTAAAAGCTTGTCAATAAAGCTAGGGATCCTCAACCTGTAAATAGCCTGTCAATAAAGCTAGGGATCCTTAACCTGTAAATAGCTGCTCAATAAGGTTATGAATCCTTAACCTGTAAATAGCTCGTTAATAAAGTTAGGAATTCTTATCTTCTAAATGGCTTGATAATGAAGTTAGGAATCCTTAACCTGTAAATAGTTTGTCAAAAAAGCCATGGATCCTTAACCTGTAAATAGCTTGTCAATAAAGTTAGGAATCCTTAACCTGTAAATAGCCTGTCAGTAAAGTCATGAATCCTTAACCTGTAAATAGCTTGTTAGTAAAGTTAGGATCCTTAACCTGTAAATAGCTTGTCAATAAAGCTAGGGATCCATAACCTGTAAATAGCTCGTCAATATAGCTAGGAATCCTTAACCTGTTTTGGCTTGTCAATAAAGCAAGGGATCTTTAACCTGTAAATACCTCGTCAATAAATCTTGGAATCCTTAACCTGTAAATAGCTTGTCAATAAAGATAGGAATCCTTAACATGTAAATAGCTTGTCAATAAAGCTAGGAATCCTTAACGTGAAAATAGCTTGTCAAAAAAGCAAGGAATCCATAACCTGTAAATAGCTTGTCAATAAAGCTTGGAATCCTTAACGTGTAAATAGCTTGTCAATAGAGCTAGGAATTCTTAACCTGTAAATAGCTTACCAATAAAGCTAGGAATCCTTAACTTGTGAATAGCTTGTCATTAAAGCAAGGAATCCTTAACCTGTAAATAGATTGTCAATAAAGCTAGGGATCCTTTACCTCTGAATAGTTTGTCTAAAGAGTTAGGAATCCTTTACCTGTAAATAGCCTGTCAATAAAGTTAGGAATACTTAACCTGTAAATAGCTTGTCCTTAAAGCTAGTGATCCTTAACCTGTAAATACCTTGTCAATAAAGCTAGGAATACTTAACCTGTAAATAGCTTGACAATAAAGCTAGGAATCCTTAACCTGTAAATAGCTTGTCAATAAAGCTATAGATCCCTTAACCAGAAAAAAGCTTGTCAATAAAAGTAGGAATCTTTAATTGGAAATAGTTTGTAATAAAGCTAGGAAATCCAAACCCTGTAAATGCTTGTCAAAAAATTTTGGGACCCTTTAAACCCTTTTAAATACTTTTCCATAAAGCTATGGGCCCTTATCTTGTAATAGCTTGTCAATATAGCTGGGAAAATCCTTAACCTGTTAATGGTTGTCAATAAAGAAAGGGCCCTTTAAACCGGCAAAAGTTTTCAACAACTTGGAATCCTTTAACCTGAATACTTGTCAGTAAAAAAAGGGAAACCCTTAGCCTGTAAATGTTGTCAAAAAGCTAGAATCTTTAATCTGAAAAATACTTGTCAAAAAGCTAGGGAATCGTTAACCTGTAAACGTTGTCAATAAAGTTAAAAAACCCTTTAAAATTGTTATGTTGTAAATAAGTTAGGAATTTTAACCTGAAAAATAGCTTGTAAATAAAGTTAGTGATCTTAACCTGTAAATAGTTGTAATATAGCGAGGAATCCATAACCAGTAAAAGCTTTTCAATTAAGCTAGGAATCCTTAACCTGTAAATAGCTTGTCAATAAAGCAGGGATTTTTAACCCTGTAAATATTGTAAAATACGCTAGGAATACTTAAGCTGTTAATGTTGTAATTTAAAGCTTGGATCCTTAACCGTAAATAGTTGTCAATAAACTTGGAATCCAAACTGGTAGATGCTTGTCAATAGTGCTGGGAATCCATAACCTGTAAATAGCTTGTCAATAAAGCTAAGAATCCTTAACCTGTAAATAGCTTGTCAATAAAGCTAGGAATCTTTAACCTGTAAATAGCTTCTCAATAAAGCTAGGAATCCTTAACCTGTAAATAGCTTGCCAATAAAGCTAGGAATCCTTAACCTGTAAAAAGCTTGTCAATAAAGCTAGTGATCCTTAACATGTAAATAGCTTGTCAATAAAGCAAGGAATCCTTATCCAGTAAATAGCTTGTCATTCAAGCTAGGAATCCTTAACCTGTAAATAGCTTGTCAATAAAGCTAAGGATCCTTAACCTGTAAATAGCTTGTCAATACAGCTAGGAATCCTTAACCTGTTAGTGGTTTGTCAATACAGCTAGGAATCCTTAACCTGTTAGTGGTTTGTCAATTAAGCTAGGGAACCTTAACCTGCAAATAGCTTGTCAATAAAGCTTGGAATCCTTAACCGGTAGATAGCTTGTCAATAGAGCTAGGAATCCTTAACCTGTAAATAGCTTGTCAATAAAACTAGGAATCCTTAATGTGTAAATAGCTTGTGAAGGCTTACTCAGCTCTGTAATTACTTCAGACAGTATTACCAAGGCTGGCTCCTCCTCAGGAAAATTAATGAACAGAAAAAGAAATAATAACAGACAAACATAAACACTTTATTGTATAGAAAATATAAAATATAAAACACTTAAATATGAAATATTAATCCTACATTAAAGAAAATGAAAAATGTAAAATATAAATGATAACTGAATTCAACGCTAATATAAATAGGGGTGTCTGGTGTTGGTGACACTGTGTTATTGAAATTGTAGCCGTTGCTTATGATGGGGGGGGGGTCGCAGGTGTTGGTTACGACCCACTAGCTAGTTCTTCACAGTATAGCCTTGAGTATTATATCCCGATGACAGGAAAGCAGGTTCTGTACCGCAGCAATGATGAGGGGTTACATCCTGCAATTTCATACAGGTGCACAGGTAATTAAATCCAAAAAGGGGAAGTCTCAGGACGTTAGTCCATCTCCACCAGTTCTTCTCGTTGATTGACAGGTGACCCTCTCTGTCATCCAAGCTGAAAAAATAGACAGGTTACCCACTGATTAAATAATCACTCTCCATGATAAGTACAATACCTAAAAGATGTGGTGATTATTACAACAGTCAACATAGAGCAAGGCTGAAAAGACTAAGTTTATTATTGGTCAAAAGTGAAGCTTTCAACCCATAAATCCACTAGAATTCAAGGCAGGCATGTACTTACAGTAGAGCTGGGAGCTCTGAGTCCAGTGATTACTGTTTGGTCCAGAGCACCACACGTCACCTTTCGGGGGGGGGGAAGGAGGAGGGGAAGGGATAGCTGGAGCTAGACTGACCCTACCCTAACAAGCAGCCGGCAGTCAAACTATCACTTTCAGGGTAGGGGAAAAAGGCGGGAATAGCGGGAGCTTGACTTACCCTACCTTAACAAGTAGCCGGCAATGAAACTATTGTTACTATATACTCCCTTGCTACTCCTATCTATTGAACTTTTCCCTCACACTTCCCCTTACCAAGACTTATAGTCAAGGAGTGTAAGAAGAATAGGAGAGGAAAAAGTTCTAACAGGTGGAAGTCGCGTAAGGCAACAAATCTTCTACTCGCTGTCACGACTTAACCAGTCAGAGAAATAATTGGATAAACCATTGATATACACAATATGGAACTTAAAAGCCTGGAGTGCCAATGTCCACCTCAAGAGGCGACTGTTCGTTCCCTTAAAAGTTTCTAGGTATATCAAAGGTTTGTGGTCCGTTTCTAAAATTAATTCTTTTCCCAGCAAATAAAATTTAAGCTTGGAGATACCCCACACAAGGGCTAAACATTCCTTTTCTATTGTGGAGTATCTTGTTTCTGCGGGAAGGAGTTTCTGGCTTAGAAAGCATACAGGGAAGGGAGTGCCATCAGGGTATTCCAATAACACTGCACCTAAGTCAGAATTGGAGGCATCAGATCTTAAGCAAAATGTTTTATTAATATGTGGAATCTTAAGATACTTTTAATCTTATTAAACTTTTCCCGAGCTACGTCGGAAAGTTCAAGAGGTTCCTTCACAGGCTTTTTAAGGAAGTTGGATAAGATGCCTGTAAGATCAGTAAGGTTCGGGATAAACCGTGCATAAAAATTTACAGAACCAAGAAAGCTACGCATGAGCTTCTTGGTTTTGGGGAATTTAAATTCTAATAAAGCTTTGATCTTACTGGGGAGAGGCTGCAGAGAGTTATTAGAAAGTATCAGTCCAAGATATCTAATCTTGTTATACCCAAGGAAGCATTTCTTCGGCTTGGCAGCGAGGCCATGTGAGCATAACCTACGCAAAACTGATGTTAATGTTTGGATATGTTCGCCCCACGTGGATGTCATTACGTAAATATTATCAAAATAAACTGAAACATTTGGCATATTACCCAAGACCTTTCTCATCAGTCTCACGTAGGTAGCACAGGCAGTTACCAAACCGAAGGGCATAGTTCTGTATTGCATCAGTCCTTGGTGTGTAGGAAAAGCGGTATACTGCTTAGAAGAAGGATCTAACATTACTTGATGATATGCCTGTGCAATATCAATCTCTGAAAAGAAGGAAGCTTCATAAAATTTGTGTAGATCGCTATCTATTAAGGGCATAGGCTCAGCATCCCACCGAGTTATAGCATTAAGGCCACTGAAGTCAATAGCAAGTCTATATGAATTATCCTCCTTCTTAACCATGACTACTGGTGAACAATATGAAGATACTGAAGGTTCAATGATCTTTAGTTTCAATAATTTGTCTACCTCTCGGTCAAATGCATCCCTAAGGTGAACTGGAACTGGGTATAATTTTCGTTTGATAGGATTATCCGTCACTAAGTCAATCTTATGGACTACCGTGGAGGTAACACCTGGAATATCAGTAAAGACGTCTGAAAAGTTACTCACACATTGAAGTAGTTCATGTCTCTTATGGTCATCCAAAGATTCATTAATATTAATGTTGGTTGCGCCCGAGTGGTCAAGAGTCACCAAGTCATGTAGTTCTTCATCATAGTCTAAGTTAGAGGTGTCAATTACGCACACTTTACATTCTTCAGTTGTCTTTTCAAGTTCGTGTGGAAAAACTAAGTCAAAGTTATTAAGGCAGTTAACCGAATTTCTTCGGTAATATTTCTTAATAAGGATGTTGATATGATAAAGCTTAGGTTTCCCCTTGACTTCTATGAGGTAATCAACTTTCCACAAATTTTTAATACTTTATATGGACCTTTCCATGCTACTAACAATTTATTTGACTTGATCGGCAAAAGTACAAGAACTTCATCCCCTACTTTAAAACTTCTCCTCTGATTTTTGGAATCAAAATATGTTTTGTACTGGTCCATTGACAAACTTAAGTTTTTCGAAACTATGTCAGAGGTCTCCTCAAGTTTGGATCTAAGGTCAAGGAGAAACTGGTAAGAAGACTGAACCTCAGCATTTACTTCCTCATTAGTCCATAAGTCATGAAGGATGGACAATGGGCCTCTGGCCTGTCTACCATAGAGAAGTTCCAAAGGTGAAAACTCCAAAGAGTCACTGGGAACTTCCCTCATGGCAAACAAAGCACAGGGTAGGTAGCGATGCCACTCCTTTGGTTTAAGGGAGCAAAGTTTCCTTAAAATGGACTTGAGAATCGAATGCTGGCGCTCAATCCTCCCATTACAGCTGGGATGATAGGGTGTGGTGAAGAGAGGCTTCACTCCCAGAAGTTGGTATAGATGTTGCATTAAGTCAGATGTGAATTGTGTCCCACGGTCAGACAAAATTTCTCTAGGGATGCCCACTCTGGAGAAGATGGACAAAAGGGCTTCAGCCACCTCTGTAGTGGTTATGGTCTTTAAGGGTATGGCTTCAGGGAAACTTGAAGCATAATCAACTAATGTTAATATATATCTATGTCCCCCAGATGAAAGTGGAGATAAAGGACCAACGATGTCAAAAGCTACTCTTTCAAACGGTACCGTAAAGATAGGCATTTTGACCATAAGTACTCGCCTGGTACCTCGGGAGGATGACAGTTGGCAAACTTTACACGATCTACAATAGGTAGTGACATCTGAGGACATTTTTGGCCAAAAATAGGTTTCCCTAATTTTATTTAAAGTTTTACGATGCGAGAAATGTCCGGCCACTGGCAGGTCATGAGCCATTTTAAGAACAGTCTCTCTGCATTGACTTGGAACAACTAAGATGGAATAGTCTATCTCATCTGAATTTAATTTGAATACTGACTTGTACAAGATACCTTTTATATATTCAAATTTATATGAAAAGTTTTTCCTTTGGATCACTTGATTTTGTTTAGCGGCATCATGGCAATTCTGAAGAGAAGAGCAATTACGTTGTAACTTGACAAAGGAGTCCTTCGATATATCTAAAGGCTTAAAGTCAGGGAAAATCAAAGGATGGACAGTAGGAGAAGCCTGGGCTTTGGCCTGAGCCCTAGTCAAGACATTTATGGTATCGGAGGTGATATCTTTACTTTCATCTAACAAGTGAACCGGTGATCCTACTACCTCGCTTTCGAGAGTAGCATCAATGGTTTTTAATCCCACATGAATCTCACGAGACATTGTCTCATCTGAACTTTCAAGGGGCTTCTCTGACTCTGCAGGAAGAGGATCTGAAAAGCTTATGTCCACCATTGGCGATGTGAAGGTCAACCTCAGAAGGAAGAACGGCACCTTTTAAAGTACCTATTAGTACGGAGCAAGAAGTGATGGGAGCTAGTACGGCTTCAGACCAACCTGTGAATCATTTAGACCTAATGTAACAACGGATGGTAGGAAAAGTGTCTGTACGGCCCAAGTAGTCTGAAAGTATAGCAGAGGAATGAGTTTCTTTAAGATTAGGGAACAGCTTATCAGAAATTACTATACATGTGCATCCAGTGTCTCGTAAAATGGTAGATACATTAAGTCCATTAACTGTTCCTGAACAGAAGGGTGCTTGGTCATTACAGTCTTTAAAACATCTTCCAACTTTTTGGACCTTCTTAGAAGGACAATCTGGACGTTTATGTCCCTTAACACCACACAAATGACAAACAGGAATAAAAGAAGTCATTTTACTTTCCATTAGAGGCTTTGATTTCTTAAGGTCTGATGAACCCTTGCCCTTAGGGTTTGATCCCTTTAGGTCTTTATAGGAATTGTGAGCCTCAGCATACAGGTCAGCAACCTCAGCAACTTCCTCAGCTTTAATCAAGTTACGTTCTCTGATGAATGTTCGTATCTGATGGGGAAGAGCTGTCAGGAACAGGTCAGCAACCATGAAGTCTCTAAGAGATTCATAACTGTGATCACTTCCTGAACTCTCTATCCAAAAGTCGAACAAACGAAAGAGTGTTACCTGTAACTGCTGAAAGTTCTGACCAGGCTGTAAGGTGGCATACCTGAAATCTTTCCTGTAAGAATTAGTGGTTTTTTTGATATGCTTTAAGGATTGCCTTCTTCAGTAGGTTATAATTACATATAATATCCTGCAACAAAGTTGCATAGATATTCAAGGCTGTACCAGAAAATAACATTCCTAACCTGGTAGCCCAGGTGTCAGCAGGCCATTCACAGAGGGTTAGCGGTTATTTTCAAACCTGATAATGTATGAAGTTATGTCTTCCCCTCTGTGAAGGGAGGTAAATTAGGTGTTGGAATATGTGCACTGACTGCATGATGTTCAATTACTCCTTCCTCTAATTGTTGTTGTGTAAGAGTTAACTTTTTATTCTCTAATTCAAGGCGAGATTTTTCGAGCTCGCGATCCTTTTCTCTCTCTATTAACTCAAGTTCTCTAGCTTTTTCCTCAACTTCTCTATCCTTTGCTCTTTCTCATGTTCTCTTATTTTAGCCTGTTCCTCACGTATTTTAGCCTGTTCCTCACGTATTTTAGCCTGTTCCTCACGTTCTTTAGCTCTATCTTAACGATCAAGTCTATCACACTCCTTTTTGTCTTCTCTTTCTCTTTCTAACTGTCTTTCTTGGATTTCTCTCTCAATTCTCTCTCTCTCCTTTTTCCCTTCTGTTTCGATTCTCTCTCTCTCCTTTTCTTCTTCTCTTTCCCTTTCTAACTGTCTCTCTTCTCTCTCAATTCTCTCTCTTTCAAGTCTTTCCTGGATCTTAGCACTAATGAAAGATTCTAAATTTTTCCCTGTTATTCCTAACTAACTTCCACCGTTCATCCAAAACTGGTATTCCTCCATACTTGCAAGAATAACTTAAACTATATGGGGAAATGAAACGGGTATTAAAGAAAACGGAGAGTTCAATTCCTGCTCCGTTCAAACTGTAAATAAACCAGAGGGCTCGATCCCTGCTTCAATTAAACAATATGTATTAATTAAAACGAAGGGTTCTATGCCGGCTCCGAGCAAACAGTAAGTAGAATGGGGTCCCTTGACCATCCAATCTTCTCACCAACAAATCAAGAGTGTCCAACGACAGTTCCCTTGATAAAATAAAGAGCTCAATGAAACAAATTGTCACTGGAAAATCTCGGGTCCATAGAGTCTAATCCTCCAAAGTGTTTCAAGCTCACAAGAAAGGTGGCAGAATTAACTATTATATCCTGCCTGACTTGACTTACAATAAATTGAGACTATAACAATCACCAAATCTTTTAAATACCTGTACCGTAGTCCTACCATAGAGAATGATTACTCATGGCTGGTGGTAACCGTCTGTGGTATGCAGCGTTGAAGTTCCAATGGTAGATTCGAGATGGAATTGAATCTTGATTCTGTCGAGTTGTATCCTGGCAAGGTCGCCACTTGTGAAGGCTTACTCAGCCCTGTAATAACTTCAGACAGTATTACCAAGGCTGGCTCCTCCTCAGGAAAATTGATGTATAGAAAAAGAAATAATAACAGACAAACATAAACACTTTATTATATAGAAAATATAAAATATAAAACACTTAAATATGAAATATTAATCCTACATTAAAGAAAATGAAAAATGAAAAATATAAATGATAACTGAATTCAACGCTAATATATATAGGGGTGTCTGGTGTTGGTGACACTGTGTTGTTGAAATCGTAGCCGTTGCTGATGATGGGGGGGTTGCAGGTGTTTGTTACGACCCACTAGCTAGTTCTTCACAGTATAGCCTTGAGTATTATAACCCGATGACAGGAAAGCAGGTTCTTTACAGCTGCAATGATGAGGGGTTACGTCCTGCAATTTCATACAGGTGCACAGGTAATTAAATCCAAAAAGGGGAAGTCTCAGGACGTTAGTCCATCTCCACCAGTTCTTCTCGTTGATTGACAGGTGACCCTCTCTGTCATCCAAGCTGAAAAGATAGACAGGTTACCCACTGCTTAAATAATCACTCTCCATGATAAGTACAATACCTAAAAGATGTGGTGATTATTACAACAGTCAACATAGAGCAAGGCCGAAAAGACTAAGTTTATTATTGGTCAAAAGTGAAGCTTTCAACCCATAAATCCACTAGAATACAAGGCAGGCATGTACTTACAGTAGTGCTGGGAGCTGTGAGCCTAGTGATTACTGTTTGGACCAGAGCCCCACATGTCACCTGTCGGGAGGGGGGGAAGGAGGAGGGGAAGGGATAGCGGGAGTTAGACTGACCCTACCTTAACAAGGAGCCAGCAGTCAAACTATCACTTTTGGGGTGGGGGAAAAAGGCGGCAATAGCAGGAGCTTGACTTACCCTACCTTAACAAGTAGCCAGCAATGAAACTATCACTTTCAAGGAAGGGGAAAAAAGGCGGGAATAGCGGGAGCTTGACTTACCCTACCTTAACAAGTAGCCGGCATTGAAACTATTGTTACTATATACTCCCTTGCTACTCCTATCTATTGAACTTTTCCCTCAAATAGCTTGTCAATAAAGCTAGGAATCCTTAACCTGTAAATAGCTTGTCAACAAAGCAATGAATCCTTAACCAGTAAATAGCTTGTCAACAAAGCTAGGAATCCTTAACCTGTCAACAGCTTGTCAATAAAGCTAGTGATATTTAACCTGTAAATAGCTGTTCAATAAAGCAAGGAATCCTTAACCAGTAAATAGATTGTCAATAAAGCTAGGAATTCTTTACCTGTAAATAGCCTGTCAGTAAAGTTAAGAATCCTTAACCTGTAAATAGCTTGTCAGTAAAGCTAGGAATCCTTAACCTGTCAATAGCTTGTCAATAAAGCTAGTGGTATTTAACCTGTAAATATCTTGTCAATGAAGCAAGGAATCCTTAACCAGTAAATAGCTTGTCAATAAAGCTAGGAATCCTTAACTTGTAAATAGTTTGTCAATAAAGTGAGGAATCCTTAAACTGCAAATAGCTTGTCAATAATTTTAGGAATCCTTAGCCTGTAAATAGCTTGTCAATAAAGCTAAGAATCATTAACCTCTAAATAGCTTGTCAATAAAGCTAGGAATCCTTAACCTGTAAATAGCTTGTCAATAAAGCTAGGAATCCTTAACCAGTGAATAGCTTGTCAGTAAAGCTAGGAATCCTTAACCTGTAAATAGCTTGTCAACAAAGCTAGGAATATTTAACGTGTAAATAGCTTGTCAGCAAAGCTAGGAATCCTTAACCAGTCAATAGCTTGCCAATAAAGCTAGTGATATTTAACCTGTAAATAGCTTGTCAATAAAGCAAGGAATCCTTAACCAGTAAATAGCTTGTCAATAAATCTAGGAATCCTTAACCTGTAAATAGCTTGTCAATAATTTTAGGAATCCTTAACCTGTAAATAGCTTGTCAATTAAGCTAAGAATCCTTAACCTGTAAATAGCTTGTCAATAAAGCTAGGAATCCTTAACCTGTAAATAGCCTGTCAGTAAAGTTAGGAATCCTTAACCTGTAAATAGCTTGTCAGTAAAGCTATGTATCCTTAACCTCTCAATAGCTTGTCAATAATGCTAGTGATCCTTATCCTGTAAATAGCTTGTCAATAAAGCATGGAATCCTTAACCAGTAAATAGCTTGTCAACAAAACTAGGAATCCTTAGCTTGTAAATAGTTTGTCAATAAAGCTAGGAATCCTTAACCTGTAAATAGCTTGTCAATGAAGCTAGGAATCCCTAAACTGTAAATAGCTTGCCAATAAAGTTAAGAATCCTTGACCTATAAAAAGCTTGTCAATAATGCTATAAAACCTTAACCTGTAAAGAGCTTGTCAATAAAGCTAATGATCCTTAACATGTAAATAGCTTGTCAATAAAGCAAGAAATCCTTAACCAGTAAATAGCTTGTCAATAAAGCTAAGAATCTATAACCTGTTAATAGCTTGTCATTAAAGCTAGGAATCCTTTACCTGTAAATAGCTTGTCAGTAAAGTTAGAAATCCTTACCCTGTAAATAGCTTGTCAGTAATGCTAGGAATCCTTAACCTGTCAATAGCTTGTCAATAAAGCTAGTTATCCTTATCCTGTAAATAGCTTGTCAGTAAAGCTAGGAATCCTTAACCTGTCAATAGCTTGTCAATAAAGCTAGTTAACCTTATCCTGTAAATAGCTTTAAAATAAAGCAATGATTCCTTAACCAGTAAATAGCTTGTCAATGAAGCTAGGAATCCTTAACTTGTAAATAGCTTGTCAATAAAGCTAGGAATCCTTAACCTGTAAATAGCTTGTCAATAAAGCTAGGAATCCTTAACCTGTAAATAGCTTGTCAGTAAAGTTTGGATCCTTAACCTGTAAATAGCTTTTCCATAAAGCTATGGGTCCTTATCTTGTAAATAGCTTGTCAATATAGCAACGAATCCTTAACCTGTTAATGGCTTGTCAATAAAGCAAGGGATCCTTAACCTCAAATAGCTTGTCTACAAAGCTTCGAATCCTTAACCTGTAAATATCTTGTCAATAAAGCTAGGAATCCTTAGCCTGTAAATAGCTTGTCAATAAAGCTAGGAATCTTTAACCTGTAAATAGCTTGTCAATAAAGCTAGGAATCGTTAACCTGTAAATAGCTTGTCAATAAAGCTAAGAATCCTTAAACTGTATATAGCTTGTCAATAAAGTTAGGAATTCTTAACCTGTAAATAGCTTGTCAATAAAGCTAGGGATCTTTAACCTGTAAATAGCTTGTCAATACAGCTAGGAATACTTAAACTGTTTATGGCTTGTTAATTAAGCTAGGGATTCTAAACCTGTAAATAGCTTGTCAATAAAGCTTGGAATCCTTAACTGGTAGATAGCTTGTCAATAGTGCTAGGAGTCCATAACCTGTAAATAGCTTGTCAATAAAGCTAGGAATCCTTAACCTGTAAATAGCTTGCCAATAATGCTAGGAATCCTTAACCTGTAAAAAGCTTGTCAATAAAGCTAGTGATCCTTAACCTGTAAATAGCTCGTCAATAAAGCAAGGAATCCTTAACCAGTAAATAGCTTGTCATTGAAGCTAGGAATCCTTAACCTGTAAATAGCTTGTCAATAAAGCTAGGGATCCTTAACCTGTAAATAGCTTGTCAATACAGCTAGGAATCCTTAACCTGTTAGTGGTTTGTCAATTAAGCTAGGGAACCTTAACCTGCAAATAGCTTGTCAATAAAGCTTGGAATCCTTAACCAGTAGATAGCTTGTCAATAGAGCTAGGAATCCTTAACCTGTAAATAGCTTGTCAATAAAACTAGGATTCCTTAACATGTAAATAGCTTGTGAAGGCTTACTCAGCGTGAAATTACTTCAGACAGTATTACCAAGGCTGGCTCCTCCTCACGAAAATTAATGAACAGAAAAAGAAATAATAACAGACAAACATAAACACTTTATTATTTAGAAAATATAAAATATAAAACACTTAAATATGAAATATTAATCCTACATTAAAGAAAATGAAAAATGAAAAATATAAATGATAACTGAATTCAACGCTAATATATATAGGGGTGTCTGGTGTTGGTGACACTGTGTTGTTGAAATCGTAGCCGTTGCTGATGATGGGGTGGGGTCGCAGGTGTTGGTTACGACCCACTGGCTAGTTCTTCACAGTATAACCTTGAGTATTATATCCCGATGAGAGGAAAGCAGGTTCTTTACCGCTGCAATGATGAGGGGTTGCGTCCTGCAATTTCATACAGGTGCACAGTTAATTAAATCCAAAAAGGGGAAGTCTCAGGACGTTAGTCCATCTCATCCAGTTCTTCTCGTTGATTGACAGGTGACCCTCTCTGTCATCCAAGCTGAAAAGATGGGACAGGTTTACCCACTGATTAAATAATCACTCTCCATGATAAGTACAATACCTAAAAGATGGGGTTGATTATTACAACAGTCAACATAGAGCAAGGCTGAGAAGACTAAGTTTATTATTGGTCAAAAGTGAAGCTTTCAACCCATAAATCCACTAGAATACAATTCAGGTATGTACTTACAGTAGTTCTGGGAGCTGTGAGTCTAGTGATTACTGTTTGGACCAGAACCCCACACGTCACCTTTCGGGGGGGGGGGAGGAGGAGGGGAAGGGATAGCTGGAGCTAGACTGACCCTACCTTAGCAAGCAGCCGGCAGTCAAACTATCACTTTCGGGGTGGGAGAAAAAGGCGGGAATCTCGGGAGCTTGACTTACCCTACCTTAACAAGTAGCTGGCAATGAAACTATTGTTACTATATACTCCCTCGCTAATCCTATCTATTGAACTTTTCCCTCACACTTCCCCTTACCAAGACTTATAATCAAGGAGTATAAGAAGAATAGGCGAGGAAAAAGTTCTAACATGTGGAAGTCACGTAAGGCAACAAATCTTCTACTGACTGTCACGACTTAACCAGTCAGAGAAATAATTGGATAAACCCTTGATATACACAATATGGAACTTAAAAGCCTGGAGTGCCAATGTCCACCTCAAGAGGCGACTGTTGATTCCCTTAAAAGTTTCTAGATATATCAAAGGTTTGTGGTCCGTTTCTAAAATGAATTCTTTTCCAAGCAAATATAATTTAAGTTTGGAGATACCCCACACAAGGGCTAAACATTCCTTTTCTATTGTGGAGTATCTTGTTTCTGCGGGAAGGAGTTTCCGGCTTAGGAAGCATACAGGGAAGGGAGTGCCATCATGGTATTGTAGTAACACTGCACCTAAGCCAGAATTGGACGCATCAGTTCTTAAGCAAAATGTTTTATTAATATCTTGAATCTTAAGTATAGGGTCTTTCGAAAAGATACTTTTAATCTTATTAAACTTTTCCCGAGCTACGTCGGAAAGTTCAAGAGGTTCCTTCACAGAGTTTTAAGGAAGTTGGATAAGATGCCTGTAAGATCAGTAAGGTTCGGGATAAACCGTGCATAAAAATTTACAGAACCAAGAAAGCTACGCATGAGCTTCTTGGTTTTGGGGAATTTAAATTCTAATAAAGCTTTGATCTTACTGGGGAGAGGCTGCAGAGAGTTATTAGAAAGTATCAGTCCAAGATATCTAATCTTGTTATACCCATGGAAGCATTTCTTCTGCTTGGCAGCGAGGCCATGTGAGCGTAACCTACGCAAAACTGATGTTAATGTTTGGATATGTTCGCCCACGTGGATGTCATTATGTAAATGTTATCAAAATAAACTGAAACATTTGGCATATTACCCAAGACCTTTCTCATCAGTCTCACGTAGGTAGCACCGGTAGTTAACAAACCGAAGGGCATAGTTCTATATTGCATCAGTCCTTGGTGTGTAGGAAAAGCGGTGTACTGCTTAGAAGAAGGATCTAACATTACTTGATGATATGCCTGTGCAATATCAATCTCTGAAAAGAAGGAAGCGTCATAAAATTTTTGTAGATCGCTATCTATTAAAGGCATAGGCTCAGCATCCCACCGAGTTATAGCATTAAGGCCTCTGAAGTCAATAGCAAGTCTATATGAATTATTCTCCTTCTTAACCATGACTACTGGTGAACAATATGAAGATACTGAAGGTTTCAATGATCTTTAGTTTCAATAATTTGTCTACCTCTCGGTCAAATGCATCCCTAAGGTGAACTGGAACTGGGTATAATTTTCGTTTGATAGGATTGTCCGTCACTAAGTCAATCTTATGGACTACCATGGAGGTAACACCTGGAATATCAGTAAAGACGTCTAAAAAGTTACTCACACATTGAAGTAGTTCATGTCTCTTATGGTCATCCAAAGATTCATTAATATTAATGTTTGTTGCGCCCGAGTAGTCAAGAGTCACCAAGTCATGTAGTTCTTCATCATAGTCTAAGTTAGAGGTGTCAATTACGCACACTTTACATTCTTCAGTTGTCTTATCAAGTTCGTGTGGAAAAACTAAGTCAAAGTTATTAAGGCAGTTAACCGAATTTCTTCGGTAATATTTCTTAAGGATGTTGATATGATAAAGCTTAGGTTTCCCCTTGACTTCTATGAGGTAATCAACTTTCCCACAAATTTTTTTACTTTATATGGGCCTTTCCA
>NC_069405.1:1345113-1376828 GCF_026875155.1 Cherax quadricarinatus
GTTAAGGATTCCTAGCTTTTGACAAGCTATTTACAGGTTAAGGATTCTTAGCTTCATTGACAAGCTATTCACATTTTAGGGATTCATAGCTTTAATGGCAAGCTGTTTACAGGCTAAGGATTCCTAGCTTTATTGACAAGCTGCTTACAGGTTAAGGATTACTAGCTTTATTGACAAGATATTTACAGGTTAAGGATTGCTATCTTTATTAACAAGCTATTTACAGTCTAAGGATTCCTAGCTTTATTGACAAGCTATTTAAAGGTTAGGGATTACTAGCATTTTTGACAAGCTATTTACAGATTAAGGATTCCTATCTTTATTGACAAGCTCTTAACTGGTTAAGGATTCCTTGTTTTATTGACAACCTATTTACAGGTTAAGGATAACTAGCTTTATTGACAAGCTCTTTGCAGGTTAAATATTCCTACCTTTATTGACAAGCTATTTATAGGTTAAGGATTACTAGCTTTATTGACAAGATATTTTCAGGTTAAGGATTCCTATCTTTATTGACAAGCTATTTACAGTCTAAGGATTCCTAGCTTTATTGACAAGCTATTTACAGGTTAAGGATTCCTAGCTTTATTGACACGCTATTTACAGGTTAAGGATCAATAGCTTCATTGTCAAGTTATTTACAGTTTAAGGATTCCTAGCTTCATTGACAAGCTATTTACATAATAATTATTGCTAGCTTTATTGACAAACTATTTACAGGTTAAGAATTCCTAGATTTATTGACAAGCTATTTACAGGTTAAGGATACCTTGCTTTATTGACAGTCTATTAACAAGTTAAAGATCACTACCTTTATTGACAAGCTATTTACAGGTTAAGGATTCTTTGCATTATAGACAAGCTATCTACAGGTTTAAGATTCTTTGCTTTATTGACAGGCTATTTACAGGTTAATGATCACTAGCTTTATTGACAAGCTATTTACAGGTAAAGGATTCTTAGCTTCATTGACAAGCTATTTACAGGTTAAGGATTCCTTCCTTTACTGACAAGCTATTTACAGGTAAAGTATTCCTTGCTTTATTGATAAGCTATTTACAGGTCAAGGATTACTAGCTTTATTGACAAGCTATTTACAGGTTAGGGATTACTAGCATTTTTGACAAGCTATTTACAGATTAAGGATTCCTATCTTTATTGACAAGTTCTTTGCTGGTTAAGAATTCCTTGCTTTATTGACAACCTATTTACAGGTTAAGGATAACTAGCTTTATTGACAAGATCTTTACAGGTTAAATATTCCTACCTTTATTGACAAGATATTTAAAGGTTAAGGATTCTTAGCTTTATTGACAAGCTATTTACAGGTTAAGGATTCCCAGCTTTATTGACAAGCAATTTACAGGTTAAGGATTCCTAGCTTTACTAACAAACTATTTGCAAGTTAAAGATTCCAAGCTTCATTGAAAAGCTATTTTCTGGATAAGGATTCCTTGCTTTATTAACACGCTATTTACAGTTTAAGGATCACTAGCTTTATTGACAAGCTATTGACAGGTTAAGGATTCCTAGATTTACTGACAAGCTATTTGCAGCTTAAGGTTTCCTAACTTTACTGACAGGCTATTTACAGGTGAAGGAGACCTAGCTTTACTGACAAGGTATTTGCAGGTTAAGGATTCCTAGCTTTATTGACAAGCTATTTACAGGTTAAGAATTCATAGCTTTATTGACAAGCTATTTACTGGCTAAGGATTCCTTGCTTCATTGACAAGCTATTTACAGGTTAAGGATCAATAGCTTTATTGACAAGCTATTTACAGGTTAAGGATTCCTAACTTTATTGACAAGCTATTTACAGGTTAAGGATTCTTAGCTTTATTGACAAGCTATTCACATTTTAGAGTTTCCTAGCTTTAATGACAAACTATTTACAGGCTAAGGATTCCTACCTTTATTGACAAGCTTTTTACAGGTTAAGGATTCCTAGCTTTATTGACAAGCTATTTACATTTAAGGATCCCAAGCTTTATTGACAAGCTATTTATACGTTAAGCATCCCTTGCTTTATTGACAAGCCATTAGCAGGTTAAAGATTCCTAGCTATATTGACAAGCTATTTACAAGTTAAGAACAAAAAGCTTTATTGAAAAGCTATTTACAGGTTAAGGATCCAAAATTTACTAACAATCTATTTACAGGTTAAGGATTGCTAACTTTACTGACAAGCTATTTACAGGTAAAGGATTCTTAGCTTTATTGACAAGCTATTTACAGGTTAAGGATTCCTAGCTCAATTGACAAGCTGTCTACAGGTAAATGATTGCAAGCTTTACTGGCAAGCTATTTACAGGTTAAGGATCCTTAGCTTAATTGACAAGCTATTTACAGGTTAAGGATTCCTAGCTTTATTGGCAACCTATTTACAGGTTAACGATTCTTTGCTTTATTGACAGGCTATTTACAGGTTATGTATTCCTAGCTTTATTGACAAGCTATTTACAGGTTAAGGATTCCTAGCTCAATTGACAAGCTGTCTACAGGTAAAGGATTGCAAGCTTTACTGGCAAGCTATTTACAGGTTAAGGATCCTTAGCTTAATTGACAAGCTATTTACAGGTTAAGGATTCATAACTTTATTGACAAGCTATTTACTGGTTAAGGATTCCTTGCTTCATTGACAAGCTATTTACAGGTTAAGGATCAATAGCTTTATTGACAAGCTCTTTACAGGTTAAGGAATCCTAGCTTTATTGACAAACTATTTACTGGTTAAGGATTCCTTGCTTTATTGACAAGCTATTTACAGGTTAAGGATCAATAGCTTTATTGACAAGCTATTTACAGGTTAAGGATTCCTAGCTTTATTGACAAGCTATTTACAGGTTAAGGATTCTTAGCTTTATTGAAAAGCTATTCACATTTTAGGGATTCCTAGCATTAATGACAAGCTATTTACAGGCTAAGGATTCCTAGCTTTATTGACAAGCTATTTACAGGTTAAGGATTATTAGTTTCATTGACAAGATATTTACAGGTTCACGATTCCTATCTTTATTGACAAGCTATTTACAGTCTAAGGATTCTTTGCATTATAGACAAGCTATCTACAGGTTTAGAATTCTTTGCTTTATTGACAGGCTATTTACAGGTTAATGATCACTAGCTTTATTGACAAGCTATTTACAGGTAAAGGATTCTTAGCTTCATTGACAAGCTATTTACAGGTTAAGGATTCCTTCCTTTACTGACAAGCTATTTACAGGTAAAGTATTCCTAGCTTTATTGATAAGCTATTTACAGGTTAAGGATTCCTAGCTTTATTGGCAAGCTATTTGCAGGTTAACGATTCTTTGCTTTATTGACAAGCTATTTACAGGTTATGGATTCCTAGCTTTATTGACAAGCTATTTACAGATTAGGGATTATTAGCATTTTTGACAAGCTATTTACAGATTAAGGATTCCTATCTTTATTGACAAGCTCTTTACTGGTTAAGAATTCCTTGCTTTATTGACAACCTATTTACAGGTTAAGAATAACTAGCTTTATTGACAAGCTCTTTACAGGGTAAATATTCCTACCTTGATTGACAAGCTATTTACAGGTAAAGGATTCTTAGCTTCATTGACAAGCTATTTACAGGTTAAGGATTCCTTCCTTTACTGACAAGCTATTTACAGGTAAAGTATTCCTAGCTTTTTTGATAAGCTATTTACAGGTTAAGGATTCCTAGCTTTATTGGCAAGCTATTTGCAGGTTAACGATTCTTTGCTTTATTGACAAGCTATTTACAGGTTATGGATTCCTAGCTTTATTGACAAGCTATTTACAGATTAGGGATTACTAGCATTTTTGACAAGCTATTTACAGATTAAGGATTCCTATCATTATTGACAAGCTCTTTACTGGTTAAGAATTCCTTGCTTTATTGACAACCTATTTACAGGTTAAGAATAACTAGCTTTATTGACAAGCTCTTTACAGGGTAAATATTCCTACCTTGATTGACAAGATATTTAAAGGTTATGGATTCTTAGCTTTATTGACAAGCTATTTACAGGTTAAGGATTCCTAGCTTTATTGACAAGCAATTTACAGGTTAAGGATTCCTAGCTTTACTAACAAACTATTTGCAAGTTAAAGATTCCAAGCTTCATTAAAAAGCTATTTTCTGGATAAGGATTCCTTGCTTTATTAACATGCTATTTACAGTTTAAGGATCACTAGCTTTATTGACAAGCTATTGACAGGTTAAGGATTCCTAGCTTTATTAACAACCTATTTGCAAGTTAAAGATTCCAAGCTTCATTGAAAAGCTATTTTCTGGATAAGGATTCCTTGCTTTATTAACATGCTATTTACAGTTTAAGGATCACTAGCTTTATTGACAAGCTATTGACAGGTTAAGGATTTCTAGATTTACTGACAAGCTATTTGCAGCTTAAGGATTCCTAACTTTACTGACAGGCTATTTACAGGTAAAGGAGACCTAGCTTTACTCACAAGGTATTTACAGGTTAAGGATTCCTGTCTTTATTGACAAGCTATTTACAGTCTAAGCATTCCTAGCTTTATTGACAAGCTATTTACAGGTTAAGGATCCCAAGCTTTATTGACAAGCTGTTTATATGTTAAGCATCCCTTGCTTTATTGACAAGCCATTAGCAGGTTAAAGATTCCAAGCTATATTGACAAGCTTTTTACAATTTAAAGAAAAAAAAACTTTTTTGAAAGCTATTTACGGTTAAGGATCCAAAATTTACTGACAAGCTTTTTCGGGTTTAAAGGGATTGCAAACTTTATGACAAGATTTACGGTTAAGGATTTTAAACTTTATGACGCTGTTACGGTTTAAAGGTTTTGAAAAGTTTTTACTGGCAAGCTATTTACAGGTTAAGGTTCTTGCTTTATTTGAAAGCTTTTTCACATTTAGGGTTTCCTAGCTTTAATGAAAAGCTATTTACGGCAAGGATTCCTAGTTTTTTGACAAGTTTTTACGGTTAAGGAAAATATTTCATTGCCCAAGATTTTTCGGGTTAAGGATTCCTATCTTTATTGAAAAGCTATTCAGTCAAAGGATTCCTAGCTTTTTTGAAACCTTTTTACGGGTTTAAGGATTTTTGTTTTATTGAAAGCTTTTACATTTTAGAGATTCTAGATTAATGAAAAGCTATTTACAGGCTAAGGATTCCTAGTTTATTGAAAAAGCTATTTAAGGTTAAGGGATTCTAGCTTCATTAAACAAGTTTTTACGGGTTTTAAAGGATTCCTATTTTTATTGCAAGTATTTTCAGTTTAAAGGATTCCTAGCTTTATAGAAAGAAATTTACGGGTTTTAGGTTTCTAGCATTTTTGACAAGCTATTTACAGATTAAGGATTCCTATCTTTATTGACAAGCTCTTTACTGGTTAAGGATTCCTTGCTTTATTGACAACCTATTTACAGGTTAAGGATAACTAGTTTTACAGACAAGCTCTTTACAGGTTAAATATTCCTACCTTTATTGACAAGCTATTTACAGGTTAAGGTTACTAGCTTTTTGAAAAGAATTTACAGGTTAAGGTTTCCCTTCTTTATAGAAAGCTATTTACAGTCTAAGGTTCCTGCTTTATTGACAAGCTATTTACAGGTAAAGGATCCCAAGCTTTATTGACAAGCTGTTTATACGTTAAGGATCCCTTGCTTTATTGACAAGCCATTGCGGGTTTAAAGATTCCTAGTATTTTGCAAGCTATTTAAATTTTAAGAACAAAAAAGCTTTTTAAAAAAGTATTTACGGTTAAAAGGACCCCAAACTTTTTTGACAAGTATTTACAGGTTAAGTCCCTAGTTTATTTAAAGGTTTTACGGTTAAGGTTTCCTTGTTATTGAAGCTTTTTAAAGGGTTAAGGTCAATAGTCATTGACAAGTTTTTACGTTTAAAAGGATTCCAGTTCATTGACAAGCTTTTAAATAAAAATTTCACTTGCTTTATTGACAAACTATTTACATTTTTAGAATTCCTAGATTATTTAAAGCTTTTTACAGGTTAAGT
Source organism: Cherax quadricarinatus (assembly GCF_026875155.1). Classification (NCBI taxonomy): domain Eukaryota; kingdom Metazoa; phylum Arthropoda; class Malacostraca; order Decapoda; family Parastacidae; genus Cherax; species Cherax quadricarinatus. The sequence goes on from NC_069405.1 coordinate 1,351,113, forward strand.
ATCACTAGCTTTTTGAAAAGCTTTTTAAAGGGTTAAGGTACCTTGCTTTATTGACAGTTTTTAAAGTTCAGGATAAATCCCTTTTTAACAAGCTATTTACAGGTTAAAGGTTTTTTGCATTATGACAAGCATCTACGGTTTAAGTTCTTTGCTTTTTTGAGAGGCTTTTTAAGGGTTTAAATGATCACTAGCTTTATTGACAAGTATTTACGGAAAAAGGATTCTTACTTCATTGAAAAGCTATTTACAGGTTAAGGATTCCCTTCCTTTATGACAAGCTATTTACAATTTAAGTATTCCTAGCTTTATTGATAGCTTTTAGGTTAAGGATTCCCTAGCTTTATTGGCGGGTTTTTTCAGGTTAACGATTCTTAGCTTTTTTGCAAGCTATTTACAGGTTATGGTTTCCTAGTTTATTGACAAGTATTTACAGGTTTTAGGGATTTCTATATTTTGAAAAGCTATTTCAGATTAAGGTTCTATTTTTGAATGCTCTTTACGGTTTTAAGGATTCCTTGTTTTTTGACAACCTATTTACAGGGTTAAGGATAACAAGCTTTATTGACAAGTCTTTACAGGGTTAAAAAAATTCCTACCTTTATTGACAAGATATTTAATTTTTAAAGGATTTTTTATTTTTTTGGGAAAAGGGCTATTTACGGTTAAGGGTTCCTAGTTTTATTACAACCTATTTCCCAGGTTAAGGATTCCTAGCTTTACTAAAAAACCCTATTTGCAAGTTAAAAATTTCCAAGCTTCTTTAAAAAAGCTATTTTCTGGTTTGGGGTTTTCCTTGTTTTTAAGACACCCCTTTTTTAACAGGTTTTAAGGAAAACTAGCTTTTTTTGGGACAAGCTATTGACGGGTTAAAGTTTCCTTGATTTACTGACAAGCTATTTGCAGCTTTAAGGTTTCCAAACCCTTTACGGCACGCAAATTTACGGGAAAAGGAGACCTAGCTTTTTTGAAAAGGGTTTTTAAAAGGTTTAAGGATTCATAGCTTTATTCACAACCCATTTAGAGGTTAAGGTTCAATGCTTTTTTTGACAAGTATTTAAGGATAATGATTCCTACCTTATTGACAAGTTTAAAAAAGGGTTTAAAAGGAAATTCTTGCTTTTTTCACAGGCTATTTACAGGTTAAGGCCCTAGCTGTATTTTTCAAGCTTTTACGGGGATAAGAATTCCAGCTTTTTTCCCAAAAAAAAAGGCTTTTTTTAACGGGTTTAAAGGATTTAAATGCTTTATTGAAAGTATTTCCCGGGGTTAAGGTTACCTAGTTTTTGCAAGCTTTTACGGTTTAAAAGGATTCCTATTTTTTTTGGGAAAAGAAATTTCCCAGGTTAGGTTCCCCTAGATTTTTGACAAGTTTTTTTCGGGTTTTAAAGGGGTTATCTAGCTTTTTTGGGAACAAGTTTTTTAATTAAATTTTTAAAGGGGAATTCCTGCTTTTTTGACAAGCTTTTTACGGGTTTAAAGGAAATTCCCCTAGCTTTTTTGAAAAAGTATTAAAGGGGTAAGGTTTCCCCTAGTTTTAAATTGACAAGATATTCACAGGTTGGGATTACTGGGTTTATTGCCCAAACTATTTACAGGTTAAGGATCCCAAAAGCTTTATTGACAAACTATTTACAGTTTAAAGGTTTCCTAGCTTTATTGACAAGCTTTTTTCGGGTTTAAAGGGAAATTCCCTAGTTTTTTGAAAAAGCTATTCACAATTTAAAGGGTTTCCCTGGGCTTTTATGAAAAGATATTCCAGGTTAAGGTTTTACTACCCTTTTTTAAACAAGCTTTTTTACGGGTTTAAAAATTCCCAAGCTTTATTGACAAGATTTTACGGGTTTAAAGGATACCTAGCTTTTTTGAAAAAAATTTCTTTACGGGTTTAAAGGTTTCTAAGCTTTTTTGAAAGAAATTTTAAAGGAAAAAGATTCTTGCTTTCTTGTCAAGCTTTTAAACAGGTTGAAAATTTCTAGATTATTGACAAGTATTTACAGGCTAAGGTTTCCCCTACCCCTTTTTTGACAAGCTTATTTACAGGTTAAAGATTCAATGCTTTTTTGGGACAATTATTTACGGGTTTAAAAAGGTTTCCTTTCCTTCATTGAAAGAAATTAAACGGGTTTAAAGGAAATTCCCTTTAGCTATATTGAAAGCTATTTCCAAGTTAAGGACCTATAGTTTTAAATTAAAAAATCTTTTTTCGGGTTTTAAGGCCCAAAAACTTTAGGAAGCTATTTACAGGTTGGTTTCCCCAACTTTACTGCCCGGTATTTACACTTTAAAAGGTTTCCCTAATTTTTACTGACAGGTTATTTACACTTTTAAGGTTTTCTATCTTTATTGAAATCTATATACAGGTTAAGGATTCCAGCTTTATTGAAAAGCTTTTTTGCGGGTTTAAAGGGTTTCCCTAGTTTTATTGACAAGCTATTTACAGGAAAAAGGTTTGCTAGCCTTTATTGAAAAAGCTTTTTAAACTGGTTTGGGACCCTTGCTTTATTGAAAAGCTATTTACAGGTTAAGGATCCCTAGCTTTATTGAAAGCATTTACAAGCTTAAGGTTTCCCTGGGCTTTTTTTTTTAAGAAAATTTACATGTAATGTTTTCATAGTTTTTATTGCAAGCTTTTTTACAGGTTAAGGGTTTTCCCTAGCTTTTTTGAAAAGCTTTTTAAAGGGTTTTTAACGATTCCAAGCTCTTTTAAACAAGCTGTCTACGGGTTTAAAGGGGTTTCCCAACCCTTTACTGACCCGCTTTTTTCGGGGTTAAGGACCTTAGTTTTAAATTTGGGACAAGCCATTTACGGGTTTTAAGGTTTCATAGCTTTATTGAAAAGCAAATTTACTGGTTAAGGATTCCTTGTTCTTTGACAAGCTTTTTAAAGGGGTTTAAGGATAAAAATAGCTTTATTAAAAAAGCTATATACGGGTTTAAGGTTTTCCCTAGCTTTTTTGGGACAAACTATTTATGGTTAAGGATTCCTTGCTTTATTGACAACCCCTTTTAGAAACAAAAGGAAAAAAAAATTAAAAAGGGAAAGGAACCTGCAGAAGGCCTCCCGGGCCCCATGCGAGGGAGGTCCTTGTAAAACGACTCAAACCTGAAGCTCCCCAAGAAATAACTCCTGAAACCCAAATGACCCCAAAATAAAAACCCACCCCTTTCCCACTCATATATTTGTCCAGTCTCTTCTTAAAGCTACCCAAGGTCCTAGCCTCTATCCCCATACTGGGAAGACTGTTCCACGCATCTACAACTCTGTTAGAAAACCAGTACTTACCTATGTCCTTTCTAAATCTAAATTTATCCAAATTAAATCCATTATTTCTGGTTCTTCCTGGTTCGACACCCTCAGTACTTTATTAATATCTCCCTTGTTTATGCTCGTCTTCCACTTATACACTTCAATGATATAAGAACATAAGAACGAAGGAACACTGCAGAAGGCCTACTGGCCCATGCGAGGCAGGTCCAAGTCTCCTACCGGCTTAAGCCAATGCACCCAACCTAGTCGGTCAGGTCACATTGACTTAAGGGGGAAAACACGGCAACCGCCCTGGTAGCACAAGCTATCAGGTCTAACTCACACCCACCCCACATCCACTCATGTATTTATCCAACCTATTTTTAAGCTACACAACGTTCTGGCCTCTATAACTGTACTTGGGAGTTTGTTCCAAACTCATCCACAACTCTATTACCAAACCCAGTACTTTCCTTTACCCTTTCCCTGAATCTGAATTTTTCCAACTTAAAACCATTGCTGCGGAGTCCTGTCTAGGCTAGAATTTTTTAGCACACTATTTACATCCCCTTTATTTATTCCTGTCTTCCATTTATACACCTCAATTTTAAAACCCCCTAATTCTACGTCTTTCTAGAGAGTGCAGATTCAGGGCCCTTAGTCTATCCCCATAGGGAAGGTTTCTGATACATGGGATCAACTTTGTCATCCTCCTTTGTACATTTTCCAGAGAATTTATATCCATTCTGTAATAAGGTGACCAAAACTGTGCAGCATAATCTAAATGAGGCCTAACCAAGGATGTATAGAGTTGAAGAACAACCTGAGGACTCCTATTATTTATGCTTCTTGATATGAAGCCAAGGATTCTATTAGCTTTATTGCGAAACACTTATGCACTGTTGTCTTGGTTTCAGATCACTGCTAACCAGAACTCCTAATCTTTTTCGCAATCCGTAAAAATTAAGATCTACATTATTTAGTTTATATGTGGGATGGTTATTGTCCCGTCCAACATTTAGAACTTTGCATTTGTCTATATTAAACTGCTCTGCCACTTTTTCCGAAACCCCTGCATCAGTCTATTCAAATCTTCCCGGAGTGCTCGAATGTCCTCGTCAGAATGAATTCGACGGCCTATTTTGGTGTCATCGGCAAACTTGCCGATGTCGCTCTTTATGCCCTCATCTATGTCGTTTATGTAGATTGTGAACAGCAGGGGGCCCAAAACTGACCCCTGTGGAACACCGCTTCGTGACACTTCACCACTCTGATTCTCCCCATTTATGCAAACTCTCTGTGCCTATTTGTCAACCATGCCTCTATCCAGGAAAAATTTCTCCTCCCTATTCCCGTGTTTAATTTTCCCCAATAGTCCTTGTGTGGGGCCCTGTCAAAACCTTGAATCCATTTTCCAAAATCATTATAAGCTTATTGACATGCTGTTTACAGTTAACGATTCTAGCTTTATTGAACAAGCTATTTACAGGTTAAGGATTCTTAGCTTTATTGACAAGTCTAGATTTGCAGGCTAAAGGATTCCTACTTTCCTTGACAAGCATTTACAGCGGGTTGAGATTTCCTAGCATTATTGACACCGACTTACCCGGCTAAGGATTCCTAAAGCCTTGTTAACAAGCTATATGCAGGTTGAAGATTCAATGCTTTATTGACAAGTTATTCACAGGTTAAGGATCCCTTCCTTTATTGACAAGCAATTAACAGGTTTATGGAATTCCAAGCTATATGACAAGCCTATTTCAAAGTTCAGCGACCTAGAGCTTTACATTGAAAAGCTAATTATAGTTAAGGAACCAAACTTATGACAACGCTATATACAGGTTAAGGAACCCTAAACTTTACTGACAGGCTATTTACACCGTTAAGGGATACCTAACTTTACATAACGGTTATTTACACGATAAGGATTCCTAGCTTTATTGACAAGCTATATACAGGTTAAGGATTCCTAGCTTTATTGACAAGCTATTTACAGGTTAAGGAATCCTAGTTTTTATTGACAGCTATTTACAGGTTAAGGATTCCTAGCTTTATTGACAAGCTATTACTTGGTTTAGATTCCTAGCTTATTGACAAGCTTTTACAGGTTAATGATCCCCTAGCTTTTATCGACAACCTATTTACAGCTTAAGGATTCTAGCTTTATTGACAAGCTATTACAGGTAATGAATCCTAGCTCCTAGTGACAAGCGTCTACATGTTAAATTGCAAGCTTTACTGACAAGGCTATTTACGGGTTCAGCGGATCCTTCACCTAATTGACAAGCGTATTACAGGTTATGGATACATAGCTTTTATTGAAAAGCTATTTACTGGATAAGGATTCCTTGCTTCATGACAAGATATTTACAGGTTAATGCAATGAATAGCTTATTGACAAGCTATTTATGGTTAAGGTAATCCTATCCTTAATGACAAACAATTTACAGTGTTATAGATTCCTTGCATTATGATAAGCTATTTGAAGGTAAGGATCAAAGCTTTATTGTACAACCTATTTACCAGGTAAGGATTCCTAGCTTTATATGACAATGCTATTTACAGGTAAGGAATCTTAGGTTTATTGACAAGCTATTTACATTTTAGGGATTCCTAGTTTTAATGAAAAGCTATTTACAGGCTAAGGATCCTAGCTTTATAGACAAGCTATTTACAGTTAAGGATTTCCTACTTAATTGACTAGATATTTACAGTTTATGGATTCCTATCTTATATTGACAAAGCTATTTACAGAGTCTAAGTATTCCTAGCGTTATTGACAAGCAATATACAGGGGTAAGGATTCCAAGCACTGTTGACAAGCTATTTATACTTTAAGGAATCCCTTTGCTATTATTGACAATCCATTAGCAGTTAAAAGATTCCTAGCTATCTTGACAAGCATATTTACAAGTTTAAGAAACAAAAAGCTTTTAATTGAAACGCTATTACAGTAAAGGATACAAACTATTTACGGGACAGCTATTTTACAGGTCTAAAGGAATTGCTAACATTACTGACAACTATTACAGGTTAAGATTCCTAGCTTTGATGACAAGCTATTAACAGTTGTTGGATACTTTTCTTTATTAACGAGCTATTTACAGGTAAGATCAATAGTCTTCATTGACAAGTTATTTACAGGATAATTACACTAGCATTATTGACAAACTATTTACAGTTTAAGAAATCCTAGATTCAATGACAAGCTATTTACAGGTTTAATATCACTAGCTTTAATGACAAGCTATTTACAGTTAAGGATTCCATGCTTTTTGCCAGTCAATTTACAAGTTAAGGATCATTAGCTTATTGTACAATCTATTTACAGTATTAAGTATTCTTTGCCTTACAGACAAGCTAGTTTACAGGTTTATGGATTCTTAGCTTTATTGACAGGCTATTACAGGTTTAATGGATCACTATCTCTATTGACAAGCTATTTACAGGTTAAGTATTCCTAGCTTTATTGATAAGACTCAATACAGATTAAGGATACCTTGTTTTAATGACAAGCTAATTACAGGCTAACGATTCAGTTCTATATTGACAAACTATTTACAGGATATGGCTTCCTAGCTTTTTGGCAAGCTATTTACGGTTAGTATTACTAGCATTTTTGACAAGCATTTTACAGATTAAGGATTCCTAGCTTTATTGACAAGCTCTTTACAGATAACAGACTCCTACCGTTTATTGACAAGGCAATAAAAAGTTAAAGGATACTTAACTTTATTTGACAAGCTATTTACAGGTTTAGTTTCCTACTATATTGACAAGCTATATACAGTTTAAGGATTCCTAGCTTTACTGACAGAACTATTTAGCAAGATAAACGATTCCAAGCTTCACGTGACAAGGTCAAATTTCTGGATAAGGATTCCTTGCTTTATTGACAAGCATTTAACAGGGTAAGGATCACCTACTTTTATGACAAGCAATTGACAGTTTAAGGAAATCCTAGTTTTACTGACAAGCTATTCGCTGCCTTTTATACACAATAACTGTTTTCCAACCCAATTGAAGCAACTGCTTGTTTCCCACACACACCCAAACCTCAAACTTCCATCAGATTTAAAATCATCGGCATTTCAACCACATGGGCCTTCTCAATCGGAGTCTGCAAGTTGCTACCACCCCAGCCCCAGAGAGATGAACCCCCTCCCTTGCATACATATCATGTTTTGTCCAGAAAATAAGGTCCAGTTGTCAATGCAATTGGATTGTCAAGTTCCTTGCAGTATCTGTCTAGCCAAGCAATTAACACCAATTGCCCTAGACAACCATTCATTTCCTACTCCCTTCTATTCAAGTTATCAATAGCTCTTATGACAAGCTAATTACAGGTTAAGGATTTCCTAGCTTATGAAGAAAACTATTATACAGGTTAAGGATATCTTAGCTTTATTAACAAGCCTACTTACAATTAGGGATACCTAGCTTTAACGAGACAAGCTATTTACAACTAAAGATATCCCTAGCTTTCATTGACAAGCTATATACAGGGTTAAGGATTCCTAGCTTTTATTGACAAGAAATTTACAGGTTAAGGATTCCTATCTTATTGACAAGCTATTTACAGTCCTAAGGGATTACCTAGCTTCTTATTGACAAGCTATTTACGAGGTTAAGGGATTCCTAGGTTTATTGACAAGTATTTGATCGTTATGGATCCCTTGCTTTATTGACAACATTAGCAGGTTAAAGATTTCTAGCTATATTGACATGTCAATTTACAAGTTAAGTCACAAAGAGCATTATTGAAAAGGTATTACAGGTAAAATATCCAAACTTTACTGGGAAAAAAACAAACAAAAAAGGTCCTTAAAAATAATTTTTTTTATTTTTTAACCAGGTTTTTTTTTTTAAGGATTGCTAACTTTACTGAAAAGCTATTACAGGTTAAGGATTTCCTAACTTTATTGACAAGCTATTTACAGCTTAAGCATGCACTCCCTAGCTTTACTGACAAGCTATTTACAGTAAAGGGATTCAAGCTTGTAATGGACAAGCAATTAACAGGTTATGGATTTCCTCAGCTTATATTAACAAGCTATTTACATTTTAGGGATTCCTAGCTTATGACAGCATTTACAGGCTAAAGATTCCTAGCTTTATGACAAGCTATTTATACTAAGGAACCTTTGCTTTATATTGACGAAGCCATTAGGCAGGTTAAAGTTCCGAGCTATATTGACAAGCTATTTACAAGTTAAGAACAAAAGAGCTTTATTGAAAAGGAATTTACGAGGTAAAGGATCTCAAACTTTACTGACAACTTATTTAACAGTTTAATAATGCTCACTTTACTGACCAAGCTACTAACAGGTTAAGGATTCCAAACTTTAATTGACAAGCTATTTACAGCTTAAATTCATCCCTAGCTTTACTGACAAGCTATTTACAGGTTAAAGGATGTCCTAGCTTTTATTGACAAGCTAATACCAGGTTATGGTATCCTTAGTCTTTTATTAACAAGCAATTTACGGTTTTTAGGATCATAGCTTCATTGACAAGTTATTACAGTTTAAGATTCATAGCTTCATTCAATCTATTTACAGGATAATTATCACCTACATTATTTGACAAACTATTTACAGTTAAGAATTTCTAGATTTCATCTACAAGCTATATTACAGGTTAATATCACTAGCTCAATGACAAGCTATTTACAGTTAAGGATTCCTTGCTTTATGACAGTCTTTACAAGTTAAGGATCAATAGCTTATTGACAAGCTATTTACAGGTTTAGGATTATTTGCTTAAGACAGGCTATTTACAGCTTAATGATTACTAGCTTTTGATTGACAAGCTATTTACAGGTAAAGGATAATCTTCAGCTCATGTGACAAGCAATTTAGAGGAGAAGATTCCTTTCTTTACTGACCAAGCTATTTACAGGTTAAGGAATAACTAACCTTTAATGCAACCTTTACAGGTTAAAGATCCTACGTTATTGACAAGCTATTTAAAGGTTAAGGACTCTTAGCTTTATTGACCAGCTATTACAGTTAATGATATCACTACTTTATTGACAAGCAACATATCAGGTTAAGGATTCCAGCTTTACTGACAAACTATTGCAAGTTAAAGATTCCAAGCTATTATTGAACAAGCTATTTTCTGTAAGGAATCCATGCAATTATGGACAAGCGTTATCTTACAGGATAAGGTGTGTCACTAGCTTTAATGACAAGACTATAGACAGGTTAAGGATTCCTAGTTTTACTGACAAGCTTGTTGCAGGTTCAGGATTGCTAGCCTACATTGACACGATATTCACAAGATACAGAATTCCTTAGCTTTATTGACAAGTTTTTTGACAGGCAAGAATTCCAACTTTATTCACAATGCTTTTACAGGTTAAGGATTCTAAAAAATCCATGCTTTCTTGACAAGCTATATACTGTTTAAGGATTACCTATCTTTTATGACAAGCAATTACCAGATAATGATTCTTAGCTTTATTGACAAGCTATTTAAATGCGTTAAGGATTCATAGCTTTAATTGACAGCTAATTTAACAGGTTAAGGATTCTACTGTATTGTCAAGCTATATAGCAGGCTAAGAATTCCTATCTTTAACATTCACAATCTATTTACAGGTTAAGGACTCCATGCTTTATTGACAAGCTCTTTACTGGTTAGAGGATACCTAGCCTATTATTGATAAATCTATTTACAGGTTAAGATCCTAGTTTTATTGCAAGTTATTTACAAGGTTAAAGGATTCTTAGCTTTATTGACAAGCTATTTTCAGGTTAAGGATTCTTAGCTTTATGACAAGCTATTACAGGTTAAAGGATTCCTAGCTTTATTGACAAGCATTTACAGGTTTAGCGGATTTTCCTATCTTACTAACAAACTATTGCAAGTTAAGATTACAAGCTTCATTGAAAATCTATTTTCTGGATAAGGATTCCTTGCTTCATTAACATGCTATTTACAGTTTAAGGATCACTAGCTTTATTGACATGCTATTAACAGGTTAAGGATTCCTCGATTTACTGACAAACTATTTGCAGCTTAAGGTTTCCTAACTTTACTGACAGGCTATTTACAGGTGAAGAAGACCTAGCTTTACTGACAAGGTATTTACAGGTTAATGATTCCTAGCTTTATTGACAAGCTATTTACAGGTTAAGAATTCATAGCATTATTGACAAGCTATTTACTGGCTAAGGATTCCTTGCTTCATTGACAAGCTATTTACAGGTTAAGGATCAATAGCTTTATTGACACAGCTATTTAACGGGATAAGGATTCCCTAGACTTCATTGACAAACTATTTCTGGTTTAAGTATTCCTTGCTTAATTGACAACCATTTACAAGGCTAAGTGATCAAAAAGCTTAACTTGACAAGCTATTTACAGGTTTAGGATTCCTAACTTTTATTGACACCCTAATTACAGGGGTTAAGGAATCTTAGCTTTATTGACAAGCTATTCACATTTTAGGGTTTCCTATCTTTAATGACAAGCTATTACATGCTAACGATCCTATCTTTTATTGACAAGCTTTTTTACAGGTTAAGGATCCTATCTAATGACAAGATATTACACGGTAAAGGATTCCCTAATCTTAATGACAAGCTATTTAACAGTCTAAGGCATCCTAGCTTTATTTGACAAGCTATTTACAGGTTTAAAGGATCCCTAACTTTATTGACAAGCTGTTATACATTAAGCATCCCTGCTTTAATGAACAAGGCTATCAGCAAGGGCTAAAGATTCCAGCTATAATGGACAAGCTAAATACAAGTTAAGAACAAAAAGCTTTATTGAAAATCTACTTACAGGTTAAGGGTAGACATACCAAAAATAACTGCCAAGCTTTTTACAGGTTAAGGATTGCATACTTTTTACTGACACAGCTTATTTACAGTTAAGGATTCTACTATCTATATTTTGACAGCTAATTACACCTCTAAGGCGATTTCCCTAGCTACAATTGACAAGCTGATCATACATGTAAAGGATTCAACATTACTGTCAGCTCTATCTTACAGGTTAAAGAGATCCTTACTTACATTGACAAGCTATTTTACATGATAAGGAAACATAACTTTAACTATGTGTACAAGCTATTTACTGGTTTAAGATTCCTTGCTCATTGTCACAAACTATTTACGGTTACAAGATGATGAATAGCTTAAATATGACTCTCGCTATTTACACGGGTCTAACGGAACCTAGCTTTATTGACAAACAATTTACTGGTATATCTGACGGATTCTTGCTTTATAGACAAGCCTATATTTACAGTTAAGGATCATACTTTATTTACAAGCTAATTTTACAGTTAAGGATTCCTAGCTTTATTGAGATCAAGCTCTGTACAGGTTAAGGATACTAAGCTTTCATTGAAAAGCAATTCACACTTTAGGGATTCCTACCACTAATGACCAATCTATATTTACCAGGCAAAGGATTCCTAGCTTTATTACACGCAATTTACAGGTTAAGGATTATTATTTTTCATAGACCAGATATTTACAGTTTATGGGAGTTCCCCTATCTTTATTGACGAAGCTAGTATACCATGTCTAAGTAATATCTTTTGCATTATAGACAAGCAATCTACAGGTTTAGGATTCTTTGCTTTATATGACAGGCTATTTACAGGTTAATGATGCACTAGCTATTATTGAACAGTCGTATTACAGTAAAGGATTCTTACTTCATTGACAGCATTTAATGTTTTAAGGATTCCTCCTTTACTGACAAGCTATTTACAGGTAAAATGTATCGTAGCTTCATTGATAAGCTATTCTACAGGTTAAGGATTCCTATCTTATGCAAGCCTATACAGGTTAACGATTCCTGCTTTATTTACAAGCTATTTACAGGTATTATGTGATTCCTTGCATTCATTGACAAGCAAATTTTACAGGTTAAGACAATAGCTTTATTGACAAGCTATTTAGCTGTATAAGGAATCCTAGCTTTATTGACAAACACATTTACTGGTTAAGGATCCATGCTTTATTGACAAGCTATTTTACAGTTAAGGATCATAGCTTATTGACAAGCATTTACAGTTAAGATTCCTAGCATTAAAATTGATGGACCCCAAATGCTATTATACAGTTAAGGAATCTCCTTAGCTTTTATTGAAAACGCTATTCACATTTTAGGGATTCCTGAGCATTAATGACACGCAAATTACAGGCTAAGGATTCCTAGCTTATTGACAAGTCTATTTTACCGGTTAAGGAATTATTAGTTTTTCATTTGACAAGATATTTACAGGTTTAAGGAATTCCTATCTTTATTGACAAGCTATTTACAGTCTAAGGATTCTTTGCATTATAGACAAGCTATCTACAGGTTTAGGCATCTTTGCTTTAAATTGACAGGCGAATTTACAGTTAATGAACACTAGCTTATTGACAAGCTATTTACAGGTAAAGGATTCTTAGCTTCATTGACAAGCTATTTACATGTTAAGGATTCCTTCCTTTACTGACAAGCTATTTACAGGTAAAGTATTCGTAGCATCATGATAAGCTATTACAGGTTAAAGATACCTAGCATTAATGTGCAAAGCAATTTACCGGTAACGATTCTTTGCTTTATTGACAAGCTTATTTTACAGTTTAAGGATTCCTAGCTTTATTGACAAGCTATTAACAGGTAGGATATACTAAGCATTTTTGACAAGCTATTACAGATTAAGATTCCTAATCTGTTATTGTACAAGCTCTTAACTGATAAGAATTCCTTTTCTTTATTGACAACCTATTTACAGGTTAAGGATACCTACTTTATTGACTAGCTCTTTACAGGTTAAATATTCCTCCCTTTATTGCAAGATATTTAAATATTAAGGATTCTATGCTTTATTGACAACTATTTACAGGTTAAGGATTCCCAATCTTATATTGACAAGCAATTATACAGGTTACGGATTCCTAGCTTACTAACAAACTATTTGCAAGGAAAGATTCCAAGCTTCATTGACAAAACTATTTGTCCTGATAAGAATCCTTGCTTTAATGATTAACACACTATTTACAGTTTAAGGATCACTAGCTTTATGACAAGCTATTGACAGGCTAATGATTTCCTAGAATTACTGACAAGACTATTATCAAGTCTTTAAGGATTCGTAACTTTACTGACAGGCTAGTTAACAGTGAAAGGGAGGACCCTACATTTACAGACATAGTGTAGCGTATTAACAGGTATAATCATTCCTATGCTTTATTGAAAACGCAATTTACAGTTAATGACAATTCATAGCTTTCATTGACAAGCGGTGGAATTAATCTTGGCTAAATTCCAACTGCTTCATTGACAAGCTATTTACAGGTATTAAGGATCAATAGCATTATTGAAAATCTATTTACGGGTACAGGACTCCCTAGGCTCATTGACAAACTATTTACTGGTTAAGTAATTCCTTCTTTATTGACAAGACTATTTACAGCTTAAAAATCATACTTTAATTGACAGCTATTTACAGGTGAAAGGATTCCTAACTTTATCGGACAAGCTTATTACAGGTAAGGAATTCTTATCTTTATTGACAATAGCTTATTCACAATTTTAGTGGGTTTCCTATGCTTATAATGACAAGCTATCACAGGCTAAGATTCCTACTTTAATTGACAGAAGCTTTTTACAGCTAAAGGTTTTCCTAGGCTTTTATTGACAAGATCTTTACAGCTTTTAAGGATTCTATCTTTATTGACAAGCTATTTACAGCGTCTAAGATTCCAGCTTATTGACAATCTATTTTACAGTGTTAAAGGATCCCAAGGCTTTCATTGACACAAGCTGTTTTTACGTAAGCATGCCCTTGCTTTATTGACAAGCCATTTGTCAGGTTTAAAGATTCCTAGCTATTTTGATAAGGCTATTTACAAGTTAAGAACAAAAGCTTTATTGAAAAGCCTATTACAGTTTATAAGGATGCCAAAATTTACCGACCAGCTATTTTACAGTTAAGGATTGCTAACTATTACTGACAAGCTATTTACAGGTTAAGATTCCTAGCTTTATTCCAAGCTAATTTACACGGTTAGAGGAATCCTAGCTCAAATGACAAGCTTGTCTACAGCAAAGGATTGCAAGCATTACTGCAAGCTAGTTACAGGTTAAGGATCCTTAGCTTCATTGACAACTATTATATAACAGGGTTAAGGATTCATAACTTAATTGACAAGCTATCTTACTGGTAAGGATTCCTTGCTTCAATTGACAAGCTAATTACAGGTTAAGGATCAATAGCTATACTGACAAGCTATTATAACGGGTTAAGGAATCCTAGCTTTATTATGACAACTATTTTACTGTTAAGGATTCCTTGCTTTAATGACAAGCTATTTTACCTGGTTACAGGATCAATAGCTTTATGACAATCTAATTACAGGTTAAGGATTCCTAGCTTTATTGACAAGCAATTTACAGGTTAATGATTCTAATCATTTATTGAAAAGCTATTCACATTTAGGGATCACTAGCATCTAATGACAAGTTATTATTACAGCTAGCTTCGCTAACGCTTCTATGACAAGCCAATTTACAGGTTAAGGATTACTAGCTTAATTGACAACGATATTTACAGGTTTAAGGATCCTCATCTTTAATTGACAAGCTAGTTCACAGTCTAAGATCCTAGATTTATTGCCAAGCTATTTTACACGTTAAGATTACTAGCTAATTGACAAATATTTACAGGTAAGGATTCCCTAACTTATTGACAATCTATTTACAGTCTAAGGATTCCTAGCTTTATTGACAAGCTATTTCCAGGTAGGGATTTACTAGCATTTTGACAAGCTATATAACAGATTCTAGGAATTCCAAACTTTATAGACAGCCTCTTTACTGGGTTAAGGCATTCCATGCTATATTGACCACCTATTTTAACAGTTAAGATAACTATTTTACAGACAAGCTCTTTACAGGTTAAATATTCCTACCTTTATTAACAAGCTATTTACAGGTTAAGGATTACAGCTTTATTGACAAAGATATTTACAGTTAAAGGATTCCTATCTTTAAAGACAAGGCTATTTACAGCTAAGGAATTCCTATTTATTGACAACCTATTTACAGGTTAAGGATTCTTAGCTTTATTGAAAAGCTATTCACATTTTAGGGATTCCTAGCATTAATGACAAGCTATTTACAGAAAGGATTCCTAGCTTAATTTTATTGAACAAGCTATTTACAGGTTAAGGATTACTAGCTTAATTGACAAGATATTTACAGGTTAAGGATTCCTATCTTTATTGACAAGCTATTTACAGTCTAAGCATTCCTAGCTTTATTGACAAGCTATTTACAGGTTAGTGGATTACTACATTTTGACAAGCTAGATTTACAGATTAGGATTCCATCATTTACTGACCAAGCTCTTTACTGGTTAAGGATTTCCCTTGCTTTATTGACAACATATTTACAGGTTAAGGATAACTAGCTTTACAGACAAGCTCTTTACAGGTTAAATATTCCTACCTTTATTGACAAGCTATTTACAGGTTAAGGATTACTAGCTTTATTGACAAGATATTTACAGGTTAAGGATTCCTATCTTTATAGACAAGCTATTTACAGTCTAAGGATTCCTAGCTTTATTGTACAAGCTCTGTACAGGTTAAGAATCCAAGCCTTATTGACAAGCGGTTTATACGTTAAGGATCCCTTGCTTTATTGACAAACAATTAGCAGGTCAAAGATTCCTAGCTATATTGGCAAGCTCTTTACAAGTTAAGAACAAAAAGCTTTATTAAAAAGCTATTTACAGGTTAAGGATCCAAACTTTACTGACAAGCTATTTACAGGTTAAGCATCCCTTGATTTATTGACAAGGTATTTACAGTTAAGGATGCCTAGCTTTATGACAAGCTATTTACAGAATTATAGGGATCAAAAAGCTCATTGACTAGTATTACAGTTTATGGATTCCTAGCTTCATTGACAAGCTATTTACAAATAATTGTCACTAGCTTTAAATGACAAACTATTTACAGGTTAAGATTACCTAGATTTAATAGACCAAGGCAATTTACAGTGTTAAGTATCACTACTTTAATGCAACTTTTACAGTTTTTAAGGATACATGCCTATTAACAGTCTATTACAAGTTAATGAATCACTACCCTTTATTGACAAGCTATTTACAGGTTGAAGATTCTTAGCATTATAGACAGCTATCTACAGTGTTTAAGATGTCTTTGCTTTATTGAAGGCTAATTACAGTAAATGAACACTAGCTTAATATGACAAGCTATTTGCAAGGTAAAGGATTCTTAGCTTCATTGACAAGCTATTTACAGGTATAGGATTCCTTCCTTTACTGACAAGCTATTTACAAGTTAAGTATTCCTAGCTTTTTATTGAGATAAGCTATTTACGATTAAGGATTCCTAGCTTTAAACGCAACATATCCAGGTTAACGATTCTTAGCTTTAATTGACAATCTTATTTACAGGTTATGGATTCCTTGCTTTATTGACAAGCTATTTACAGGTTAAGGATTACTAGCTTTTTTGACAAGCTATTTACAGATTAAAGATTCCTATCCTTAATGATCAAGCCTTAACAGGTTAAGGATTCCTGCTTAATTGACAACCTATTTACAGGTTAAGGATAACTGAGCTTTAAGACAAGCATCTTTACAGGTTAAATATTCCTACCTAGTTATAGACAAGAAATTAAAGGTTAAGTATTCATAGCTTTATTGACCAAGCTATTTACAGGTTTATGTTCCGTAGCTTTATGACAAGCTATTTAAACAGGTTAAGGGATTCCTACTTTACTAACAACTATTTGCAAGTTAAAAGATTTCCAAGCTTCATTGAAACACAATTATCTGCGTGTAAGATTCCTTTCTTTTTTTGACAGCTCATTACAGTTTAAGGAAAACGAGCTTTATTGACAAGGCTATTGACAGGTAAAGGATTCTAATATAATAACAAGCTATTGCAGCTAAGGATTCCTAACTTTACTGACCGCAATTTACAGTAAAGGAGACACCTAGCATTACTGACTAGCTATTTACAGGTTAAGGATTCCAGCTTTATTGACAAGCTATTTAAAGTTCACAGGAATCATAGCTTTTATTGACAGCTATTTACAGGTTAAGGATTCCTAGCTGATTGTCCAAGCATTTACAGGATAAGGAATTCACTAGCTTTTATTCACAACCTATTTACAGGTTAAGATTCAATGCTTTTATTGACAAGCAATTTACTGGTTAAGGATACCCTAGCTTTATTGGACAAGCTATTTTACGGTTAAGGATTCTAGTTTATGCAAGTTATTTACATGTTAAGATTCCAAGATTTATTGGCAAGTTATTTACAGGTTAAGGATATCTACCTTTATTGACAAGTTATTTACAGGTTAAGGATACCTAGCTTTATTGACAAGCTATTTACAGGTTAAGGATTCCTAGCTTTATTGACAAGCTATTCACAGGTTAAGGATTCCTAGCTTTATTGACAAGATATTCACAGGTTAAGGATTACTAGCTTTATTGACAAGCTATTTACAGGTTAAGGATTCCAAGCTTTATTGACAAGCTATTTACTGGTTAAGGATACCTAGCTTTATTGACAAACTATTTACAGATTAAGGATTCCTAGCTTTATTGACAAGCTATTTACAGATTAAGGATTCTCAGCTTTATTGACAAACTCTTTACAGGTTAAGGATTCTAAGCTTTATTGACAAGCTATTTACAGGTTAAAGATTCCCAAGCTTTCTGACAAGCTATTTTACAGGTTGAGAATTCCTAGCATTATTGACAAGCTATTTACAAGCTAAGGATTCCAATCCTTGTTGACAAGCTATTTACAGGTTAAAGATTCAATGCTTTATTGACAAGTTATTTACAGGTTAAAGATCCCTTCCTTTATTGACAAGCAATTAAAAGGTTAAAGATTTCTATCTATATTGGCAAGCTATATTCCAAGTTAAGGACCTATACTTTTATTTAAACAGCTAGTACAGGTTAATGATCCAAACTTTACTGACATGCTATTTGTACAGTGTTAAGGAGTCTAACAATTACTGACATGCCTATATTACAGCTTAATTATTCCCTAGCCTTTATTGAAAAGATATATCGTGCCTACTTGATTTCTAAGGGCATTATTGAACAAGCTATTTAACAGGTTAAGGATTCCTAGCTTTAATGAAGAAGCATCTTTTCAGGTTAACGATTCCTAGCTCTATTGAACAAGCTGTCTACAGGTTTAGGTTGCAAGATTTACGACAAGCTATTTTACAGGTTAAGGATCCTAGCTTAATTGACAACCCCATTTATAGTTTAGGATTCATAGCTTTAATGGCAAGCTATTTAACTGTTAAGGATCCTTTCTTCATTGACATGCTAAATTTACAGTGTTAAGATAAATCGCATTATTTATAAGCATTTACGGTTTGGGATTTCCTAGCTTTATTGACAAACTAATTACTGGTTAAGGATTCCTTTCTTTATGACAAGCTATTTACAGGTTTAAGTGATCAATAGCTTCTTTATTGACAAGCAATTTACATTTAAGGTTTCCTAGCTTATATGAACAACTATTTACAGGGTAAGGATCTCTTAGCTTTATTAAACAAGCTACTTTACATTTTAGGGAATTCCTATCTTTATGACAAGCTATATACAGGCTAAGGATTCCTAGCTTTTATTGTACAAACTATTTAGCAGGTAAAGGATTCCGAGCTTTATTGACAAACATTTATCAGGTTAAGGATATTCCTATCGTTTATGACAAGCTATTATTTACAGTCTAAGGATTCCTAGTCTTTATTGTACAAGCCTATTTACAGGTTAAGGATTCCTAGTCTTATTGACAGGTATTTATACGTTAAGGAATCCCTTGCTTATTGACAAGCCATAAGCAGTAAATATTTTCTAGCTCTATTGACATGCTATTTACAAGTTATGAACAAAGAGCTTTATTGAAAAGGTATTTACAGGTAAAGTATCCAAACTTTACTGACAAGCTATTTACAGGTTAAGGATTCCTAACTTTATTGACAAGCTATTTACAGCTTATGCATCCGTAGCTTTACTGACAAGCTATTTACAGGTTAAGGATTCCTAGCTTTATTGAACAAGCTATAATCAGGTTATGGATTCCTTAGCTTTATTAACAAACTATTTACAGGTTTAGGATCAAGAGCTTCATTGACAAGTTATTTACAGTTTAAGGACTCATAGCTTCATTAACAAGCTATTTACAGGATAATTATCACTAGCTTTATTGACAAACTATTTACAGTTTTATTAATACCTAGTTCATTGACCAAAGATATTTACAGGTGTAAGATTCACTAGCTTCAATGACAAGCTATTTTACAGGTTTACAGGATTCCTTGCTTTATTGACAGTCCGTTTAACACAAGTTAATTATCCAAAGCTTTACTGACAAGCTATTTACAGGTAAAAGTATTCTAGCTTCATTGACAACTATTACAGTTAAGGATCCGTTTCTTTACTGAAAGCAATTAAGGTTAAGGATAACTACTTATGACAAGCCCCCCCCCCCCCTCTTTACAGTTAAAGCTTCCTACCGTGTTATTGAAAAGCTATTTAAAGGTTAAGGACTCTTAGCTTATAGACAAAGCTTTTACAGGTTAAGGATTCCTAGCTTGATTGACAAGCAATTTACAGGTTAAGGATTCCTAGCTTTACTGACAAACTATTTGCAAGTTAAAGATTCCAAGCTTCATTGACAAGCTATTTTCTGGATAAGGATTCCTTGCTTTATTGACAAGCTATTTACAGGTTAAGGGTCACTAGCTTTATTGACAAGCTATTGACAGGTTAAGGATTCCTAGTTTTACTGACAAGCTAGTTGCAGGTTAAGGATTCCTAGCTTTATTGACAAGATATTCACAGGTTAAGGATTCCTAGCTTTATTGACAAGCTATTTACAGGCTAAGAATTCCTAGCTTTATTCAAAAGCTATTTACAGGTTAAGGATTCCATGCTTTATTGACAAGCTATTTACTGGTTAAGGGATACCTAGACTTTATTGACAAGCTATTTACAGGATAATGATTCCTAGCTTTATTGACAAGCTATTTAAAGGTTAAGGATTCATAGCTTTATTGACAGGCTATTTACAGGTTAAGGATTCCTAGCTGTATTGTCAAGCTATTTACAGGCTAAGAATTCCTAGCTTTATTCACAAGCTATTTACAGGTTTAATGATCCATGGCTTTATTGACAAGCTATTTACTGTTAAGGTATACCTAGCTTTATTGACAAGCTAATACAGTAAGGATTCCTAGTTAATGACAAGTTTATTTACAAGTTAAGATTCCTAGATTTATTGACAAGTTATTTACAGGTTAAGGATATCTAGCTTTATTGACAAGTTATTTCACGATAAGGATTCCAGAGCTTATTCACAAGTGATTATTTACCAGGTTAAGGATTCCTAGATTTATTTCTACAGCTATTCACAGGTTAAGATTCCTAGCTTTATTGACAAGCATATCACAGGTTAAGGATTCCTACTTATTGTACAAGCTTATTTACAGGTTAGGATTCCAAGCTTTATTGACAGCAATTAACTGGTTAAGGATACCTAGCTTTTATTGACAAACCATATCTACAGATTAAAGGATTCCGAGCTTTATTGACAAGTTATATATTGGGTTACGATACTAGCTTATTGACAGCTTATATTACAGGTTAAGGATTCTACTTAACTGACAAGCTATTTACAGTTAAGGATTTTTTGCTTATTATGACAGCTATTTACAGGTAATGGATAATATAAGCTTTATGACAAGCTATTTACAGGTAAGTCAATTATAAGCTTATTGACATGCTGTTTACAGTTAACGATTCTAGCTTTATTGAACAAGCTATTTACAGGTTAAGGATTCTTAGCTTTATTGACAAGTCTAGATTTGCAGGCTAAAGGATTCCTACTTTCCTTGACAAGCATTTACAGCGGGTTGAGATTTCCTAGCATTATTGACACCGACTTACCCGGCTAAGGATTCCTAAAGCCTTGTTATCAGCTATATGCAGGTTGAAGATTCAATGCTTTATTGACAAGTTATTCACAGGTTAAGGATCCCTTCCTTTATTGACAAGCAATTAACAGGTTAATGGATTCCAAGCTATATTGACAAGCTATTTCAAAGTTCAGCGACCTAGAGCTTTACATTGAAAAGCTAATTATAGTTAAGGAACCAAACTTATGACAACGCTATATACAGGTTAAGGAACCCTAAACTTTACTGACAGGCTATTTACACCGTTAAGGGATACCTAACTTTACATAACGGTTATTTACCCCATAAAGGATTCCTAGCTTTATTGACAAGCTATATACAGGTTAAGGATTCCTAGCTTTATTGACAAGCTATTTACAGGTTAAGGAATCCTAGTTTTATTGACAAGCTATTTACAGGTTAAGGATTCCTAGCTTTATTGACAAGCTATTACTTGGTTTAGATTCCTAGCTTATTGACAAGCTTTTACAGGTTAATGATCCCCTAGCTTTTATCGACAACCTATTTACAGCTTAAGGATTCTAGCTTTATTGACAAGCTATTACAGGTAATGAATCCTAGCTCCTAGTGACAAGCGTCTACATGTTAAATTGCAAGCTTTACTGACAAGGCTATTTACGGGTTCAGCGGATCCTTCACCTAATTGACAAGCGTATTACAGGTTATGGATACATAGCTTTTATTGAAAAGCTATTTACTGGATAAGGATTCCTTGCTTCATGACAAGATATTTACAGGTTAATGCAATGAATAGCTTATTGACAAGCTATTTATGGTTAAGGTAATCCTATCCTTAATGACAAACAATTTACAGTGTTATAGATTCCTTGCATTATGATAAGCTATTTGAAGGTAAGGATCAAAGCTTTATTGTACAACCTATTTACCAGGTAAGGATTCCTAGCTTTATATGACAATGCTATTTACAGGTAAGGAATCTTAGGTTTATTGACAAGCTATTTACATTTTAGGGATTCCTAGTTTTAATGAAAAGCTATTTACAGGCTAAGGATCCTAGCTTTATAGACAAGCTATTTACAGTTAAGGATTTCCTACTTAATTGACTAGATATTTACAGTTTATGGATTCCTATCTTATATTGACAAAGCTATTTACAGAGTCTAAGTATTCCTAGCGTTATTGACAAGCAATATACAGGGGTAAGGATTCCAAGCACTGTTGACAAGCTATTTATACTTTAAGGAATCCCTTTGCTATTATTGACAATCCATTAGCAGTTAAAAGATTCCTAGCTATCTTGACAAGCATATTTACAAGTTTAAGAAACAAAAAGCTT
This sequence comes from Cherax quadricarinatus, assembly GCF_026875155.1. Taxonomy (NCBI): domain Eukaryota; kingdom Metazoa; phylum Arthropoda; class Malacostraca; order Decapoda; family Parastacidae; genus Cherax; species Cherax quadricarinatus. Next base: position 1,373,660 of record NC_069405.1, read on the forward strand.
TTAATTGAAACGCTATTACAGTAAAGGATACAAACTATTTACGGGACAGCTATTTTACAGGTCTAAAGGAATTGCTAACATTACTGACAACTATTACAGGTTAAGATTCCTAGCTTTGATGACAAGCTATTAACAGTTGTTGGATACTTTTCTTTATTAACGAGCTATTTACAGGTAAGATCAATAGTCTTCATTGACAAGTTATTTACAGGATAATTACACTAGCATTATTGACAAACTATTTACAGTTTAAGAAATCCTAGATTCAATGACAAGCTATTTACAGGTTTAATATCACTAGCTTTAATGACAAGCTATTTACAGTTAAGGATTCCATGCTTTTTGCCAGTCAATTTACAAGTTAAGGATCATTAGCTTATTGTACAATCTATTTACAGTATTAAGTATTCTTTGCCTTACAGACAAGCTAGTTTACAGGTTTATGGATTCTTAGCTTTATTGACAGGCTATTACAGGTTTAATGGATCACTATCTCTATTGACAAGCTATTTACAGGTTAAGTATTCCTAGCTTTATTGATAAGACTCAATACAGATTAAGGATACCTTGTTTTAATGACAAGCTAATTACAGGCTAACGATTCTTTTCTATATTGACAAACTATTTACAGGATATGGATTCCTAGCTTTTTTGGCAAGCTATTTACAGGTTAGGTATTACTAGCATTTTTGACAAGCTTTTTACAGATTAAGGATTCCTAGCTTTATTGACAAGCTCTTTACAGATAACAGACTCCTACCGTTTATTGACAAGGCAATAAAAAGTTAAAGGATACTTAACTTTATTGACAAGCTATTTACAGGTTTAGGATTCCTAGCTATATTGACAAGCTATTTACAGGTTAAGGATTCCTAGCTTTACTGACAAACTATTTGCAAGTTAAAGATTCCAAGCTTCACTGACAAGCTATTTTGGAAAGGATTCCTTGTTTTTGACAAGCATTTACAGGGAAAGGGATCACTACTTTTTGACAAGCTTTTGACATTTTAAGGACCCTAGTTTTACTGACAGTTTTTTGCAGGTTAAGGTTTTCCTAACTTTACGACAACTATTTAAGGAAAAGGAGTCCTATTTATTGACAACTATTTACAGGATAATGATCCTATTTTATTGACAACATTTAAAGGTTGGTTATAGCTTTTTTTGACAGCTTTTTTACGGGTTAAGGTTTCCCTATCTTTATTGACAAGCATTTACGGCTAAGGATTCCTATTTTTATTCACAACTATTTACAGGTTAAAGGAATTCCATGCTTTATTGACAAGCATTTACGGGGAAGGATCCCCAGCTTTTTGACAAGCTAATGACAGGTTAAGGATTCCTAGTTTTATTGAGAAGTTATTTACAGGCTAAGGATTCCTATATTTATTGACAAGCTGTTTACAAGTTAAGGATATCTAGCTTTTTTGACAAGTTATTTACAGGTTAAGGATTCCTAGCTTTATTGACAAGCTATTTATTGGTTAAGTATTCCTAGCTTTATTGACAAGCTATGTACAGGTTAAGGATTCTTAGCTTTATTGACAAGCTCTTTACAGGTTAAGGATTCCTAGCTTTATTAACAAGCTATTTACAGGTTAAAGATTTCTAGTTTTAATGACAAGCTATTTACAGGTTTCCTACCTTTATTGACAAGCTATTTACTGCTTCAAGATTCCTTGCTTTAGTGACAAGCTATTTACAGGTTAAGGATGAATAGCTTTATTGACAAGCTATTTATGGGTTAAGGATTCCTAGCTTTATTGACAAACTATTTACTGGTTAAGGATTCCTTGCATTATTGACAAGCTATTTACAGGTTAAGGATCAGAAGCTTTATTGACAACCTATTTACAGGTTAAGGATTCCTAGCTTTATTGACAAGCTATTTACAGGTTAAGGATTCTTAGCTTTATTGACAAGCTATTTACATTTTAGGGATTCCTAGTTTTAATGACAAGCTATTTACAGGCTAAGGATTCCTAGTTTTATTGACAAGCTATTTACAGGTTAAGGATTCCTAGCTTTATTGACAAGATATTTACAGGTTAAGGATTCCTATCTTTATTGACAAGCTATTTACAGTCTAAGTATTCCTAGCGTTATTGACAAGCTATTTACAGGTTAAGGATTCCAAGCTTTGTTGACAAGCTATTTATACTTTAAGGATCCCTTGCTTTATTGACAATCCATTAGCAGGTTAAAGATTCCTAGCTATATTGACAAGCTATTTACAAGTTAAGAACAAAAAGCTTTATTGAAACGCTATTTACAGGTAAAGGATCCAAACTTTTACTGACAAGCTATTTACAGGTTAAGGATTGCTAACATTACTGACAAGCTATTTACAGGTTAAGGATTCCTAGCTTTGATGACAAGCTATTAACAGGTTGTGGATTCTTAGCTTTATTAACGAGCTATTTACAGGTTAAGGATCAATAGCTTCATTGACAAGTTATTTACAGTTTAAGGATTCCTAGCTTCATTGACAAGCTATTTACAGGATAATTATCACTAGCTTTATTGACAAACTATTTACAGTTTAAGAATTCCTAGATTCATTGACAAGCTATTTACAGGTTAAGTATCACTAGCTTTAATGACAAGCTATTTACAGGTTAAGGATTCCTTGCTTTATTGACAGTCTATTTACAAGTTAAGGATCATTAGCTTTATTGACAATCTATTTACAGGTTAAGGATTCATTGCATTACAGACAAGCTATTTACAGGTTTATGATTCTTTGCTTTATTGACAGGCTATTTACAGGTTAATGATCACTATCTCTATTGACAAGCTATTTACAGGTTAAGTATTCCTAGCTTTATTGATAAGCTCTTTACAGATTAAGGATTCCTTGTTTTATTGACAAGCTATTTACAGGCTAACGATTCTTTGCTTTATTGACAAACTATTTACAGGATATGGATTCCTAGCTTTTTTGGCAAGCTATTTACAGGTTAGGTATTACTAGCATTTTTGACAAGCTATTTACAGATTAAGGATTCCTAGCTTTATTGACAAGCTCTTTACAGGTTAAAGACTCCTACCTTTATTGACAAGCAATATAAAGGTTAAGGATTCTTAGCTTTATTGACAAGCTATTTACAGGTTTAGGATTCCTAGCTATATTGACAAGCTATTACGGGTTTAAGGAAATTTCAAAACC
>NC_069405.1:1377328-1457328 GCF_026875155.1 Cherax quadricarinatus
AATCCAAAAAAGGGGGAATCTCAGACGTTACCCATCTCCAACAGTTCTTCTCATTGACTGACAGGTGACCCTTCTGTCATCCAAGCTGAAAAGATAGACAGGTTACCCACTGCTTAAATAATCACTCTCCATGAAAAGTACAATTACCTAAAAGATGTGGTGATTATTACAACAGTCAACATAGAGCAATGCCGAAAAGACTAATTTTTTAAATTGGGTCAAAAGTGAAGCTTTCAACCCATAAAACCACTAGAAACAAGGCAGACATGCACTTACAGTAGTGCTGGGAGCTTGGTCTAGTGATTACTGTTTTGACCAGAGCCCCACATATCACCTTCGGAGGGGGGGGGGAAGGAGGGGGGGAAGGGATAGCGGGATAGACTGACCCTACCTTAACAAGCAGCCAGCAGTCAAACTATCACTTTTGGGGTGGGGGAAAAAGGCGGCAATAGCGGGAGCTTGAATTACTCTACCTTAACAAGTAGCCAGCAATGACACTATCACTTTCGGGGAAGGGGAAAAAAGGCGGGAATACCGGGAGCTTGACTTACCCTACCTTAACAATAGCTGGCAATGAAACTTTTGTTCCCTAATTACCCCTTTCGTATCCATCTATTGAACTTTTTCCCCACATAGCTTGTAAATAAAGATAGGAATCCTTAACCTGTAAATAGCTTGTCAGCAAAGCAATGAATCCTTAACCAGTAAACAGCTTGTCAACAAAGCAAGGAATCCTTAACCTGTCAATAGCTAGTCAATAAAGCTAGTGATATTTAACCTGTAAATAGCTTTTCAATAAAGCAAGGAATCCTTAACCAGTAAATAGATTTGTCAATAAACTAGAATCTTTACCTGTAAATACCTGTCATAAAGTTAAGAATCCTTAACCTGTAAAATAGCTTGTCGTAAAGCTAGGAATGCTTAAAACCGTAAATTACTTGTAAAATAAAGCAGGGGTATTTAAAATGTAAATTAGCTTGTCAATAAAGCAAGGAATCCTTAACCAGTAAATAGCTTGTCAATAAAGCTAGGAATCGTTAACTTGAAAATAGTTTGTCAATAAAGCGAGGAATCCTTAAACTGTAAATAGCTTGTCAATAACTTTAGGAATCCTTAGCCTGTAAATAGCTTGTCAATAAAGCTAGGATCCTTAACCCTGTAAATAGCTTGTCAATAAAGCTAGGAATCCTTAACCTGTAAATAGCATTTCAAAAAAGCTGGGAAAATCCTTAACCATGAATAGCTTGTAAATAAAGCAAGAACCCTTTTAAACCTGTAAAATCTTGTCAACAAAGCTAGGAATACCTACATGTAAATTAGCTTGTCAAAAAGCTAGGAATCCTTAACCCAGTCAATAGCTTGCCAATAAATAGTGATATTTAACCTGTAAATAGCTTGTCAATAAAGCAGGAATCCTTAACCATAAATAGTTGCCAATAAAGGTGGGAATCCTTAATTTGGTAAATAGTTTGTAAATAAAGTTTGGAATCCTTAACCTGTAAATAGCTTGTCATAATTTAGGAATCCTTAACCTGTAAATAAGCTTGTCAATAAAGCTAAGAATCCTTAACCTAAATAGCTTGTCAATAAAGCTAGGAACCCTTTAAAACCCTGTAAATAGCAGTCAGAAAATTAGGAATCCTTAACCTGTAAATAGCTTGTCATAAAGCTAGGTATCCTTAACCTCTCAAATGTTTTCAATAAAGCTAGTGATCCTTATCCTGTAAATAGCTTGTCAATAAATCAAGGAATCCTTAACCAGAAAATAGCTTGTCAACAAAACTAGGAATCCTTAACTTGTAAATAGTTTGTCAATAAAGCTAGGAATCCCTAACCTGTAAATAGCTTGCAAATAAAGCTAGGAATCCCTAAACTGTAAATAGCTTGTCAATAAAGCTAAGAATCCTTAACCTATAAATAGCTTGTCAATAATGCTAGGAAACCTTAACCTGTAAAGAGCTTGTCAATAAAGCTAATGATCCTTTACATGTAAATAGCTTGTCAATAAAGCAAGAAATCCTTAACCAGTAAGTAGCTTCTCAATAAAGCTAGTGATTCTTAACCTGTAAATAGCTTATCAATAAAGCAAGGAATCCTTAACTAGCAAATAGCTTGTCAATAAAGCTAGGAATCCATAATCTGTAAATAGCTTGTCAAAAAAGCTAGTAATCCTTAACCTGTAAATACCTTGTCAATTAAGCTAGGAATCCTTAACCTGTAAATAGCTTGTCAATATGGCTAAGAATCGATAACCTGTAAATAGCTTGTCAATAAAGCTAGGAATCCTTAACCTGTAAATAGCTTGTCAATAAAGCTATATTATCCTTAACCCTTAAATAGCTTGTCAATAAACCAAGGAATCCTTAACCTGTAAATAGCTTTTCAATAAAGCTAGGAATCCTTAACCTGAAAATAACTTGTCAATAAAGCTAGGAATTTTTAACCTGTAAACAGCTTGTCCGTAAAGCAAGGAATCGTTAACCTGTAAATAGCTTGTTAATAAAGCTAAGAATCCATAACCTGTTATATCTTGTCAATAAAGCTAAGAATCCCTAACCTGTAAATAGCTTGTCAATAAAGCTAGGGATCCTTAAGCCGTAAATAGCTTGTCAATAAAGTTCGGAATCTTTAACCTGTAAAGAGCCTGTCAGTAAAGTTAGAAATCCTTAACCTGTAAATAGCTTGCCAGTAAAGTTTGGATCCTTAACCTGTAAATAGGTTTTCAATAAAGCTTTTTGTCCTTAACTTGTAAATAGCTTGTCAATATAGCTATGAATCTTTAACCTGTTAATGGCTTGTCAATAAAGCAAGGGATACTTAACGTATAAATAGCTTGTCAATAAAGCTTGGAACACTTAACCTGTAAATAGCTTGTCAATAAAGTTAGGAATCCTGAGACTGTAAATAGCTTGTCAATAAAGCTAGGAATCCTTAACCTGTAAATATCTTGTGAATAAAGCTAGGAATCCATGGCCTATAAATAGCTTGCCATTAAAGCTAGGAATCCTTAAAATGTAAATAGCTTGTCAATAAAGCAAAGAATCCTTAACCTGTAAATATCTTGTCAATAAAGCTAGGAATCCTTAACCTGTAAATAGCTTGTCAATAAAGCTATTGATCCTTACCCTGTAAATAGCTTGTCAATAAAGCAAGGAATCCTTAACCAGTAAATAGCTTGTCAATAAACCTAGGAATCCTTTACCTGTAAATTGCTTGTCAATAAAGCTGTTGATCCTTAACCTGTAAATAGCTTGTCAATTAAGCTAGTGATCCTTAACCTATAAATAGCTTGTCAATAAAGCTTGGAATCCTTAACCTGTAGACAGCTTGTCAATAGAGCTAGGAATCCTTAACCTGTAAATAGCTTATCAATAAAGATAGGAATACCTAACCTGTAAATAGCTTGTCAATAAAGCTATGAATCATTAACTGTAAATAGCTTATCAATAAAGCTAGGAATCCTTAAGCATTAAATAGCCTGTCAATAAAGCTAGGGATACTTAACCTGTAAATAGCTTGTCAATAAAGCAAGGAATCCTTCGCCTGTAAATAGCTTGTCAAAAAAACTAGTAATCCTTTACCTGTAAATAACTTGTCAATTAAGCTAGGGATCCTTAACCTGAAATAACTTATGAACAAAGCTTGGAATCCTTAACCTGTAGACAGCTTGTCAATAGAGCTAGGAATCCTTAACCTGTAAACAGCTTGTCAATAAAGCTAAGAATCCTTAACCAGTAAATAGCTTGTCAATAAAGCTAGGAATCCTTAACCTGTAAAAAACTTGTCAATAAAGCTAAGTATCCTTAACCTGTAAATAGCTTGTCAATAAAGTTAGGAATCCTTAACGCGGAAAATAGCCTGTCAGTGAAGCTAGGAATCCTTAACCTGTAAATAGCTTTTCAATAAAGTTATAGGTCCTTAACTTGTAAATAGCTTGTAAATATACCTAGGAATCCTTAACCTGTTAATGACTTGTCAATTAAGCAAGGGATCCTTTACTTGTAAATAGCTTGTCAATAAAGCTTTGAATCCTTAACCTGTAAATAGCTTGTCAATAATGCTAGTAATCCTTAACCTGTAAATAGCTTGTCAATAATGCTAGGAATTCTTAACCTGTAAATAGCTTGACAATAAAGCTAGGAATCTTTAACCTGTAAATAGCTTGTGAATAAAGCTGAGAATCCTTAACCTGCAAATAGCTTGTCAATAAAGCTAGTGGTCCTTAACTAGTAAACAGCTTGTCAATCAAGCTAGGAATTCTTAACCTGTAAGTAGCTTGTCAATAAAGCTAGTGATCCTTAACCTGTAAATAGCTTGTCAATAAAGCAAGGAATCCTTAACCAGTAAACAGATTGTCAATAAAGCTAGGAATACTTATCCTGTAAATAGCTTGTCAATAAAGCTAGGGATCCATAACCTGTATGTAGGTTGTCAACAGAGCTAGGAATCCTTAACCTGTTAATGGATTGTCAATTAAGCTAGGGTTCCTAAACCTGTAGATTGCTTGTCAATAGAGCTAGGAATAATTAACCTGTATATATCTTGTCAATGAAGCTAGGAATCCTTAACCTGTAAATATCTTGTCAATAAAGCTAGGAATGCTTAACCTGTAAAAAGCTTGTCAATAAAGTTAGGAATCCTTTACTTGTAAATAGCCTTTCAGTAAAGTTAGGAATCCTTAAACTGTAAGTAGCTTGTCAGTAAAGCTAGGAATCATTAACCTGTAAATAGCTTGTCAATGAAGATAGTGATACTTAACCAGTAAATAGCTTGTCAATAAAGCTAGGAATCCTTAGCCTGTAAGTAGCTTGACAGAAAAACTAGGAATCCTTAACCTGTAAATAGCTTGTCAATAAAGCTAGGAATCCTTAACCTGTAAATAGTTTGTCAATAAAGCTAAGAATAAGAACATAAGAACATAAGAAAGGAGGAACACTGCAGGAGGCCTGCTGGCCCATACTAGGCAGGTCCTTTACAATTCATCCCACTAACAAAACATTTGCCCTACCCAATTTTCAATGCCACCCAAGAAATAAGCTCTGATGTGAAAGTCCCACTCAAATCCAACCCATCCCACTCATGTACTTATCCAACCTAGATTTGAAACTACCCAAAGTCCCAGCCTCAATAACCCAACTAGGTAGACTGTTCCACTCATCAACTACCCTATTTCCAAACCAATACTTTCCGATGTCCTTTCTAAATCTAAACTTATCTAATTTAAATCCATTACTGCGCGTTCTCTCTTGGAGAGACATCCTCAAGACCTTATTAATATCCCCTTTATTAATACCTATCTTCCACTTATACATTCGATCAGGTCTCCTCTCATTCTTCGTCTAACAAGTGAATGTAACTTAAGAGTCTTCAATCTTTCTTCATAAGGAAGATTTTTGATGCTATTGTATTAATTTAGTCATCCTACGCTGAATGTTTTCTAACGAATTTATGTCCATTTTGTAATACGGGGACCAGAACTGAGCTGCATAATCAAGGTGAGGCCTTACTAATGATGTATAAAGCTGCAGTATGATCCTCTGGACTTCTGTTGCTTACACTTCTTGATATAAATCCCAGTAATCTATTTGCCTTATTACGTACGCTTAGCATTGCTGTCTTTGGTTTAAGGTTGCTGCTCACCATAACCCCCAAGTCCTTTTCGTAATCTGTATGGCTAAGTTCTACATCATTTAATTTATAAGTACTAGGGTTATGGGCACTCCCAAGCTTCAGAACCTTGCATTTATCTACATTGAACTGCATCTGCCACTTTTCTGACCAAGAATAGAGTTTGTTTAAATCCTCCTGAAGTTCCCTAACATCTACGTTGAATCAATTATCCCTAACCTATCTTTGTGTCATCGGCGAATTTGCTCATATCACTAGTAATTTCCCTCATCAAGATCATTGAAATTATTATAAATACAACGGGCCCAAGACTTGATCCCTGTGGAACGCCACTTGTTACAGATCCCCACTCGGATTTAACCCCATTTATGGACACTCTCTGCTTCCTGTCAGGGGAGCCATGACTCGATCCACGAGAGCACTTTTCCCCCAATGCCATGAGCTGCCACTTTCTTAACAGTCTATGGTGCGGAACTCTATCAAAAGCCTTACTAAAATCTAAGTAAATAATATCAAATTCTTTATTGTGTCAACAGCCTCAAAAGCTTTACTGAAGAAAGTTAAAAAATTTAAAGTTAGACAAGACCGGCCTCTTGTGAATCCATGCTGAGTATCATTAATCAAGCTATGCTTATCGAGATGGCTTCTTATAATCTCAGCTATAATTGACTCTAGTAATTTGCCTACAATTGAGGTCAGGCTTATTGGGCGGTAATTTGACGGTAACGACTTGTCCCCTGTTTTAAAAATAGGAGTTACATTAGCCATCTTCCACATATCAAACACTACACCTGTTTGAAGAGATAAATTAAAAATATTAGTTAATGGTTCACAGAGTTCCAATTTGCATTCTTTAAGAACCCTTGAAAAAACTTCATCAGGACCCGGCGACTTATTTTGCTTCAGTCTGTCTATCTGCCTCACAACCATCTCACTAGTGACTGTGATGTTACATAATTTATCTTCTTCTAGCCCACTGTAAAAATTAATCCTTATCCTGTAAATAGGTTGTCATTAAAGCTATGAATCCTTAATTGGTAAAGAGCTTGTCAATAATGCTAGTGATACTTGAGCTGTAAACAGGTTGTTAATAAAGCAAGAATTCTTTAACCAGTAAATAGCTTGTCAATAAAACTAGTGGTCCTTAACCTGAAAATAGCTTGCCATTAAGGCAAGGAATCCTTAACTAGTAAATAGCTTGTCAATAAAGCTAGGAATCCTTAACCTGTAAATAGCTTGGTAATAAAACTAAGATTCCATAACCTGTTAATAGCTTGTCAATAAAGCCAGGAATCCTTAACCAGTAAGTAGCTTGTCAATAAAGCTAGGAATTCTTAAGCCTTAAATAGCTTGTCGATAAAGTTAGGAATCCTTAACCTGTAAATAGCCTGTCAGTAAAGTTAAAATCCAAAAATAACCTGAAATAGCTTGTCAAAAAATTTGGGGATCCTTAACCTGTAAAAGTTTTAATAAAGCCTTTTGTCCTTAACTTGTAAAGTAGCTGTCAATATATCTGGGAATTTTTTAACCTTTTAATTGTTGTCAAAAGAAAGAGACCTTTAAACATAAAATAGTTTCCCAAAAAGCTGGAAATCCTTAACCTGTAAATTGCTCGTCAATAAAGTTTGGGAATCCTTAACTGTAAGTAGCTTGTAAAAAAGAAAGAACCCTTACCTGTAAAAGCTTGTCAAAAAAAGCTAAGAACCCTTTAACCCTGTAAATATTTGTCAATGAAGCTGGGGAACCTTTGGGCCTGTAAATAGCTTGTCTTTAAAAGCTGGGAAATCCCTAAATGAAATAGCTTTCAATAAAGCAAGAACCCTTTAAAACCCTGTAAATATTTTTCATAAAGCTAGGAACCCTTTAAACCTTAAATATTTCCCCTTTAAAGCTTTTGATCGTTACTTGTAAAAGCTTGAAAAAAAAAAAGCAAGGAACCCTTTCCCATAAATACCCTGTCAAAAAGCTGGGAACCCTTTAACCGTAATAGCTTTTCAAAAACTTTTGATCCTACCTTTAAATACCTTGTCAATAAAGCAAGGAACCTAACCAGTAAATAGCTTGTCAAAAAGAAAGGGAACCCTTAACCTGAAAAACTTGTCAATAAGCAGGGATCCTTTAACCGTAAATAGTTTGTCAAAAAAGCTTGGAATCCTTAACTGTAGGAGCTGTCAATAAGCTAGGAACCTTAACCGTAAAAAGCTATCAAAAAAAGATAGGAATCCTTAACCTGAATAGCTTGTCACAAAGAAAGGAAATCTGACGAGTAAATAGTTTGTCAAAAAATTTAGGAACCCTTTAAACCTGAAAATAGCTTCATTAAAAAAAAACCCCTTACCTGTAAATAGCTTTTAATAAAGCTGGGAATCCTTAACCTGAAAAGAGCTTGTAAATAAAGCTAAGAACCCTTAAAAACCTTACAAGCTTGTCAATAAAGCTGGGAAATACTTACCAATAAAAAGCTTTCAAAAAGCTGGGAACCCTTTCCCCGAAATAACTTTAAAAAAAACTAAAACCTTAACTTGTAAATAGCTTGTCAAAAAATGGGAACCCTTAACCGTAAATAATTCTCAATAAAACGGGAAATCCAAACCTGAAAATAGCTTGAAATAAAGCAGTACCCTTTAAACCCTGTAAATAGCTTGTCAATAAGCGGGAAATCCTTAACCTGAAAAGCTTGTGAATAAAGCTGGAATCCAGCCGTAAATGCTTTTCAAAAAGTCTAATCCTTAACCGAAAAATACTTGTCAATAAAGGGGGGACCCTTTACCGAATTAGCCTGTCAGTAAATTAGGAACCCTTTAACTTGTAAATAACTGTCATTAAAGCTAGGATCCTTAACTTGTAATAGCTGTACTCATAAGCTTAGGGATCCTTAAACTTGTAAATAGCTGTCAATAAAGCTAGGGTTCCTTAACTTGTAAATAGTGTCCTAAAGCTAGAGGATGCCTTTACTTGTATAATAGTGTAAATAAAGTAGGGATCTTAACCGTAAATTAGACTGTCAATAAAGCTAGGGATCCTTAACTTGTAATTAGCTGTCAATTAAAGCTAGTGGATTCCTAAATCTTGTAAATAGCGGTCAATAAAGCTAGGGATCCTTAACTTGTAAATAGCTGTCAATAAAGCTAGGGATCCTTAACTTGTAAATAGCTGTCAATAAAGCTAGGGATCCTTAACTTGTAAAATAGCTGTCAATAAAGCTAGGTAGCCTAACTTGTAAAATAGCTGTCAATAAAGCTGGGATCCTTTATCTTGTAATATAGCTGTAAAAGCTAAGGGATCCTTAAACTTGTAAATAGCTGTCAATAATGTAGGGATCATGTAACTTGTAAATAGCTCAATAAAGTAGGGATCCGTAACTTGTAAATAGCTGTCAAATTAAGTTGGATCTTAACTTGTAAATAGCTGTCAATAAAGCTAGGGATCCTTAACTTGTAAATAGCTGTCAATAAAGCTAGGGATCCTTAACTTGTAAATAGCTGTCAATAAAGCTAGGGATCCTTAACTTGTAAATAGCTGTCAATAAAGCTAGGGATCCTTAACTTGTAAATAGCTGTCAATAAAGCTAGGGATCCTTACTTGTAATCTAGCCCCGTGTGTCAAAAAGACTAGGGATCCCTTTAACTGTAAATATCTGTCATAAGCTTGGGATCATTAATTGTAAATAGCTGTCAATAAAGCTAGGGATCTTTAACTTGTAATTAGCTGACAATAAAAGCTAGGGATCCTTAAACTTGTAATCGCTGTCCATAAAGTAGGGATCCTTAACTTGTAAAGAGCTTGTCAATTAAAGTGGGATCCTTAACTTGTAATTGCTGTCAATAAAGCTAGGGATCCTTAACTTGTAAATAGCTGTCAATAAAGCTAGGGATCCTTAACTTGTAAATAGCTGTCAATAAAGCTAGGGATCCTTAACTTGTAAATAGCTGTCAATAAAGCTAGGGATCCTTAACTTGTAAATAGCTGTCAATAAAGCGAGGGATCCTCTAACTTGTAAATAGCTGTCATATAAGCTAGGATCCTTAACTTGTAAATAGCTGTCAATAAAGCTAGGGATCCTTAACTTGTAAATAGCTTCAATAAGCTAGGGATCCTTAACTTGAAATAGATGTCATAAATGCTAGGGATCCTTAACTGTAAATAGTGTCAATTAAGCTAGGGATCCGTAACTTGTAAATAGTGTCATAAAGCTAGGGTCCTTAATTTGTAAATAGATTGTCAATAAAGCTAGGGATCCGTAACTTGTAAATAGCTGTCGATAAAGTAGGGATCCTTAATTGTAAATAGCGGTCAATTAGTATAGACCTTAACTTGTAAATATGTCAATAAAGATAGGGATCATAACTGTAAATAGCTGTCAATTAAAGTAGGGTATCCTTAAACTTGTATATAGCTGTCAATAAAGCTAGGATCCTTAACTGTAAATAGCTGTCATCAAGCTAGGATCCTTAACTTGTATTAGCTGTCAATAAGCTAGGGGATCATTACTCCGTGTAAATAGCTGGCAATTAAGCTATAGATCTTAACTTTGTAAATAGTGTTCAATAAAGCTAGGATCTTAACTTGTAAATAGCTGTCAATAAAGCTAGGGATCCTTAACTGTAAATAGCTGTCAATAAAGTAGGGATCCTTAACGGGTAAATAGCTGTCAATAATGCTGGGATCCTTAAATTGTAAATAAGCTGTCAATAAAGCTAGGTGATCCTTAATTGTAAAATAGCTGTCAATAAAGTTAGGGGATCCTTAACTTGTAACATAGCTGTCAATAAAGTAGGGATCCTTAATTGTATATAGCTGTCAATAATGCTATAGTTTATTGTTAAATAGCTGTCAATAAAGCTAGGGATCCTAACTTGTAAATAGCTGACATAAAGCTAGGGATCCTAACTTGTAAATAGCTGTCATAAAGCTAGGGATCTTAACTTGTAAATTTGCAATAAAGCTAGGATCCTTAATTGTAAATAGCTGTCAATAAAGCTAGGATCTTTACTTGTAAATGAGCTGTCAATAAGCTATAGTTCTTATCTTGTAAATAGCTGTCAATAAGCTAGGTCCTTAACTTTTAAATAGCTGTCAATAAAGTAGGGATCTTATCTTGTAATAGCTGTCAATAAAGCTATGGATCCTTAACTTGTAAATCGCTGTCAATAATGCATGGGATCCTTAACTGTAAATGTGTCAATAAAGTAGGGTCCATAAACTTGTAAATAGCTGGCAATATTAAGTAGGGATCCTTAATTGAAATAACTGTCAATAAAAGCATTAGGGATCCATAATTGTAAATAGCTGTCTATTAAAGCTAGGGATCCTTATTGTAACTTGCTGACATAAAGTAGGGACTTAACTTGTAAATAGCTGTCAATTAAAGCCTAGGGATCTTAACTTTGTAAATAGCTGTCAATAAAGCTAGGATCCTAATGTAAATAGTGTCAATAAAGTAGGGAATCCTATCACTTGTAAATTAGCTGTTCAATAACGTAGGGATCCTTAACTTGTAAATAGCTGTCAATAAAGCTAGGGATCCTTAACTTGTAAATGGCTGTCAATAAAGCTAGGGATCCTTAACTTGTAAATAGCTGTCAATAAGCTAGGAATCCTTAACTTTGTACAATAGCTGTCAATAAAGCTAGGGTCCTTAACTTGTAAATGCTGTCAATAAGCTAGGGATCTTAACTTGTAAAAGCTGCAATAAATAGTAAGGAGCCTTACTTGTTTAATAATAGCTGTCAATAAAGCTAGGGATCCTTAACTTGTAAATAGCTGTCAATAAAGCTAGGGATCCTTAACTTGTAAATAGCTGTCAATAAAGCTAGGGATCCTTAACTTGTAAATAGCTGTCAATAAAGCTAGGGATCCTTAACTTGTAAATAGCTTTGTCATAAAGCTGGGGATCTTAAACTCGTTAAATAGCTGTTCAAATAAAGCTAGGGATCCTTAACTTGTAAATAGCTGTCAATAAAGCTAGGGATCCTTTACTTGTAAATAGCTGTCAATAAAGCTAGGAATCTTATTGTACATTGCTGTCAATAAGCTAGGGATCATTAACTTGTAAATAGCTGTCAATTAAAGCTAGGGCTCTTACACTTGTACATACTGTCATGAAAGCTAGGGATCCTTAACTTGTAAATGGCTGTCAATAAAGCTAGGATCCTTAAACTTGTAAATAGCTGACAATTAAAGCTAGGAATCCTTAACTTTTAATAGCTGTAAATAAAGCTGGGGATCCTAAACCTTGTAAATAGCTGCCAATAAAGTTAGGGACCCTTTAAACTGTAAATTAGCTTTTTCAATAAAGTAGGGATCCTTAACTTGTAAATAGTTTGTCAATAAGCTAGGATCCTTAACCTTTAAATGCTGCAATAAAGCTGGATCCTAACTTGAAAATAGTGTCAATTTAAAGCTGGGGATCCTTAACTGTAAATAGTTTGTAAATAAAGCTGGGGAATCCTTAACTTGTAAATAGTTTGGTCAAAAAGCTAGAGATCCTTAATTGTAAATAGTTTGTCATAAAGTTGGATCCTAACTTGTAAATATGCTGCAATTAAAGCTAGGGATCTTTAACCTGTAAATAGCTTGTCAATAAAGCTAAGAATTGTTAACCTGTAAATAGCTTGACAATAAAGCTAAGAATCCTGAAACTGTAACTAGCTTGTCAATAAAGCTATATTATCCTTAACCTGTAATTAGCTTGTCAAAAAAGCAAGGAATATTTAACCTGTAAAGAGCTTGTCAGTAAAGCTAGGAATCCTTAACCTGTAAATAACTTGTAAATAAAGCTAGGAATCCTTTACTTGTAAATAGCTTGTCAATAAAGCTAGTGATCAATAACCTGTGAATAGCTTGTCAATAAAGCAAGCAATCCTTAACATGTAAATAGATTGTCAATAAAGCTAAGAATCCTTAACCTCTAAATAGCTTGTGAGTAAAGCTAAGAATCCTTAACGTGTAAATAGCTTGTCATTAAAGCTAATGATCCTTAACCTGTTAATAGCTTGTCAATAAAGCTAGGAATCCTTAACCTGTAAATAGATAGTAAATAAAGCTAAGAATCGTTAACCTGTAAATAGGTTATCAATAAAGATAGGAATCCTTAAACTGTAAATGACCTTTGTCAAATAAAGCTATATTGTCCTAACCCTGTAAATAGCTTGTCAATAAAGCAAGGAATCTTTAACCTGTGAATAGCTTGTCAGTAAAGCTAGGAATCCTTAACCTGTAAATAACTTTTCAACATAGCTAGGAATCTTTAACCTGTAAATAGCTTGTCAATAAAGCTAGGTCTCCTTAACCAGTAAATAGCTTGTTAATGAAGCTTGGAATCCTTAACCTGTAAATAGCTTGTCAATAAAGCTAGGAATCTTTAGCCTTTAAATAGCTTGTCAATAAAGCTTGGAGTCCTTAACCTGTAAATAGCTTGTCAAAAAAGCTAGGAATCCTTAACCTGTGATTAGCTTGTCAATAAAGCTAGGAATCCTTAACCTGTAAATAGCTTGTCAATAAAGCTGTGAATCCTTATCCTGTAAATAACTTGTCAATAAAGCTAGGTATCCTTAACCTGTAAATAGCTTGTCAATAAAACTAGGAATCCCTAACCTGCAAATACCTTGTCAGTAAAGCTATATTGTCCTTAACCTGTAAATAGCATGTCAATAAAGCAAGGAATCCTTAACCTGTAAATAGCTTGTCAGTAAAGCTAGGAATCCTTAACCTGTAAATAACTTGTCAATATAGCTAGGAATCCTTAACCTGTAAATAGCTTGTCGATAAAGCTAGGTATCCTTAACCATTAAATAGCTTGTCAATAAAGCTTGGAATCCTTAACCTGTAAATAGCTTGTCAATAAAGCTAGGAATCCTTAGCCTGTAAATAGCTTGTCAAAAAAGCTAGGAATCCTTAACCAGTAAATAGCTTGTCAATAAAGTTAGGAATCTTTAACCTGTAAATAGCTTGTCAATAAAGCAAGAAATCCTTATCCAGAAAATAGCTTGTCAATAAAGCTAGGAATCCTTAACTTGTAAATAGCTTGTCAATAAAGCTATATTATCCTTAACCTGTAAATAGCTTGCCAATAAAGCAAGGAATATTTAACGTTTAAATAGCTTGTCAGTAAAGCTAGGAATCCTAAACCTGTAAATAACTTGTCAATGAAGCTAGAAATCCTTATCCTCCTAATGGCTTGTCAATAAAGCTAGGAATCCTTAACCTGTAAATAACTTGTCAATAAAGCTAGTTATCCTTAACCTTTAAATAGATTGTCAATAAAGCTAGGAATCCTTAACCTGTAAATAGCTTGTCATTAAAGCTAGGTATCCTTAACCAGTAAATAGCTTGTCAATAAAGCATGGAATCCTTAACCTGTAAATAGCTTGTCAATAAAGCTAGGAATTCTTAGCCTGTAAATAGCTTGTCAATAAAGCTAGGAATTCTCAAACTGTAAACAGCATGTCAATAAAGCTAGGAATCCTTATCCTTTAAATAGCTTGTCAATAAAGTAAGGAATCCTTAACCAGTAAATAGCTTGTCAATAAAGCTAGGAATCCTTAACCTGTAAATAGATTGTCAATAAAGCTAGGAATCCTTAGCCTGTTAATGGCTTTTTAATTAAGCTAGGGATCCTTAACCTGTAAATAGCTTGTCAATAAAGCTTGGAATCCTTACCCTGTTGATAGCTTGTCAATAGAGCTAAGAATCCTTAACTTGTAAATAGCTTGTCAATAAAGCTAGGAATCCTTAACCTGTAAATAGCTTGTCAATAAATCTATGAATCCTTAGACCTGTAAATCTTGTCAATAAAGCTAGGAATCCTTAAGCTGTAAATAGCTTGTCAATAAAGTTTGGAATCCTTAACCTGTAAATAGCTTGTTAATAAAGCTAAAAATCCTAAGCCTGTAAATAGCTTGTCAATAAACCTTGGAATCCTTAACCTGTAAATAGCTTGTCAATATAAGCTAGGAAATCCCTACCCTGTGAATAGCTTGTCAATCAAGCTAGGAATCCTTAACCTGTAAATAACTTGTCAATAAAGCTAGGTATTCTTACCTGTAAATAGCTTTCAATGAATTGTAAATCTATTAACCTGGTAAAGAACTTGTCAATAAAAAACTAGTTAATCGTTAACCTGGAAATATCTTGTCATAAAGCAAGGTAATCCTTAACCAGTAAATAGCTTGTCAGATAAAAGCTGGAATCCTTAACCTGTAAGTATGCTTGTCATAAATCTAGGAATCCTTAGCCTGTAAATAGCTTGTCAATAAAGCTGGGAATCATTAACCTGTAAATAGCATGTCAATAAAGCTTTGAATCCTTAACCTTTAAATAGCTTGTCAATAAAGCTAGGAATCCATAACCTGTAAATAGCTTGTCAATAAAGCTAGGAATCCTTAACATGTAAATAGATTATCAATAAAGCTAGGAATCCTTAACCTGTAAATAGCTTGTCAATAAAATAGTGATCCTTAACCTGTAAATAGCTTGTCAATAATGCAAGGAATCCTTAACCAGTAAATAGCTTGTCAGTAAAGCTAGGAATCCTTATCCTGTAAATAGCTTGTCAATAAAGATATGAATGCTTAACTTGTAAATAGCTTTTCAATAAAGCTAGGAATCCTTAACCTGTAAATAGCTTGTCAATAAAGCAAGAATCGTTAACCTGTAAATAGCTTGTCAATAAAGTTAGGAATCTTTAACCTGTAAATAGCTTGTCAATAAGGCTATATTATCCTTAACCTGTAAATTGCTTGTCAATAAGGCAAGGAATTCTTAACTAGCAAATAGCTTGTCAATAAAGCTAGGAATCCTTTACCTGTAAATAGCTTGTCAAAAAAGCTATGAATGCTTAACCTGTAAATAGCTTGTCAATAAAGATAGGAATCCTTAATCTGTAAATAGCTTGTCAATAAAGCTAGAACGTTAACCTGTAAAAAAGCTTGTCCAATAAAGCTAAAGGATCCTTAAACTGTAAATAGCTTGTCAATAAAGCTATATTAACCTTAACCTGTTAATAGCTTGTCAATAAAGCAAGAAATCCTTAACCTGAAAATAGCTTCTCAGTAAAAATAGGAATTCTTAACCTGTAAATAACTTGTCAATAAAGCAAGGAATCCTTAACCAGAAAAATAGCTTGTCAATAAAGCTAGGTATCCTTAACCAGTAAATAGCTTGTCAATAAAGCTTGGAATCCTTAACCTGTAAATAGCTTGTCAATAAAGCTAGGAATACTCAGCCTGTAAATAGCTTGTCAATAAAGCTAGGAATCCTTAACTTGTAAATAGCTTGTCAATAAAGCTAAGAATCCTTGACCTGTGAATAGCTTGTCAATAAAGCTAGGAATCCTTAACCTGTAAATGGCTTGTCAATAAAGCTAGGAATCCTTAACCTGAAAATAACTTGTCAATAAAGGTAGGTATCCTTAACCTGTAAATAGCTTGTCAATAAAACTATGAATCGTTAACCTGTAAAAAACTTGTCAATAGAACTAGGAATCCTTAACCTGTGAATAGCTTGTCAAAAAATCTAGGAATCCTTAGCCAATAAATAGCTTGTCAATTAAGCTTGGAATCCTTAACCTGTAAGTAGCTTGTCAATAAAGCTAGGAATCCTTAGCCTGCAAGTAGCTTGTCAATAAAGCTAGGAATCCTTAACCTGTAAATAGCTTGTCAATAAAGCTAGGTATCCTTAACCTGTGAATAGCTTGTCAATAAAGCTAGGAATCCTTAACCTGTAAATAGCTTGTCAATAAAGCTAAGAATCCTTAGCATGTAAATAGCTTATCAATAAAGCTAGGAATCCTTAACCTGTAAATAGCTTGTCGATAAAGCTAGTGATCCTTAACCTATAAATAGCTTGTCAATAAAGCAAGGAATCCTTAACCAGTAAATAGCTTGTCAATAAAGCTAGGAATCCTTAACCTGAAAATAGCTTGTCAATAAAGCTAGGGATATTTAACCTGTAAATGGCTTGTCAATATAGCTAGGAATCCTTTGCCTGTTAATGGCTTGTCAATTAAGCTAGGGATCCTTACCTCAAAATACTTGTCAATAAAGCAAGGAATCCTTATCCTGTAATTAACTTGTCAATAAAGCTAAGAATCCTTAACCTGTAAATAGCTTGTCAATAAAGTTAGGAATCCTTAACGTGTAAATAGCCTGTCAAAAAAGTTAGGAATCCTTAACCTGTAAATAGCTTGCCAGTAAAGTTTCGATCCTTAATCTGTAAATAACTTTTCAATAAAGCTATAGGTATTTAACTTGAAAATTGCTTGCCAATATAGCTAGGAATCCTTAACCTTTTAATGGCTTGTCAATAAAGCAAGGGATCCTTAACCTGTAAATAGCTTGTCAATAAAGCTAGGAATCCTTAAAGTGTAAATAGCTTGTCAATAAAGCTAGAATCGTTAACCTGTAAATAGCTTGTCAATAAAGCTAGGAATCCTTAACCTGTAAATAGCTTGTCAATAAAGCTATATTATCCTTAACCTGTAAATAGCTTTTCAATAAAGCAAGAATTCCTTAACCTGTAAATAGCGTGTCAGTGAAAGTAGGAATCCTTAACCTGTAAATGACTTGTCAATAAAGCTAGGAATCCTTAACTTGAAAATAGCTTGTCAACAAAGCTAGGTATCCTTAACCAGTAAATAGCTTGTCAATAAAGCTTGGAAATCCTTAACACTGTAAATAGGCTTGTCAATAAAAGCTAGGAAATCCTTAGCTGAAAATATCCTGTCAATAAAGCTAGAACCTTAACTGTAAATAGCTTGTCAATAAAGCTAGGAATCCTTAACCTGTAAATAACTTGTCAATAAAGCTAGGAATCCTTAACCTGCAAGTAGCTTGTCAATAAAGCTAGGAATCCTTAACCTGTAAATAGCTTGTCAATAAGCTAGGTATCTTTAACCTGTGAATAGCTTGTTCAATTAAAACTAGGCTAGGAAACCTTAACCTGTAAATAGCTTGTCAATTAAGCTAAGAATCCTTAGCATGTAAATAGCTTATCAATAAAGCTAGGAATCCTTAACCTGTAAATAGCTTGTCGATAAAGCTAGTGATCCTTAACCTATAAATAGCTTGTCAATAAAGCAAGGAATCCTTAACCAGTAAATAGCTTGTCAATAAAGCTAGGAATCCTTAACCTGAAAATAGCTTGTCAATAAAGCTAGGGATATTTAACATGTAAATGGCTTGTCAATATGGCTAGGAATCCTTTGCCTGTTAATGGCTTGTCAATTAAGCTAGGGATCCTTAACCTCAAAATAGCTTGTCAATAAAGCTAGGAATCCTTATCCTGTAATTAACTTGTCAATAATGATAAGAATCCTTAACCTGAAATTAGCTTGTCAATAAAGCTAGTGATCCTTAACCTATAAATAGCTTGTCAATAAAGCAAGGAATCCTTAACCACTAAATAGCTTGTCAATAAAGCTAGGAATCCTTAACCTGAAAATAGCTTGTCAATAAAGCTAGGGATATTTAACCTGTAAATGGCTTGTCAATATAGCTAGGAATCCTTTGCCTGTTAATGGCTTGTCAATTAAGCTAGGGATCCTTAACCTCAAAATAGCTTGTCAATAAAGCTAGGAATCCTTATCCTGTAATTAACTTGTCAATAAAGCTAAGAATCCTTAACCTGTAAATAGCTTGTCAATAAAGGTAGGATCCTAACGTGTAAAATAGCCGGTCAAAAAAGTTAGGAATCCTTAACCTGTAAATAGCTTGCCAGTAAAGTTTGGATCCTTAATCTGTAAATAACTTTTCAATAAAGCTATAGGTCCTTAACTTGTAAATAGCTTGCCAATATAGCTAGGAATCCTTAACCTTTTAATGGCTTGTCAATAAAGCAAGGGATCCTTAACCTGTAAATAGCTTGTCAATAAAGCTAGGAATCCATAACCTGTAAATAGCTTGTCAATAAAGCTAGAATCGTTAACCTGTAAATAGCTTGTCAATAAAGCAAGGAATCCTTAACCTGTAAATAGCTTGTCAATAAAGCTATATTATCCTTAACCTGTAAATAGCTTTTCAATAAAGCAAGAATTCCTTAACCTGTAAATAGCGTGTATGTGAAAATAGGAATCCTTAACCTGTAAATAACTTGTCAATAAAGCTTGGAATCCTTAATTTGAAAATAGGCTTGTCAACAAAGCTAGGTATCCTTAACCAGTAAATAGCTTGTCAATAAAGCTTGGAATCCTTAACCTGTAAATAGCTTGTCAATAAAGCTAGGAATCCTTAGCCTGTAAATATCCTGTCAATAAAGCTAGGAATCCTTAACCTGTAAATAGCTTGTCAATAAAGCTAAGAATCCTTGACCTGTGAAAAGCTTGTCAATAAAGCAAGGAATCCTTAACCTGTAAATAACTTGTCAATAAAGCTAGGAATCCTTAACCTGTAAATAACTTGTCAATAAAGGTAGGTATACTTAACCTGTAAATAGCTTGTCAATAAAGCTAAGAATCCTTGACCTGTGAAAAGCTTGTCAATAAAGCAAGGAATCCTTAACCTGTAAATAACTTGTCAATAAAACTAGGAATCCTTAACCTGTGAATAGCTTGTCAAAAAAGCTAGGTATCCTTATCCAAAAAATAGCTTGTCAATAAAGCTTGGAATCCTTAACCTGCAATAGCTTGTCAATAAAGCTAGGAGAAACCTTAGCCCTGTAAGTAGCTTGTCAATAAAGCTAGGAATCCTTAACCTGTAAATAGCTTGTCAATAAAGCTAGGAATCCTTAACCTGTAAATTGCTTGTCAATAAAGCAAGGAATCTTTAACCTGTGAATAGCTTGTCAATAAAGCTATGAATACATAACCTGTAAATAGCGTGTCAATAAAGCTAAGAATCCTTAACATGTGAATAGCTTATCATAAACTTGGAATCCTTAACCAGTAAATAGCTTGTCAACAAAGCTATTGATCCTTAACCTATAAATAGCTTGTCAATAATGCAAGGAATCCTTAACCAGTAAATAGCTTGTCAATAAAGCTAGGAATCCATAACCTGAAAATAGTTTGTCAATAAAGCTAGGGATATTTAATCTGTAAATGGCTTGTCACTATAGGTAGGAATCCTTTGCCTGTTAATGGCTTGTCAATTAAGCTAGGGATCCTTAACCTCAAAATAGCTTGTCAATAAAGCTAGGAATCCTTAACCTGTAATTAACTTGTCAATAAAGCTAAGAATCCTTAACATGTAAATAGCTTGTCAATAAAGTTAGGAATCCTTAACGTGTAAATAGCCTGTCAGTAAAGTTAGGAATCCTTCATCTGTAAATAGCTGGCCAGTAAAGTTTGGATCCTTAATCTGTAAATAGCTTTTCAATAAAGGTATAGGTCGTTAACTTGCAAATAGCTTGCCAATATAGCTAGGAATCCTTAACATTATAATGGCTTGTCAATAAAGCAAGGGATCCCTAACCTGTAAATAGCTTGTCAATAAAGCTTTGAATCCTTAACCTGTAAATAGCTTGCCAATAAAGCTAGTGATCCTTAACCAATAAATTGCTTGTCAATAAAGCAAGGAATCCTTAACCAGTAAATAGCTTGTCAATAAAACAAGGAATCCTTAACCTTTAAATAGCCTGTCAATAAAACTAGGAATCCTTAACCTGTAAATAGCTTGTCAATAAAGCTAAAAATCCTTAACCTGTAAATAGGTTGTCAATAAAGCAAGGAATCCTTAACCAGTAAATAGGTTGTCAGTAAAGTTAGGAATCCTTAACCTGTAAATAGCTAGTCAATAAAACAAGGAATACTTAACCTGTAAATAGCCTGTCAATAAAGCTAGGAATCCTTAACCTGAAACAGCTTGTCAATAAAGCTAAGAATCCTTAACCTGTAAATAGCTTGTCAACAAGCTAATAATCCTTAACCAGTAAATAGCTTGTCAATAAAGCTAGGAATCCCTAACCTGTAATTAACTTGTCAATAAAGCTAAGAATCCTTTATCTCTAAAATGCTGGTCAATAAAGATAGGAATCCTTAACGTGTAAATAGCCTGTCGGTAAAGTTAGGAATCCTTAACCTGTAAATAGCTTGCCAGTAAAGTTTGGATCCTTTATCTGTAAATAGCTTTTCAATAAAGCTATAGGTCCTTAACTTTTAAATAGCTTGTCAATATAGCCAGTAATCCTTAACCTGTTAATGGCTTGTCAATAAAGCAAGGGATCCTTAACCTGTAAATAGCTTGTCAATAAAGATTTGAATCCTTAACCTGTAAATAGCTTGCCAATAAAGCTAGGAATCCTTAGCCTTTAAACAGCTTGTCAATAATGCTAGGAATCTTTAACCTGTAAATAGCTTGTCAATAAAGCTAGGAATTGTTAACCTGTAATAGCTTGTCAATAAAGCTAAGAATCCTTAACCTGTAAATAGCTTGTCAATAAAGTTAGGAATCCTTAACGTGTAAATAGCCTGTCAGAAAAGTTAGGAATCCTTAACCTGTAAATAGCTTGCCAGTAAAGTTTGGATCCTTAATCTGTAAATAACTTTTCAATAAAGCTATAGGTCCTTATCTTGTAAACAGCTTGCCAATATAGCTAGGAATCCTTAACCTTTTAATGGCTTGTCAATAAAGCAAGGGATCATTAACCTGTAAATAGCGTGTCAGTGAAAATAGGAATCCTTAACCTGTAAATAACTTGTCAATAAAGCTAGGAATCCTTAACCTGAAAATAGCTTGTCAACAAAGCTAGGTATCCTTAACCAGTAAATAGCTTGTCAATAAAGCTTGGAATCCTTAATCTGTAAATAGCTTGTCAATAAAGCTAGGAATCCTTAGCCTGTAAATATCCTGTCAATAAAGCTAGGAATCCTTAACCTGTAAATAGCTTGTTAATAAAGCTAAGAATCCTTGACCTGTGAAAAGCTTGTCAATAAAACAAGGAATCCTTAACCAGTAAAAAAACTTGTCAATGATAACTAGGTTCCCTTAACCAGTGAACATCTGTCAAAAACCTAGTAATCCTTAACCAAATAAATAGCTTGTCAATCAAGCTTGGAATCCTTAACACTAGCAAGTAGCTTTCATAAAAGCAAGGAATCCTTAGCCTGTATGTAGTCTTGTCAATATAAGCTAGGAACCTTAACCTTGTAAATAGCATGTCCAATATAAGCTAGAATCCTAAACCTGTAATTGCTTGTCAATAAAGCAAGGAATCTTTAACCTGTGAATAGCATGTCAAAAAAAGCTAGTGAATATCATAACCTGTAAAAAGCCTTGACAATAAAAGCTAAGAATCCTTAACATGTAAATAGCTTATCAATAAAGCTAGGAATCCATAACCTGAAAATAGCTTGTCAATAAAGCTAGGGATATTTAATCTGTAAATGGCTTGTCCTATAGTAGAATGCCTTTTTCCTGTTAATGGCTTGTTCCAATAAAGCTAGGATCCTTACCCTCAAAAAAAGCTTGTCAATAAAGCTAGGAATCCTTGACCTGTAATTAACTTGTCAATAAAGCTAAGAATCCTTAACATGTAAATAGCTTGTCAATAAAGTTAGGAATCCTTAACGTGTAAATAGTCTGTCAGTAAAGTTAGGAATCCTTCATCTGTAAATAGCTTGCCAGTAAAGTTTGGATCCTTAATCTGTAAATAGCTTTTCAATATAGCTATAGGTCGTTAACTTGTAAATAGCTTGCCAATATAGCTAGGAATCCTTAACATTATAATGGCTTGTCAATAAAGCAAGGGATCCCTAACCTGTAAATAGCTTGTCAATAAAGCTTTGAATCCTTAACCTGTAAATAGCTTGCCAATAAAGCTAGTGATCCTTAACCAATAAATTGTTTGTCAATAAAGCAAGGAATCCTTAACCAGTAAATAGCTTGTCAATAAAACAAGGAATCCTTAACCTTTAAATAGCCTGTCAATAAAACTAGGAATCCTTAAGCTGTAAATAGCTTGTCAATAAAGCTAAAAATCCTTAACCTGTAAATAGGTTGTCAATAAAGCAAGCAATCCTTAACCAGTAAATAGCTTGTCAGTAAAGCTAGGAATCCTTAACCTGTAATAGCTAGTCAAAATAAAACATGGAATCTTAACCTTTAAAAGCTGTCAATAAAGCTAGGAACCTAACCTGAAACAGCTTTGTCAATAAAGCTAATAATCCTTAAACCTGTAAATATTCTTGTCAACAAGCTAATAATCTCTTATTAACCATAAAGAGCTTGTCATAAAGCTAGGAAACCCTAACCTGTAATTAACTTTCAATAAAGCAAGAATCTTTTTATCTCAAAAAGCTGTCAAATAAGTTAGGAATCCTTAACGTGTAAATAGCCTGTCCGGTAAAAGTTAGGAATCCTTAACCTTAATATAAGGCCCCCTTTTTTTGCCAGTAAAGTTTGGATCGCTTAACGCAAATAGCTTTTCAAGAAAAGCTATAGTACATAAACTTATAAATAGCTTGTCAATATGCTAATAATCATTAACCTGTTATTGGCTTGTCAATAAAGCAAGGACCTTAACATGTAAATAGCTTGTCAATAAAGCATTGAATCCTTAACCTGTTAAATACTTGCCTATAAAGGCTAGAATCTTAAAGGGCCTTTAAATAGCTTGTCAATAATGCTAGGAATCTTAACCTGTAAATAGCTTTCAATAACGCAGGAATAGTTAACCTGTAATAGCTTGTCAATAAAGCTACGAACCCTTAATCCTGTAATTAGCTTTTCAATAAAGCTAAGAATCCTTAACCTGTAAATAGCTTGTCATTAAAGCTAGTGGTCCTTAAACTGTAATCAGCTGGTCAATGAAGCTAGGAATCCTTAACCTGAAAATAACTTGTCAATAAAGCTAGAATCGTTAACCTGTAAATAGCTTGTCAATAAAGCTAGGAATCCTTAACCTGTAAATAGCTTGTCAATAAAGCTATATTATCCTTAACCTGTAAATAGCTTGTCAATAAAGCAAGAAATCCTTAACCTGTAAATAGCTTGTCAGTAAAGATAGGAATCCTTAATCTGTAAATAACTTGTCAATAAAGCTAGGAATCCTTAACCTGAAAATAGCTTGTCAATAAAGCTAGGTATCCTTAACCAGTAAATAGCTTGTCAATAAAGCTTGGAATCCTTAACCTGTAAATATCTTGTCAATAAAGCTAGGAATTATTAGCCTGTAAATAGCTGTCAATTAAGCAGGAATCCTTAACCTGTAAATAGCTTGTCCAATAAAAGCTAAGAATCCTTGACACTGTGATAGCTTCAATTAAAGCTAGGAATCCTTAACCTGTAAATAGCTTGTCAATAAAGCTAGGAGTCCTCAACCTGTAAATAACTTGTCAATAAAGGTAGGTATCCTTAACCTGTAAATAGCTTGTCAATAAAGCTATGAATCGTTAACCTGTAAAAAACTTGTCATTAAAACTAAGGAATCCTTTACCTGTGAATAGCCATTGGGGGGTTTCAAAAAGCTAGGTATCCGTAAACAAATAAATAGCTTGTCAATACAGCTTGGAATCCTTAACCTGTAAGTAGCTTGTCAATAAAGCTAGGAATCCTTAACCTGCAAGTAGCTTGTCAATAAAGCTAGGAATCCTTAGCCTGTAAATAGCTTGTCAACAATGCTAGGAGTCTTTAACCTGTAAATAGCTTGTCAATAAAGCTAGGAATCCTTAACCTGTAAATAGCTTGTCAATAAAGCTAAGAATCCTTAACCTGTAAATAGCTTGCCAATAAAGCTAAGAATCCTTAACCTGTAAATAGCTTGTCATTAAAGCTCGAGGTCCTTAACCTGTAAACAGCTTGACAATCAAGCTAGGAATCCTTAACCAGTAAATACCTTGTCAATAAAGCTAGAGATCCTTAACCTGTAAATAGCTTGTCAATAAAGCAAGGAATCCTTAACCAGTAAATAGCTTGTCAATAAAGCCAGGGATCCTTAACCTGTAAATAGCTTGTCAATATAGCTAGGAATCCTTAACCTTTAAATGGCTTGTCAATTAAGCTAGGGTTCCTTAACCTGTAAATAGCTTGTCAATAAAGCTTGGAAT
Organism: Cherax quadricarinatus; assembly: GCF_026875155.1. Lineage (NCBI taxonomy): Eukaryota > Metazoa > Arthropoda > Malacostraca > Decapoda > Parastacidae > Cherax > Cherax quadricarinatus. The sequence goes on from NC_069405.1 coordinate 1,401,936, forward strand.
CCTTAACCTGTAGATAGCTTGTCAATAGATCTAGGAAACCTTTACCTGTAAATAGCTTGTCAATAAAGCTAGGAATCCTTAACCTGTAAATAGCTTGACAATAAAGCTAGGAATCCTTAACCTGTAAATTGCTTGTCAATAAAGCTATGAGTCCTTAACCTGTAATAGCTTGTCAATAAAGCTAGGGATCCTTAACCTGTAAAAGCTTGTCAATAAAGTTAGGAATCCTTTACCTGTAAATAGTCTGTCAGTAAAGTTAGGAATCCTTAACCTGTAAGTAGCTTGTCAGTAAAGCTAGGAATGCTTAACCTGTAAATATCTTGTCAATAAAGATAGTGACCCTTAACCTGTAAATAGCTTGTCAATAAAGCTAGGAATCCTTAACCTTTAAATAGCTTGTCAATAAAGCTAGTAATCCTTAACCTGTAAACAGCTTGTCAATAAAGCTAAGAATCCTTAACCTGTAAATAGCTTGTCAATGAAGCTAGGAATCCTTATCCGGTAAAGAGCTTGTCAATAAAGCTAGTGATACTTAAGCTGTAAATAGCTATTCAATAAAGCAAGAAATCCTTAACCAGTAAATAGCTTGTCAATAAAGCTAATGATCCTTAACCTGTAAATAGCTTGTCAATAAAGCTAAGAATCCTTAACCTGTAAATTGCTTGTCAATAAAGCTATGAATCCTTAACCTGTAATAGCTTGTCAATAAAGCTAGGGATCCTTAACCTGCAAAAAGCTTGTCAATAAAGTTAGGTATCCTTTACCTGTAAATAGCCTGTCAGTAAAGTTAGGATTCCTTAACCTGTAAGTAGCTTGTCAGTAAAGCTAGGAATCCTTAACCTGTAAATAGCTTGCCAATAAAGATAGTGATCCTTAACCTTTAAATTGCTTGTCAATAATGCAAGGAATCCTTAACCAGTAAATAGGTTTTCAATAAAGCTAGGAATCCTTAACCTTTAAATAGCTTGTCAATAAAGCTAGGAATCCTTAACCTATAAATAGCATGTCAATAAAGCTAAGAATCCTTAACCTGTAAATAGCTTGTCAATAAAGCTAGGAATCCTTAACTGGTAAAGAGCTTGTCAATAAAGCTAGTGATCCTTAAGCTGTAAATAGCTTGTCAATAAAGCAAGAATCCTTAACCAGTAAATAGCTTGATTCAATAAGCTAATGATCCTTAACCTGTAAATAGCTTGTCAATATGGCAAGGAATCCTTAGCTAGTAAATAGCTTGTCAATAAAACTAGGAATCCTTAACCTGTAAATAGCTTGTCAAAAATACTAGGAATCCTTAACCTGTAAATAGCTTGTTAATAAAGCTTGGAATCCTTAACCTGTAAATGGCTTGTCAATAAAGCTAAGAATCGTTAACCTGTAAATAGCTTGTCAATAAAAAGTAGGAATCCTTAACCTGTAAGTAGCTGTATCCCACAATAAAAAGCTAATTATGTCCTATTAACCTGTAAATAAGCTTGTCATAAACAGGAATCCTTAACTCAGTAAAAAACTTGTCAATGAAGCTAGGAATCCCTTAACCTGTAAATAGTCTTGTCAAATAAAGCAAGGTGTTCTTTTAACTGTAAATAGCTTGTCAATGAAGCTAGTGATACTTAACCTGTAAACAGCTTGTCAATAAAGCTAAGAATCCTTTACCTGTAAATAGCTTGTCAATAAAGCTAGTGATCATTAACCTGTAATTAGCATTTCAATAACGCAAGCAATCCTTAACCTGTAAATAGTTTGTCAATAAAGCTAAGAATCCTTAACCTGTAAATAGCTTGTCAGTAAAGCTGGGAATCCTTAACGTGTAAATTGCTTGTCAATAAAGCTAATGTTCCTTAACCTGTAAGTAGCTTGTCAATAAAGCTAGTGATCCTTAACCTGTAAATAGCCTGTCAATAAAGCAAGGAATCCTTAACCTGTAAATAGTTTGTCAATAAAGTTAGTGATCATTATCCTGTAAATAGATTGTCAATAAAGCTAGGAGTCCTTAAACTGTAAATAGCTTGTCAATGAAGCTATTGATCCTTAACCTGTGAATAGCTTGTCAATAAAGCTAGGAATCCTTAACCTGTAAATAGCTTGTCAATAAAGCTAAAAATCCTTAACTGGTAAATAGCTTGTCAATAAAGGTGGGAATCCTTAACCTGTAAATATCTTGTCAATAAAGCTAGGGATCCTTAACCTAATCTTTTCATACCCTGTGTAAAGAAGAGAGAGATTGATAGATAGATAGAGAGAGTGAGAGAGAAAGAGAGAACCAGAAAAGATAACGAGACGTTATGACGATAAAATGAAGGGAAGAGTGAAAATAAATATTGAGAGAAGTGAAAACTGTTGAAAAACTATGAGAAATGTTTAGAGTTTTGAGAAAGCTTGGGCGGCGGCGGCGGCAGCAAACAGCAGCAGCAGCGACAGCAGGAGCAGCAGACAGCAGCAGCAGCAGCAGCAGCAGCAGCAGGTGCAGCAGACAGCAGCAGCAGCAGCAGCAGCAGCAGCAGCAGACAGCAGCAGGCAAAAGCAGCATCAACAAGCAACAACAGCAGCAGTATGCAGACATCAGTATAAAGGGATACCACACAGCAACACTGATCCACATAGCAGGAAGGAGCATTAGGAGACAGGTATACCAGGCATCAGCAGGAGGAATACATCCTAGCACTGAAGATACTACGGATACCTAAGTTCTGTATTATGTATTATATACAGAGCAACCATTGTGAAAAAAATAGTGAACTTCGAAGCGCTTTCGTTATTTCTCACATTATCAAGGGACTATGCTAGAGAAAAAACCCTTCCTCTGAAGGTATTTGTGGGGACGTCATTCTCTTTTCTGCAACAGAGCAAGGTCCTGATGATGTTTTGATTGCAACACGAAAGGCATATATATATATATATATATATATATATATATATATATATATATATATATATATATATATATAATATATATATATATATATATATATATATATATATATATATATATATATATATATATATATATATATAGTTATTTATTTATATATATATATAAATATATAAATATATATATATATAATATATATATATATATATATATATATATATATATATATATATATATATATATATATTATATATAATATATATATATATAGCAATAAGATCACGGTAAACAGGTGATTTCAGAATATGCAAAACAACCACTCTGAAAGAATAGAGAAATTCCAAGCGCTTTCGTGACTACTCACATTATCATTGATAATGTGAGTAGTCACGAAAGCGCTTGGAATTTCTCTATTCTTTCAGAGTGGTTGTTTTTCATATATATATATATATATATATATATATATATATATATATATATATATATATATATATATATATATATATATATATATATATACATATATATATATATACATATATATATATATATATATATATATATATAATATATATATATATATATATATATATATATATATATATATATGTATATTTTTTTCCAACAAACCGGCCGTATCCCACCAAGGCAGGGTGGCCCAAAAAGAAAAACGAAAGTATATATGAATATATATATATATATATATATATATATATAAACACTGATCTCAGGCTGAAGGAGACTCGAACCTACGAACCTTGGAACAAGGTACGCAGTGCTTTACCAATCTACCCACACTTGACAATACCTTGGAGTCCAGCTTGCGCTAGACTTTGATCCAAGGCAGCCAGCTTTCAGGGAGAAGGTTTACAGCTTTTCATCTCATCCCCTGCATGCATCAGCCTTACTAGAGATATTAACAATGCAAGGAATTCACAGGAGCATGCGAAATATACACAAACACTGATCTCTGATATTTCGCCTGCTCTTGCGAATTCCTTGCATTGTTAATATCTCTAGTAAGGCTGATGCATGCAGGGGATGAGATGAAAAGCTGTAAGCCTTCTCCCTGAAAGCTGGCTGCCTTGGATAAAAGTCTAGCGCAAGCTGGACTCCAAGGTATTGTCCAGTGTGGGTAGATTGGTAAAGCACTGCGTACCTTGTTCCAAGGTTCGTAGGTTCTAGTCTCCTTCAGCCAGAGATCAGGGTTTGTGTATATTTCGCCTGCTCTTGTGAATTCCTTGCATATATATATATATATATATATATATATAATATATATATATAATATATATATATTATATATATATATATATATATAATATATAATTATTATATAGATATGTACATGTATGTATATATATATATATATATATATATATATATATATAATATATATATATATATATATATAATATATATATATATATATATTACATATATATATTTTTTTTTACCAATTGGAATATTTTATTACATAATATGGCACAGAAGATTTAAAGATACATTGTTGATATAAATGTGGCATATACGGTACATGTTGTTACGTGTGTATCACCGATTATAAGGCGAAAATCTCATCCAGCTCCTCAGAGCTGGGGCGTGTGCCCAAAATGCAGCATGCATTACCCCTTTGAACAGCCGCACTGAGCCGCTGGAACAGAAAACTAGCCGCCCTGGGATCCCTAGTTACCCTGATGAGTCTTTTTCCCAGCTCCTTAAGGAAATTAGATGCACTCTTTCCCCATGAGCCAAGGGTCTCTGAGCCTATGGGAACAAACATATAATGATGGGCAAGTTTCTCCATATTTTCTAGACTTTTGGGACTCCCTAAAGCTGGCAGCTGCCCCTCCTTCCTCCCTGGTGTATTGGAGATAGGTAATCAGCCAAGGTAGATGCACATGTATATATATAATATATATATATATATATATATATATATATATATATAATATATATATATATATATATATATATTTATATATATATATTTATATATATATATATGAGTCTTAAGGAATATAGTGAGAGCATATTACAGTGAGTGAGCACTTACAGTGTCACTGTTATGACGAATCTGACTCACAATAACACACACCAACATTTATCAGTTTAAATGTATTTTCCAGCATTTCTATACATTTTTTTCCAGCAATCAGATTCAAATGTTTTTTTTGATGGGAAGTCATTATTAATGTCCATGTTCACAGAGTTTCGCTCACATCTATGGTTTTGGGACTGTTGAAGACGGAGCCGAGATATTCTGGGAAATTATCGAGAATTTGGGATAGTTGGTCATGTTCATGGTCGACTGATACTGTGGTTGTCTGTCTGTGTCTGTCTATGTGTGTCTGTCTGTGTGTGTGTGTGTGTCTGTCTATGTGTGTCTGTCTGTGTCTCTCTATGTGTGTCTGTCTGTGTGTGTCTGTGTGTGTCTGTGTGTGTCTGTCTATGTGTGTCTGTCTGTGTCTCTCTATGTGTGTCTATCTGTGTCTGTCTATGTGTGTATGTCTGTGTCTGTCTATGTGTGTCTGTCTGTGTCTGTCTATGTGTGTTCGTGTCTGTCTATGTGTGTCTGTATGTGTCTGTCTATGTGTGTCTGTCTGTGTCTGTCTATGTGTGCCTGCCTGTGTCTCTCTATGTGTGTCTGTCTGTGTCTGTCTATGTGTGTCTGTCTGTGACTGTCTGTTTCTGTCTATGTGTGTCTGTGTCTGTCTGTGTCTGTCTGTCTGCGTCTGTCTGTGTGTCTGTCTGTGTCTGTCTATGTGTGTCTGTCTGTGTCTGTCTATGTGTGTCTGTCTATGTGTGTCTGTCTATGTGTACCTGTCTGTGTCTATGTATGTCTGTCTGTGTCTGTCTGTTTCTGTCTATGTGTGTCTGTGTGTGTCTGTCTGTGTCTGTCTGTGTGTCTGTCTGTGTCTGTCTATGTGTGTCTGTCTGTGTCTGTCTATGTGTGTCTGTCTGTGTCTGTCTATGTGCGTCTGTCTGTGTCTGTCTATGTATGTTTGTGTCTGTCTGTGTATGTCTGCCTGTGTCTGTCTGTGTGTCTGTCTGTCTGTCTATGTGTGTCTGTCTGTGCCTGTCTATATGTGTCTGTGTCGGTCTATGTGTGTCTGTCTGTGTCTGTCTATGTGTGCCTGTCTGTGTCTCTCTATGTGTGTCTGTCTGTGTCTGTCTATGTGTGTCTGTCTGCGTCTGTCTATGTGTGTCTGTCTGTGTCTCTCTATGTGTGTCTGTCTGTGTCTGTCTATGTGTGTCTGTCTGTGTGTGTCTGTCTGTGTCTGTCTATGTGTGTCTTTCTGTGTCTATGTGTGTCTGTGTGTGTCTGTCTATGTGTGTCTGTTTGTGTCTGTCTCTGTGTGCCTGTCTGTCTGTGTGTGTCTGTCTGTGTCTGTCTGTGTGTGTGTCTCTGTGTGTGTGTCTGTGTGTGTCTGTGTGTGTCTGTGTGTGTCTGTCTGTGTCTGTCTGTGTCTGTCTATGTTTGTCTGTGTCTATGTGTCTGTGTCTGTTGCTCTCTTTGTAGACATGTCTAACTGTAGAATTGTCTACCTCTGTGTGGGGTGTGTGTGAGTGTGTGTGTGTGTGTGTGTGTATTTGTGTGTGTGTGTATGTGTGTGTGTATGTGTGTGTGTGTGTGTGTGTGTGTGTGTGTGCGTGTGTGTGTTCTTTCAAGTCTGGGGACAGTCTCACCTGTGTCTCCAAGAATGCAAATTTGACAATTAGTTCTACTCCTGTCTATTTCCTACAATCCTTAAAACATATTTATTCACTTTTTCTTCCTTATTCCTACTAGCTCGTAGTCCATCAAGATCTCTTCCTCTCGTCTGTAGCCACAAGTTTCGTTCTTTATAGCCAAACACCGTAAATTGCTTATCCTTGTCCTAGTATCCGGGGCCTTCACTTGTACTCTCATCACTCGATGTCTACGAGGCTATATTATGTAGATATTTCTGGGCATGTCTGTGCATTGTATTTCTGTGTATGGTGGTTGTGACAGGTGTGTACAGCACTGCCATGGCTCAGGGAATGATTACCTTAAAGCGACGCAGTCACCTCTACAGACTCCAATACTTAGATATGTATATATGTGTGTATGTGTGTGGATATGTGCATCTGTGAATAAAGTCACAACTATGACACAAAGTCATAACTATGACACAAAGTCACATATTTGACGAAAAGTCACAACTATGGTAAAAAGTCACAATTATGAAACAAAGTCGCATCTTTGATACAAAGTCACAATTATGATACAAAGTCACATCTTTTGACACAAAGTCATATCTTTGACACAAAGTCACATCTCTGACATAAAGTCACATCTTTGACACAAAGTCACAATTATGATACAAAGTCACATCTTTTGACACAAAGTCATATCTTTGACACAAAGTCACATCTTTGACATAAAGTCACATCTTTGACACAAAGTCACATCTTTGACACAAAGTCACAATTATGATACAAAGTCACATCTTTTGACACAAAGTCATATCTTTGACACAAAGTCACATCTCTGACACAAAGTCACATCTTTGACACAAAGTCACAATTATGATACAAAGTCACATCTTTTGACACAAAGTCATATCTTTGACACAAAGTCACATCTTTGACATAAAGTCACATCTTTGACACAAAGTCACATCTTTGACACAAAGTCACAATTATGATACAAAGTCACATCTTTGACACAAAGTCACAATTATGATACAAAGTCACGTCTTTGACACAAAATCAAATCTTTGAAACAGAGTCACATCTTTGACACAAAGTCAAATCTTTGACACAAAGTCACATCTTTGACACAAAGTCAAATCTTTGACACAAAGTCACAACTATGATACAAAGTCACATCTTTGACACAAAGTCACATCTTTGACACAAAGTCACATCTTTGACAAAAAGTCACAACTATAATACAAAGTCACAACTATAATACAAAGTCACATCTTTGACATAAAGTCACAAACATGACACAAAGCCACATCTTTGATACAAAATCACATTTCTGACACAAAGTCACAACTATGATACAAAGTCACATCTTTGACACAAAGTCACATCTTTGACACAAAGTCACATCTTTGACACAAAGTCACAACTATGATACAAAGTCTCAACTATAATACAAAGTCACATCTTTGACACAAAGTCACATCTTTGACACAAAGTCATATCTTTGACATAAAGTCACAAATATGACACAAAGTCACATCTTCGACACGAAGTCACATCTTTGACGCAAAGTCACAGCTATGATACAAAGTCACATCTTTGACATAAAGTCACAAATATGACACAAAGTCACATCTTTGACACAAAGTCACATCTTTGACACAAAGTCAAATCTTTGACACAAAGTCACATCTTTGACACAAAGTCACATCTCTGATATAAACTCACAACTATGACACTAAGTCACATCTTTGACACAAAGTCACAACCATGACACAAAGTCAAATCTTTGACACAAAGTCACATCTTTGACACAAAGTCACATCTTTGACACAAAGTCACATCTTTGACACAAAGTCACATCTCTGATATAAACTCACAACTATGACACTAAGTCACATCTTTGACACAAAGTCACAACTATGACAGAAAGTCACATCTTTGACACAAAGTCCCATCTTTGACACAAAGTCACATCTTTGAAACAAAGTCACATCTTTGACACAAAGTCACATCTTTGAAACAAAGTCACAACTATGATACAAAGTCACATCTTTGGCACAAAGTCACAACTATGACAAAAAGTCATATCTTAACACAAAGTCACATCTTTTACACAAAGACACAACTATGATACAAAGTCACAACTATGACACAAAGTCTCATCTTTGACACAAAGTCACATCTTTGACACAAAGTCACAAATATGACACAAAGTCACATCTTCGACACGAAGTCACATCTTTGACACAAAGTCACAGCTATGATGCAAAGTCACATCTTTGACATACAGTCACATCTTTGACACAAAGTCACATCTTTGACACAAAGTCACATCTTTGATACAAAGTCACAACCTTGACACAAAGTCACAACCATGACACAAAGTCACATCTTTGACAAAGTCATATAATAATCGAACTTAAAATTGAAACTAAGTAATAATCAATGTTAATTATTATTAAAAAAAAAATACGGAACTCGTTGCCATGGTAACATCACTTAACACTTGACCAGCTTCACTTCACATTCAATTAAAGACGCTTTAGTGCATTATGAAGCACTTATCAAAGTGGTAATTATCCTGTCATTGGCAAAATAATCTCTGCATAATTATTCAGTATTCGAATTATTGATTTGCTCAAATTATGTAGATTTTGAGTACAGGAAAACACTCTTTGCATTCTGTGTGTGTGTATACTCACCTAGTTGTACTCACCTAGTTGTACTCACCTAGTTGAGGTTGCAGGGGTCGAGTCCAAGCTCCTGGCCCCGCCTCTTCACTGGTCGCTACTAGGTCACTTTCCCTGAACCATGAGCTTTATCGTACCTCTGCTTAAAGCTATGTATGGATCCTGCCTCCACTACATCGCTTCCCAAACTATTCCACTTCCTGACTACTCTGTAGCTGAAGAAATACTTCCTAACATCCCTTTGATTCATCTGTGTCTTCAGCTTCCAACTGTGTCCCCGTGTTGCTCTGTCCAGTCTCTGGAACATCCTGTCTTTGTCCACCTTGTCAATTCCTCTCAGTATTTTGTAAGTCGTTATCATGTCCCCCCTATCTCTCCTGTCCTCCAGTGTCGTCAGGTTGATTTCCCTTAACCTCTCCTCATAGGACATACCTCTTAACTCTGGGACTAGTCTTGTTGCAGACCTTTGCACTTTCTCTAGTTTCTTTACATGCTTGGCTAGGTGTGGGCTCCAAACTGGTGCCGCATACTCCAATATGGGCCTAATGTACACGGTGTATAGGGTCCTGAACGATTCCTTATTAAGATGTCGGAATGCTGTTCTGAGGTTTGCCAGGCACCCATATGCTGCAGCAGTTATTTGGTTGATGTGCGCTTCAGGAGATGTGCCTGGTGTTATACTCACTCCAAGATCTTTTTCCTTGAGTGATGTTTGTAGTCTCTGGCCCCGTAGACTGTACTCCGCCTGCGGTCTTCTTTGCCCTTCCCCAATCCTCATGACTTTGCACTTGGTGGGATTGAACTCCAGGAGCCAGTTGCTGGACCAGGTCTGCAGCCTGTCCAGATCCCTTTGTATTTTTGCCTGGTCTTCGATCGAATGAATTCTTCTCATCAACTTCACATCATCTGCAAGCAGGGACACCACGGAGTTTATTCCTTCCGTCATGTCGTTCACAAATACCAGAAACAGCACTGGTCCTAGGACTGACCCCTGTGGGACCCCGCTGGTCACAGGTGCCCACTCTGACACCTCGCCACATACCATTACTCGCTGCTGTCTTCCTGACAAGTATTCCATGATCCATTGCAGTACCTTCCCTGTTATCCCTGCTTGGTCCTCCAGTTTTTGCACTAATCTCTTGTGTGGTACTGTGCCAAACGCCTTCTTGCAGTCCAAGAAAATGCAATCCACCCACCCCTCTCTCTCTTGTCTTGCTGCTGTCACCATGTCATAGAACTCCAGTAGGTTCGTGACACAGAATTTCCCGTCTCTGAAACCATGTTGGCTGCTGGTGATGAGATCATTCCTTTCTAGATGTTCCACCACTCTTCTCCTGACAATCTTTTCCATGATTTTGCATGCTATACATGTCAGTGACACTGGTCTGTAGTTTAGTGTTTCATGTCTGTCTCCTTTTTTAAAGATTGGGACCACATTTGCTGTCTTCCATGCCTCAGGCAATCTCCCTGTTTCGGTAGATGTATTGAATATTGTTGTTAGGGGTGCACATAGCGCCTCTGCTCCCTCTCTCAGGACCCATGGAGAGATGTTATCTGGCCCCATTGCCTTTGAGGTATCTAGCTCACTCAGAAGCCTCTTCACTTCTTCCTCGGTTGTGTGTACTGTGTCCAGCACATGGTGGTGTACCCCAGCTCTCCGTCTTACTGGAGCCCCTTCTGTCTCCTCTGTGAACACTTCTTTGAATCTCTTGTTGAGTTCCTCACATACTTCAAGGTCATTTCTTGTTGTCTCTCCTCCTTCCTTAGCCTGATTACCTGGTCCTTGACTTTTGTTTTCCTCCTGACGTGGCTGTATGAAAGTTTCGGGTCAGATTTGGCTTTCGCTGCTAAGTCATTTTCATATTGTCGTTGGGCCTCCCTTCTTATCTGTGCATATTCGTTTCTGGCTCTACGACTGCTCTCCTTATTCTCCTGGGTCCTTTGCCTTCTATATTTCTTCCATTCCCTAGCACACTTGGTTTTTGCCTCCCTGCACCTTTGGGTGAACCATGGGCTCATCCTGGCTTTTTCATTATTCTTGTTACCCTTGGGTACAAACCTCTCCTCACCCTCCTTGCATATTGTTGCTACATATTCCATCATCTCATTAACTGGCTTCCTTGCCAGTTATCTCTCCCACTGAACCCTGTTCAGGAAGTTCCTCATTCCCGAGTAGTCCCCTTTCTTGTAGTTTGGCTTCATTCGTCCTGGCCTTCCTGCTTCCCCCTCCACTTGAAGCTCTACTGTGTATTCGAAGCTTAAAACCACATGATCGCTGGCTCCAAGGGGTCTTTCATACGTGATGTCCTCGATATCTGCAGTACTCAAGGTGAATACTAAGTCCAGTCTTGCTGTTCATCCTCTCGTCTCTCTCTTGTAGTGTCCCTTACATGTTGGTACATGAAGTTTTCCAGTACCACCTCCATCATCTTAGCCCTCCATGTATCTTGGCCCCCATGTGGCTCCAAGTTCTCTGATCAGGAGCTTTGCCCTGCATGCATGAGCTCTTCTGGCCACTGCAGCCAGTGTGTCAACCATCGCTCTATTGCTTTCGTCATACTCTTGCCTTGGCCTCCTGCTGTTCTGTGGTGGGTTATACATCACTGCAGTTACCACCTTGGGACCTCAAGAGTGAAGCGTTCCCGCTATGTAATCACTTTCTTCTCCGCTGTCTCCTCTCTCCAGCTCATCAAAATTCCATCGGTTTTTCATTAGCAGTGCCACTCCTCCACCCCCTCCTGTTCCCTCTGTCTTTCCTCAGGATCTGGTATCCCGTTGGAAAGATGGCATCTGTTATCATACCTGTAAGCTTGGTTTCTGTGAGAGCTATGGTGTCTGGTGATGCCTCTCTGGCTCTTTCGTGCCACTCCTCCCACTTGTTTGTTATTCCATCAGCGTTTATGTACCATACCTTCAGTTTCCTCTCCAACACTGTGGTTTGGGGGGTCTGTGAGGGTGGAAGACCTGGTAGTGTACTGTGGGATTCTATAACTGGGTGTTGGGTGAAAGCTGTGAGTATGGATTGTAGTTTGTGTTGAGATGGTGTGATAGGTTGTGGGGTTCAGGGGATGGTTCTGTGTGTTCTTGCTCTTGTTGCTCTGCCCTGCTCTGATTGACCTCTGCTGGTTCCTTCCTTGTCTCCCTTCCTAGCTCCTTTCGCTTTTTTGTCCTCTCCCTCAGCTGTTGTCGTTCTGTTTGTGTTCTGTCTCTGTCTAGGAACACCCTCTTGTACTCTTCCGAGTATTTCAACCGTTGTTTCTCTTGGAGGATCCTGTTCCGCACTGTTTCCGTCCTGAGAATCAGCTTGATCGGTCGGTTTCTCCCTTCAAGTACCCCCCTCGTCAATGTCTTCTTCACCTATTTCTGTGATGATTTTCTCAATCTCCTTTCTTTCTTTCTGCCGCCTTTCAGTGTGTGTCCTTTTCTCGCTCTCCTGAAGCCCATGGATAAACAATGATTTTGCCCTTTCCTCCTCCCATTGCCTCACCCTCTGTGACTCTGGATCCTGTCTGTATGTGGTCATTTTCTCCCTTGATTTTTCCAGTGGCTCTTGGTAGCATGGTTGTGCCTCAGCATTCGACCTATCACCCTCTCCATCTGCACCCAGTTGTTCTTCCCTTTCACTCCTTGGCCCTTCATGGCAGGCTGATATGACCTTAGCATAATTCATATCTCCTTCCTTCCTGTTTGGCCTCTCAGCTTCATATGCTGTGTCTTCTCTGATCACTGCCCCTGTAACTCGCTTCAGCCTATTTATCTCAACTTCTAGGACCCTTATCCTGGCCACTGCAGTTTCGACTTGTGCCTCCCAATTCTTTGTCTCCTTCTCCAACCTCTTTTCCAATTTCACAGAGAGCTCTTTCTCCATTTTTTCAGAAAGCTCTCCTAATTTTCTCTCCCACTCTTGTTCTATCCTTTTCCACTGCTCCTCCATCCACTCCTCCCAACCAGAACCATTCTCATCTGATCCCTGATTTCTGTGAGTCCCCATCACCATGTGTGTGTCTGTGTGTACTCACCTAGTTGAGGTTGCGGGGGTCGAGTCCGAGCTCCTGGTGTGTGTACTCACCTATTTGTGGTTGCAGGGGTCGATTCACAGCTCCTGGCCCCGCCTCTTCGCTGATTGCTACTAGGTCCTCTCTCTCCCTGCCCCATGAGCTCTATCATACCTCGCCTTAAAACTATGTATGGTTCCTGCCTCCACTACATCACTTTCTAGGCTATTCCATGGCCTGACTACTCTATGACTGAAGAAATACTTCCTAACATCCCTTTGATTCATCTGAGTCTTCAACTTCCAATTGTGACCTCTTGTGTCTGTGTCCCATCTCTGGAACATCCCGTCTTTGTCCACCTCGTCTATTCCGCGCAGTATTTTATATGTCGTTATCATGTCTCCCCTGACCCTCCTGTCCTCCAGTGTCGTCAGGCTGATTTCCCTCAACCTTTCTTCATAGGACAATCCCCGTAGCTCTGAGACTAGTCTTGTTGCAAACCTTTGCACTTTCTCTAATTTCTTGACCTGCTTGACTAGGTGTGGATTCCAAACTGGTGCTGCATACTCCAGTATGGGCCTGACGTAGATGGTATACAAAGTCTTAAACGAATCCTTACTGAGGTATCGGAACGCTATCCGTAGGTTTGCCAGGGGCCCATATGCTGCAGCAGTTATCTGTTTGATGTGCGCCTCAGGAGATATGCTCGGTGTTATACTCACCCCCAGATCTTTTTCCTTGAGTGAGGTTTGCAGTCTTTGGCCATCTAAACTATATTGTGTCTGCGGTCTTCTTTGCCCTTCCCCAATCTTTATGACTTTGCATTTGGCAGGGTTAAATTCAAGAAGCCAGTTGCTGGACCAGGCTTGTAGCCTGTCCAGGTCTCTTTGTAGTCCTGCCTGATCCTCGTCCGATTTGATTCTTCTCATTAACTTCACATCATCTGCAAACAAGGACACTTCTGAGTCTATCCCTTCCGTTATGTCGTTCACATATACCAAGAACAGCACAGGTCCTAGGACTGACCCCTGTGGAACCCCGCTTGTCACAGGTGCCCACTCTGACACCTCGTCGCGTACCATGACTCGTTGTTTCTTTCCCTGTCAGATATTCTCTGATCCATTGCAGTGCCTTTCCTGTTATGTGTGCCTGGTCCTCTAGCTTTCCCAGTAACCTCTTGTGAGGAACTGTGTCGAAGGCCTTCTTGCAGTCCAAAAATATGCAGTCGATCCACCCCTCTCTCTCTTTCTTACTTCTGTCACCTTGTCATAAAACTCTAGTAGGTTGTGACACAGGATTTCCTTCCTGAAACCGTGCTGGTTGTCAATTATACACTCGTTTCTTTCCAGGTGCCCCACCACTCTCCTCCTGATGATCTTCCCATGACCTTGCATACTATACACGTTAGTGATACAGGTCTGTAGTTTAGTGCCTCATGTCTGTCTCCCTTTTTAAAATTGGGACTACATTTTGCCATTTTCCATACCTCAGGGAGTTTGCCCAGTTTCAAATGATGTGTTGAAGATCTTTGTTATGGCTCACATAATATTTCTGCTCCCTCTTTAAGGACCCATGGAGAGATGTTGTCTGGTCCCACCGCCTTTGAGGTGTCAAGTTTGCATAGTAGCTTCTTCACCTCCTCCTTGGTTATATGTACCTCGTCCAGCACTTGCTGGTGTGCCCCCCTGTTCTGATTTCTTGGAGTCCTACTGGTTTCCACTGTAAATACCTCTTTAAATCTTGTGTAGAGCTCCTGACAAACCTCTCGGTCGTTTCTTGTGAATTCCCCATCACCCTTCCTCAGTCTGATTACCTGGTCCTTGACTGTTGTTTTCCTCCTGATGTGGCTGTACAACAGCTTCGGGTCAATCTTTACTTTTGATGCTATGTCATTTTCATATTGTCTCTGAGCCTCCCTTCTTATTTGTGCATATTCGTTTCTGGCTCTTCGGCTGATTTCTTTATTTTCCTGAGTTCTCTGTCTTCTGTACCTTTTCCATTCTCTTGTACACCTAGTTTTTGCCTCCCTACACCTTTGGGTGAACCAAGGACTCGTTCTGTTCTTCCATTATTTCTGTTTCCCTTGGGAACAAACCTCTCCTCTGCCTCCTTGCATTTTGTTGCTACATAGTCCATCATTTCTTGTACTGGTTTTCCTGTCAGTTCCCTCTCCCACTGAATGTCTTGAAGGAAGTTCCTCATGCCCGAGTAGTTCCCCCTTTTGTAGTTTGGTTTTTCCCAGCCCATTCCTGCTACTCTCTCCACTTGGAGCTCAACTATGTAGTCGAAGCACAGAACCACATGATCACTAGCTCCCAGGGGCCTTTCATGCATGATACCCTCGATGTCCGAACTACTCATGGTGAATACAAGGTCCAACCTTGCTGGTTCATCCTCTCCTCTCTCTCTGGTAGTGTCTCTAACATGTTGATGCATGAGGTTTTCCAGTACCACATCCATCATCTTGGCTCTCCATGTTTCGGGACCCCCATGGGGCTCCAGGTTTTCCCAGTCAATCTTCTTGTGATTGAAATCACCCATAACTAGTAACTTTGCTCCCCCCATGTGTGCTCTCCTGGCCACTTCGGCTAGTGTGTCGATCATTGCTCTGTTGCTCTCATCGTATTCTTCTCTTGGTCTCCTGCATTTTCTGTGGTGGGTTGTACATTACTGCAATTATCACCTTATGTCCCTCAGACTGGATTGTTCCTACTAACTAGTCCCTTTCGCCCGTGCCATCCATTCCTTCCATTTTCTCAAAACCCCACTGGTTTTTAATGAGCAGTGCAACTCCTCCTCCCCTCTCCTCCCTCTGTCTTTCCTGAGGATTTGATATCCGGATGGAAAGATTGAATCTGTTATTATTCTGGTGAGTTTTGTTTCTGTGAGTGCTATTATGTCTGGGGATGTCTCTTTGATTCTTTCGTGCCACTCCTCATACTTGTTTGTTATTCCATCTGCATTTGTATACCAAACCTTCAACTTCTTTTCTAAGACTGTGGTCTGGGAGGTATATTGGGGTTTGGGAAGTGGGAGACCTGGTAAGGAACTATGGGTTGTTGCTGTGGGGGTGGAGTTTGTAATGTAGTGGGTGGGGGCATTGGATGTGGCATGGGTGTTTTGATTTAGAGTGTTTGGTTGCACTGGGGTTGACCTGGTTGGGAGGCTTCTATAGGAAGTTGTGAGGGAGGCTGTATTTGATCTTCTTCCTGGGTCTGGGATCTCCTGTCTGTCTTCTCCATCCCCTCTCTTTCCTCCTTTCGCCTTTGTATCATCTCTCTCAGAGATACACCTTCCTGTATGCCGTCATGTCCCTTAATCGTGCTTTCTCCTGCAGGATCCTGGTCCGAGTCGCTTCTGCCTTGAAGGTCACTCTCACTGGCCGGGTTCTTTTTTTTACAAACCCCCCTCTTCTCCGAAAATTTTCCAGCTGGGTCATATCGTCTTCTATTGCTTTCATGATGCTTTCAATTGTTTTTTTCCCCTTCGACTTCCTGGAGCCCATACACAAAGACTGACCTCACCCTTTCATTCTCCCACTGCATATCCCTGTGTATCCCCTCATTTAATTTGGTTTCCTCCACTGCAGCTTTCCTTTCATCAGTTTCACTGGCTAATGTACTTGGGCTCAGTGGCCTGTCATTTTCCCTTCTCGGCTTTCCTTGGGCTCTGTTGTTGTCTGTTAGGGCCTCCACATAAAGCTTAGCTCTTTCATTTGCTACAGTCTCCTCTGATAGAGCTTCTCCATGCAGTTGTGCCCCTTCTTTCCCTACAGTCCCTTTATTTGTGGCTGAGGTAGCAGTCTCTGTTGTCAATCCCAAAATGTTCTTTAGTTCTTTAGGCTGTTTCAGATTTTTCAATTCCTCTTCTAAACTCTGTATCCTAGCTTCTGCTGCTTTGACATGCACCTCCCACTTCCTGCTTTCCAATCTATCCTCTCTTCCATTCTCATGCTAAGTTCTTCTAGTTTCTTTTCCCATTCATGATCCCTTTTTATGAGCTCTGCTGCCCAACCTTCCTTTGCAGTTTCCTCCTCCTGTCCCTTGGTTTTTCTTGTTGCTCTCTGGCAACCCATTTTTGTTTTATCCTGATTGCCTCAGAGTAGGAAACCTATGTAGTTCTGTATGTTAGGTTCGTAGTGTGTATGTCAGAGTGTGGGGGGGGGGAAGTAGTGGAGGAATTGTGGCTATGTGGGAGCGGAGTGGGGAGGGGTGGGGAGGGTTTAGGGTGAACGGGGGAGGGGAGGGTGATCGAGGGAGGGGAGGATCAGGGGAAGTAGTGAGATGTTGGTGGTGAGGGGGGGAGTGTATGTGTGTCTGGATATGTGTGTGTGTGTTGTGTGGTGTGTGTGTGTGTGTGTGTGTGTGTGTATGTGTGTGTGTGTGTGTGTGTTGTGTGTGTGTGTGTGTGTGTGTGTGGTGTGTTGTGTGTGTGTGTGTGTGTAATTTTGTGTGTAATTTTGTGTGGAATTATGTGTGGGTTTATTTTGTACTGAAAGGTAGGTGGCTTGTGCGTTGTAATGTAAGTCTCAGTGGTCCTTGGCTGCCCACACCTTCTTGTGACCTGACCCCCAACCTCCTGGGATTTACCAGCATTTACTTACAGTGTGTGTGTGTGTGTGTGTATGTGTGTATGTGTGTATGTGTGTGTGTATGTATGTGTGTGTGTGTGTGTGCGTGTATGTGTGTGTGTGTGTGTGTGTGTGTGTTTGTGTATGTGTGTGTGTGTGTGTGTGTGTGTGTGTGTGTAATTATGTGTCGAATTATGTGTGGGTTTATTATGTGTCTGAAAAGTAGGTGGCTTGTGCTTGGAGTGTAATGTAGATTCTCAGTTGTCGCTTGTGTCCACAACCTCTTGTGACTTGACTCCCACCCTTACAGTGTTGCCTATGCTCGACCTGCTTATAGTGAGTTAATCGCCTTGTTCAATGGATTCCCATTTGCTAAACCTTATTGAATACTTGAGTGCCTATTCTTTATCGTGCTATGGGGAGTTAGACCATTCACATTCAGCTTGGCGGTTTTAAATTTGGGAAACCCGGAACCCCACACCCAAACAACCACTCATAGGTGATACAGTACTTGTAGTGCAGCTGTAGCACTGTAGATTGTCCAGGTCGATGTGACATCCTGGCGTAGATCCAGCTCGATGTACGTCCTGGCGTAGATCCACCTCAATTTCTTCTCATTAATAATTACTCTATTCACTGTATTTCTTTCACTGGTCACACGATTGTTTCACTTTATTATCTTTCTTGGGTGACACTTGACAACGTCGCCTTACACACTAGCCTGCCCACTCTGCGCCACAACGTTTTTATTTTCTAGATCACTTACAAAATTGTGGCTCTCCCCACACTTATGTGGCTCAGGCAGATTAAAAATCACTTCTAGGATTGTTCACTACCCTGACACACTTAGCAACCCTTGCAGAACACTTAGGTAGCCCTCAAAAACACTTATATTCCCAGAGCACGGAAGGCGTGACTAGCGCGCTCGCTGTCCCTACTGTGTGTGTGTGTGTGTGTGTGTTTGTGTGTGTGTGTGTGTGTGTGTGTGTGTTTGTGTGTGTGTGTGTGTTTTGTGCGTGTGTGTATGTGTGTGTGTGTGTGTGTGTATGTGTGCGTGTGTATGTGTGCGTGTGTGTGTGTGTGTATGTGTGTGTATGTGTATGTGTGTGTGTTGTGCGTGTATGTGTGCATGTGTGTGTGTGTGTTGTGTGTGTGTGTGTATGTATGTGGTGTGTGTGTTGTGTGTGTGTGTGTGTGTGTGTGTGTGAGTGTGTGTGTGCGCCTGTGTGTGTGTGTGTGTTGTGTGTGTGTGTGTGTGTGTGTGTGTGTGTGTGTGTGTGTGTGTGTGTGTATCTGTCTGTCTGTCCGTCTTTTTGTTTCTCTGTATGTGCACCCACATGTGGTTGTTGGGGTCGAGTCACAGCTCCTGGTCCCACACACACACACTATTTACATTACATCTGGTAATTCTCTCCTTCCTTCTCCTCCTCTTTTACATCTTCCTCCTCCTCCTCCTCCTCCCCTCCTCCTCCTTCTCCTCCTTCTCCTCCTCCTCGTCCTCCTCGTTCTCCTCCTCGTTCTCCTCCTCCTCCTCTTCCTCCTCCACCTCCTACTCCTCCTCCTCCTCCTCCTCCTCCTCTTCCTCTTCCTCCTTCTCCTCCTCTTCCTCCTCCTCCTCCTTGGTCTGTCATCTCCTCCACTTCGTTACCTCCTCCCTCGTTATTATTCTCCTTGTGACCTCTCTCAAGGTCTTATAAGACCTCACTAACTTCTTGCAGACTTTCATCAGCCTTATCGAACCTTGTGTCAACTTTAAGTCTACCCGGCTGCTGTACGTACACTGGTTCGTACATCACGTGTGCACCTCTTGCCACCACTTTCACTTGTACAGCTGATGTGTACGTTGGTCCTTGTACCAGCTGTGACCGACCACATGTGAGAGAACATGGTCTCGACACAAGTGAGAGACCATTTTCTCAACACAAGCGAGAGACCATAGTCTCAACACAGGTGAAAGACCATGGTCTCGACACAAGTGATAGACCATGGTCTCGACACAAGTGATAGACCATGGTCTCAAGAGAAGTAAGAGACCATGGTCGCAACACAACTGAAAGGCCATGGTCTGAACACAACTGAGAGACAATGGTCTCAACACAAGTGAGAGATCATGGTCTCAACACAACTGAGAGACAATGGTACACAATGGTCTCAACACAAGTGAGACCATGGTATCAACACAACTGAGAGACCATGGTCTGAACACAGGTGAAAGACCATGGTCTCGACACAAGTGAGAGAACATGGTCTCAACACAGGTGAGAGACCATGGTCTCGAAACAAGTGAGAGACTATGGTCTCAACACGAGTGAGAGACCATGGTCTCAACACAGGGGCCAAGCAGCGCACACACAGGGGCGCAGCAACACACACAGGGGCCCAGCAACACACACACAGGGGCCCAGCAACACAAACAGGCGCCCAGCAACACACACAGGTGGAAAGCAACACACACAGGTGCCAAGCAACACACACAGGTGCCCAGCAACAGGTACCCAGCAACACACACAGGTACCCAGCAACACACACAGGTGCCCAGCAACACACACAGGTGCCCAGCAACAGGTACCCAGCAACACACACAGGTACCCAGCAACACACACAGGTGCCCAGCAACACACACAGGTGCCCAGCAACACACACAAGTGCCCAGCCAAACACACAGGTGTCCAGCAACACGCACACACAGGAGCCCAGCAACTCACACAATTGCCCAGCAACACACACAGGTGCCCAGCAACACACACAGGTGCCCAGCAACAAACACAGGGGGCAGCAACACACAGTTGCCCAGAAACACACACAGGTTCCCAGGAACACACACATGGGCCCAGCAATACACACAGGTACACAGCAACACACACAGGTGCCCAGCAACACACACACAGGTGCCAAACAACACACACAGGGGCTAAGCAACACACACACAGGTGCTAAGCAACACACTCAGGGGCCCAACAACATACGCAGTTACCGAACAACATACACGTAGGTGCCCAGCAGCATGCACAGGTGCCCAGCAACACACACAGGAGCCGAGCAACACACACAGGTGCCCAGCAATACACACACAGGTAACCAGCAACAGTCACACATGTGCCCAGAATCACACACAGGTGCCCAGCAATACTCACAGGTACCCAACAACACATACAGGTGCCCAGCAACACACACAGGCGCCCAGCAACACACACAGGTGCTCAGAAACACACATAGGTTCCCAGCAACACAAACAGGTGCCCAGCAACAGACACAGGGACAAGCAACACACACAAGTAACCAGCAACACACACAGGCGCCCGACAACACACACAGGTACCCAGCAACACACACAGGTACCCAGCAACACACACACGTGCCTAGCAACACACACAGGTGCTCAGAAACACACACAGGGACCCAGCAACACACACAGGAGCCCTGCAACACACGCAAGTGCCCAGCAACATACTCAGATGCCCAGCAACACACACAGGTGCCCAGCAATACACAGAGGTGCCATGCAACACACACAGACACAGGTGCTTAACAAAACGCACAGGTAACCAGCAACAGACACAGATGCACAGCAACACACACACAGAGGCCCAGCAACACACACAGGTGCACAGCAAAACAAGCACAGGTGCCCAGGAACACACACTGGTACCCAGCAACACATACACATGTATCCAGCAACACACACAGGGGCCCAGCAACACAGGCAGGTACCCAGCAACACAGAGAAGCACCCAGCAAGACACACAGGCGTCCAGCAATTCCCACACAGGTGCTCAGCAACAAACAATGGGGCCCAGCAACACACACACGTACCCAGCAACACACAGGCACCCAGCAACACACACAGGGACCCAGCAACACACACATTTGCCCAACAACACACACATGTACACAGCAACACACACAGGTACCCAGTAACACTCACAGGGGCCCAACAACACACACATAGGTGCCAAGCAAGACACACAGGTGCCCAGTAACACACACAGGTATCCAGCAACACACACACAGGTGCTCAGCAACACACACAAGAGGCCAGCAACACACACAGGTACCCAGCAACACACACAGTTACCCAGCAACACACACAGGTGCGCATCAACATTCACACAGGTGGCAAGCAACGCACTCAGGGGCCCAACAACACACGCAGTTACCCAGCAATACACACGCAGGTGCCCAGCAGCAGGCTCAGGCGCCCAGCAACACACATAGGTGCCCAGCAACACATACAGGTACCCAGCAACAATCAGAGGTACCAGAAACACACACAGGTGCCCAGCAACACACACAGGTACCCAGCAACACACACAGGTGCCAAGCAACACACACAGGTACCCAACAACAGACACAGATACCAAGCAACACGCACAAAGGCCCTTCAACACACCCACAGGTGCCCAGCAACATACATAGGGGCCCAGCAACACACATAGGTACACAGCAACACACACAGGTACCCAGCAACACACAAAGGTGCCCAACAACACACACAGGGGTCCAGCAACAAACGCAGGTGCCCAAAAACACATACAGGTTCCCAGTAACACACACTGGGGCCCAGCAATACACACAGGTACACAGGAACACACACAGGTGCCCAGCAACACACATAGGTACCCAGCAACACACAGGGGTGCCCAGCAACACACAAAGGTACCCAGCAACATATTCAGATGCCCAGCAGCACAAACACAGGGCCCAGCAATACACACAGGTAATCACGAACACACGGAGGTACTCAACAACACACAAATGTGTCAAGCAACACACACAGGTGCCCAGCAATACACACAGTTACCCAGCAACAGACACACACGTGCCCAGAAACACGCAGGTACCCAGCAACACACACAGGCGCCCAACAACACACACAGGGGTCCAGCAACAAACGCAGGTGCCCAAAAACACATACAGGTTCCCAGTAACACACACTGGGGCCCAGCAATACACACAGGTACACAGGAACACACACAGGTGCCCAGCAACACACATAGGGGCCAAGGAGCACACACAGGTACCCATCAACACACACAGGTACCCAGCAAAATGCTGAGGAGAGCAGTAACACACACAGGGGCCCAGCAACACACACAGGTGCCCAGCAACACACAGGTGCCCAGCAAGACATACAGGTGACCAGGAAAACACACTGGGGCGCAGCAACACACACAGGTGCCCACAACGCTCAAAGGTGCCCAGCAACACACACAGGTGCCAAGCAACACAAACAGGTGCCTAGCAACACACAGAGGTGCCCAGCAACACGCATAGGTGCCCAGCAACACACACAGGTACCCAGCAACACACACAGGTACCCAGCAACACACACAGGTACCCAGCAACATACACAGGTACCAAAAACAAACACAGGTGCCCAGAAACACACACGGGTACCCAGCAACACGCACAGATACCCAGCAACACACTCAAAGGCCCAGCAACACACACACAGGTGCCCAGGAACACGCACAGGCACCCAGCAACACACATAGGTACACAAGAACACACACAGGTACCGAGCAACACACAAAGGTGCCCAGCAACACACAAACAGGTGCCCACCATCACACACAGAGGTCCAGCAACACACACAGTTACCTAGCAACACACACAGGTACCCAGCAACACACACACAGAGGGCCCAGCAACATACACAGGTGCCCAGCAACACACACACAGGTGCCCAGCAACATACACAGTGGCACAGCAATACACACAGGTAATCAGCAACACACACAGGTACCCAGTGTTGTGGACAGGGCCACTGCATAAGCCTCTTTAGCCCTTTCTTGCAACAAATAAACAGGATTGAATATCCTGTTCTAGATGAAATCATTCAAGGCTTCAGTAGTAAACAATCACAATGTTTCTTTCCGGTTTTTTATTAAGTTTCTTAATAAACCATAGAAGGGTTTTATATTAACTTTAAAAAGGTCGCACCATAAAACAGAGTACTCATGAAATTTACACTTAAGTTCACTTAAAAGATAATACACAGTATTATCTTGATTATAGTACTGAACGGCTCTAGTATCATAACACCTTCTCTTGACATAATAACACTTTACTTAACTCAATCCAAATGAGACAGAAGACGTAACACTTCAATAATAATTCACTCTTATTCAACTTTCATAATATACTAAGTGAGATTAGGAATATTTTACACTTAAAGGAATTTTGAGGCGAGTCTGTCTCCCATGACTTTTTCACCGTCCACTTTGAACCAATACTGCTTAAATTCACTCTAGCAGAGCTAGGGACAATCACCAGCGTCTCCAAAAAGCAACACACACTTCGTCCGAGACGTTTCTGTCAGATACCGTCCGAGGTACTGGAGGGTCACTAGGAACCTCATGTGGGACCAGAAGTTTAAATCAGGAATCAGGGAGCTTCCCTCACGAGAGGTGAGGAAGGTAAGAACTGAACTCTGTGAGGCTTTACCAGCCCACTTTGCCTCGGTCGGAGCAGGGGTCGAGCAGCTCAAAACACCTACTGGTGCTTGGCCAGGTCACCAGCAGTTGACACTAATTAAATGACCTACCTAAATACAAAGCTAAGTAATACGACCAGATAATATTATAAAGTCGAGTAAATCCATTTTAGCTACTAATGGAATTACTCCTGAATATAATATTAAGTGAAATAGCAAAAATAACATGTAATAGTATAGCATTGTGATAAGAAGAAAATGAACAAAATGAACAAAGGGTGTAACACCCAGCAACACACACAGGTGCCAGCAACACACACAGGTGCCCAACAACACATACAGGTACCCAGCAACAGACACACAGGTGCTCAGCAACACACAAGGGGCCCCGCAATACACACAGGTACACAGCAACACACACAGGTGCCCAGCAACACACACAGGGACCCAGCAACACATACAGGTGCCAAGCAACACACACAGGTGCCTAGCAACACATACAGGTGCCCAACAACACACACAGGTGCCCAGCCACACACAGAGGTACCCAACAAGACACACAGGTACCCAGCAACACACATAGAGGCCAGCAACACACACAGGGGCCCAGCAACACACACAGGTGCCCAGCATCACACACAGGTGCCCAGCAACACACACACAGGTGCCAGCAACATACACAGGTGCCCAGCAAAACACATAGTTGTCCAGCAATACGAACACACAGGTGCCCAGCAACACACACAGGTAACCAGCAACACACACAGGAGCCCAGCAACACACACAAGTGCCCAGCAACACACACAGGTAACCAGCAACACACACAGAAGCCCAGCAACACACACAAGTGCCCAGCAACACACACAGGTGCCCAGCAACACACACAGGTGCCATGGAAAACACACACACACACAGGTGCCGAGCAAAACACACAGGTAACCAGCAACACACACAGAAGCCCAGCAACCACACAAGTGCCCAGCAACACACACAGGTGCCCAGCAGCAACACACACAGGTAGCCATGAACACACACACACACCAAGGGTGCGAGCAAAACACACAGATAACCAGCAACAGACACAGATGCCAGCCCAAGCGTCCAGCAACACACAGGTGTCACCAGGAACACACTGAAGACCCAACAACACACACACAGGTCACATACAGTAACAGCATGAGGCCTAGGAACACACACAGGTACCCAGCAACACACAAAGGCACCAGAAGACTCACAGGCATGTCCAACAACACACACAAGGTGCTCACCAACAAACTAGGGGCCCAGCAAAACTACACAACAGGTGACGATACAACATACACTGTACACAAGCAACAGGTACCAGGACACAGGTACCCAGCAACACAACATGGGCCCAGCAACACCACTCATAGATGCCAAGCATACACACTAGGCCCAGCACACAAATAGGTTACATAAAATATACACGTGATGCAACACATCACAGGGCCCAACAACCACACACAGGTACCGTAAAACACTCACAGGTACCCAGAAACAACACACAGGTGCCGCATGCAACACACACACAGCCAAAACACGAATCAGGCCCACCAACAATGCAGTTACCCAGTAACACACACGGAGGTGCCAAGCAGCATGCACAGGTGCCAAGCAACACACACAGGTGCCTAGCAACACTCACAGTACCCAGCAAAAGACACACAGGTGCCATGCAACACACACAGGGGCCCAGCAATACACACATGGCAATCAGGAACACACACAGGTACCCAGCAACACACACAGGTGCCCAACAACACACACAGGTGCCCAGCAACACACACAGGTACACAGCAACAGACACACACGTGCCCAGAAACACACACAGGTGCCCAGCAACACACACAGGTACCCAGCAACACCACAGGGCCCAGAAACACAACTTGGGTCCAGCACACACACAGATGCCAGAAACCCACAGTTCCAGCAACACTACAGGGGTCCAGCAATACACACAGGTACACGCAACAAATGGTGCTTAGCAACACATACACGGGGTGGTGGTTGTAGTAGTGGTGGTGGTGGTGGTGGTGGTGGTGGTGGTGGTAGTGTGGTGGTGGTGGTGGTGGTGGTGGTGGTGATGGTGGTGGTGGTAGTGTGGTGGTAGGTGGTGGTGTTGGTGGTTGTGGGTGGTGGTGATTGGTGGGTAGTGGTGGATATGGGGTGTGTGGTGGTGTGGTGGTGGTGTAGATTATGGTGGGTGGTAGTACTGGTGGTAGTGGTGGCAGTGGTTAGTACTGTTGGTAGTGGTGGCGGGGTGGCAGTGGTAGTACTGTGGTAGTGGAGGCAAGTGTGTAGTACCGGTGGTAGTGGTGGACTGGTGGTAGTTGACAGTGGTAGCATGGTGGAGATGGTGGCAGTGGTAGTCCTGTTGGTAGTAGTTCCAGTGGTAGTACTGGTGGTAGTGGTGGTACTGGGCAGTGGTGGTAGTGGTGGCAGTGGTATACTGGTTGGTAGTGGGGGGCAGTTGTAGTACGGTGGAGTGGGGCACGGGGTAGGGGGGAGGGGTTGCAGTTGGTATGGGGCAGTGGTGGAGTGGTGGCAGTGGGGGTAGTGGTGGCATGGGGTAAGGTGGCAGTGGTGGCAGTGGTGGCAGTGGGGTATGGGTCATTGTGGAAGGGGTGGTATGGTGGCATTTAGCAGTGTTGGTAGTGGTGGCAGTGGTGGATTGGTGGAAGGGTGGCAGAGGTGTTAGTGTGCAGTGGGGGCAGTGGTGGTAGTGGTGGTAGTGGGGTAGGGTGGCAGGGTGGCAGTGGTGTAGGGGTGGGGGTAGTATGGCAGGGGTGGCAGGGGGTTAGTGGGGGGGTAGTGGTGGCAGTGGTGGTAGGGGTGGCAGTGGTTGCAGTGGTGGTAGTGGGCTGTTGCAACCCCTGAATGGGTTACAATGAAAAATTATGTATATGAAAATGATTTTAAACCTTTTCATTTAATTTTATATTGCTTATATTTGCGATAAATAGCTAATCGCAAAATGTATTGTCTTATATATTTATTTGACGTAGCTTATGTGTTAGGATGTTACATATTACATATTTTTTAGGATGTTTTATAAAATGTGCTCAGTTAGTCTTGATTGTCAAACTACTGTAATTATCGCTTGTCGCTCGTTATACTGCCGGCTTTTTGAGCTGCAGTTTGTCCATGTAGCTATCACGTGATCGAGGGGGGGGTGTCCTCACCTCCCGTGAAGTTTTCAGTCTGCTCTAGACTCGCTTGCTGGTTGGGCAGATTGTCTGTCTCATTAATTTTTTGTTTCTGTAGAACTTCTGTTCACAGAACATTGTATAGACTTTGTGATTTTCGACGTTGTACTGAGGTTTGTGCACATAGACACTCTGAGTATCTCAGGTCCTTAGCGATAGCTTCTGACCCAATTTTGTACTGGTTCCTGTGTATTGTCACAGTCGGGTGTTTCCTATGCTGAACTTAGATTCAGTAGTAAGGGAGTTTTGTAACTTTTGTGGAGGATCTGCTGATGGTCCCTACTTATGGTCGTTATAATTTTCTCCTAGTTCCTGATTCTGTGTCGCAGTCCCCATATTGGCATTTCTATTGGGCTTAGCATTCTTTGTTGTTCAAGCGACTGTTTGGGGTTTCCAGTCCCATCAAGAAGTTAGTTTATTTGAGGACTTTGTCGTCACTTGTTTAAGTTTATTCGAGTCTTGAGACATAGCTAACTACTTAAGAGCACTTACACGCATACACACACTTACTTGTACATATTTGTAATATCTTATTAAATGTTAATGTACCTGACGGTACTTAAGAATTATAAATGTGATATGTGCTTTCAGCACAATAATATTGAACTCGAGAGATTGATTTTATTTTGAATTGCTGTATTTAATTTACTTTGATAATATACCTCTAGACTTAATAAATTTATTAAATTTTAATTTCTCTAGTTAGTAGCCTACCAGTTGTAATCCTAAAGCGCTACTGAACCATACTGAATTTTAATGGATAATTGGACAAGGATACTAACTACTTGTTACGAAAACCCAGTAACAGGCTGGATGATAGAAGGGCAGTCCTTTCTAGTATTCACTGGAGATCTCTAAGCTTTTAGAATCGCGTTTTTTGTAACAGTGGCAGTGATGTCTGTGGTGGTAGTGGTGGTAGAGGTGGCAGTGGTGGTAGTGGTGGCAGTGGTAGTACTGGTGGTATGTTGCAACCCCTGAATGGGTTACAATGATTATTATGTATATATATATAATGTATATTACCTTTTAAAATAATTTTATTGTATATTTGCGATAATAGCTAAATCGCAAATGTATTGCCTTATATGTGTATTGACGTAGCTTATGTTGTTATGATGTACATAATATGTGCTAGTTCAAGTCTTGATTGTCAACTACTGTAATTATCGCTTGGGCGCTCGTTATACTGCCGGCTTCTGAGCTGTGCTGTCCACGGGGCTATCACGTGAAGTATTCAGTCTGCTCTAGACTCGCTTGGTGGTTGGACAGATTGTCTGTCTCATTATTCTTGTTAGTTCTGTAGAACTCTGTTCACAGAACATTGTATAGACTTAGTGATTTTCGACGTTGTACTGAGGTTGTGTGCACATAGACACACTGAGCATCTCAGGTCCCGAACTGAGCTTATGACCTAATTTGGTACTGGTTTCTGTGTATTGTCACAGTCAGGGTTTTTCCTATGCTGAACTTAGATTTGATAGTAGGAGTTTTGTAACTATTGTGGAGGATCTGCTATGGTCCCTACTTAGTGCGTTATGTTATCTCCCGTTTCCCGATTCTGTGCGCAGTCGTCATATTGCATTGCTATGGGCTTAGCAAATTCTCTGTGTTCAAGGCAGACTGTTGGGTTGCCAGTCGGTCAAGAAGTAGTTTATTTTGAGGACTTGTCAGTCACGTGTTAAGTTAGTCGAGTAGTAGAGACATATTGAACTACTTAGGGAGCACTTACACGCATACCACACTTACTGTACATATGTATATATACTTAGTAAATGTTAATGGTACCAAAACGGTACTTAAATTTAAAATGTGATATGTGCTTTAGCACAATAATATTACTCGAAGGATTAATTTTATTTGATTGCTGTATTTAGTTAATTTGAATATACCTCTAACTTAATAATTTATTAAATTTTAATATTTCTCTGTGTTAGCCTTTCAGTTGTTAATCCTAAGTCACTATTGAACCATACTGAATTTTAATGGATAATTGGACAAGGATACTGACTACTTGTTACGAAAACCCAGTAACAGGCTGGATGCTAGAAGGGCAGTCCTTTCTAGTATTCACTGGAGATCTCTAAGCTTTTAGAATCGCGTTTTTTGTAACATGGTAGTAGTAACAGTGGTAGTACTGGTGGTAGTGGTAGCATTGGCGGTAGTGGTGGCAGTGGTTGTCCTGGTGGTAGTTGTAGTACTGGTGGTAGTGGAGGGACTTGTGGTAGTGTGGGAGGTTTTCATGTGGTATGTGGGCAGTGTGCAGTGGTGGTAGTGGGGCAGTGGTGGCAGTGGTCGTAGTGGTGGCATTGGTGGTAGTGGGTAGTGGTGGTAGTGGTGGCAGTGGTGGCAGTGGTGGCAGTGGTGGTAGTGGTGGCAGTTGTGGCAGTGTGGTAGTGGTGGCAGTGGTGGCAGTGTTGGTAGTGGTGGCAGTGGTGCTGTGGTGGAAGTGGTGGCAGTGTTGGTAGTGGGGACAGAGGAGGCAAATGGTGGTAAGTTGGTGGCAGTGGTGGTAGTGGTTTGGGAGTGGCGGCAGTGGTGGCAGTGGTGGTAGTGGAGGCAGTGGTGGCAGTGGTGGTTTTGTGGTGGCAGTGGTGGCTGTGGTGGCAGTGGTGTAGTGGTGGTAGAGGTGGCAGTGGTGGTAGTGGTGACAGTGCTGGCTGTGGTGGCAGTGGTGGCAGTGGTGGCGGTGGGGGTAGTGCTTTGGGAGTGATGGGAGTGGTGGTAGTGGTGGCAGTGGTGGATGTGGGGGCAGTGGTGGTAATGGTGACAGTGGTGGTACTTGTGGTAGTGGTGGCAGTGGTGGGATTGGTGGTAGTGTTGACAGCGGTGGAAGTAGTGGTAGTGTGGTGTAGAGTATCAGTGGTGCAGTGGCGGCAGTGGTGTTAGTGGTTGGTAGTGGTGGGAGTGGTGGGAGTGGTGGCAATGGGGTAGGGGTGGTAGAGGTGGCAGTGGTGGTAGTGATGACAGTGGTGGAAGTAGTGGTAGTGGTGGTAGAGGTATCAGTGGTGGCAGTGGCGGCAGTGGTGGTAGTGGTGGTAGTGGTGGCAGTGGTGGCAGTGGTGGCAATGGTGGTAGTGGTGGTAGAGGTGGCAGTGGTGGTAGTGATGACAGTGGTGGTAGTGGTTTGTGGCATACAAAGAGTACGTAACCCTTGTTTGGCGCATGTACACACCCTCATTTACAGGCTATCTTCCCCAACCAGCGAACCAGGTAACTAGGAGTTGACGATGGGGCCCCGTTGTTCAGCTAGTGACCAGGTTCCAGCCAATGAATAAGATGGTTTTGGCAATCGCAGAGGTTATGTGGGTACCGCTCTCCTGTCTGCTCTTGTCATTCCCATTCTAGAGCTGGTTGAAGCATGGTCTACTCTCTTGTGGCTTCTGTTTCTGCCTTGCTTAACATGGAGTGCACTAATACCTATCACTGTACATAGTGTATATAGTGTACATATTGCTGTTCTAAATTGGTGAATGATAATATAAGTCAAAACTTTTCTACTGTGTTTATTTTGCTCCCTTTGCAACCAGGATAACAGGCCATTTGGAATCCTGGGTTGTAATATGGGGGCCTGTCCAGGAGCTGGAGCTGGACTTAGAGAAAGGGTTGAGCCTAGGGTAAAGCTGGTAGCAGGAACATTGTGCAGCTTGCTGTCTGGCATTGCATTAGCTTTGCCATCTCTTTACAAATTTTGCATGTCAGTTACTTTGCTATGGTCAGCCTTGCTATTGTGTGATTGTTCAACAGCTCGCTACTAGCTTGTTTAGTGTGCTCGCTTCGCTACGGTCAGTCTTGTAGAACAGTGTGTAGCTGGCTGTCTGGCATTGCTTTACAAATTTTGTGCCAGTTGCTACTAGCCTATTCGGTTTGGAGAATTTTGCAGTCAGCTTTGCTATTGCGTATCCACCTTGTATGCGTATTCTGCAATCGTACTGTGCATAGCTAAGCGTGTTCTGCAAATTAACGTGTTACGTCGGGGCATTCTGCAATAGTACTGTGCATAGCGAATAACTTATGCCACCTAGAGGAGTCAGACGTCTGGTGTCGGCATATACTTTGCATAACCTACCTAAATTGTCCCTGCAGCGTTGTTGGAAAATTGTTCGTTCCATTGGCATTAAATACAAAAGCACTCTCACAGCTGCACAATTGTGTTCACTGATTGCTGACAAACTTCGAGAGGAAGAAATGGCACATCAGACTCCTCCCTCTACTGGAGCTAGGACAAAAACTACTTTGTTCTCGCAGGAGGAAGATGATGCATCAACGGAGCAAAATAGTCAGTATAGTGCAGCAGGGTTGTCTCGAGGTGAATCAGCGGCGTTGGCACTTGAGCTGGCAAAAATCAATCTTGAGCAGACTAGGGAACAGAGAGCATTTGCTAAAGAAGAATTTGATAGGGAAAGAGAAAGGAGGCAGTTTTCGTATTCTGTAATGATTTTAGTTTTCAGAAAACAGTTACGGCTTGTTCCCCGCTTCAGTAGAGGCCGAAACCAGGAACAATTTTTCGAAAGCTTTGAAAATCAGGCTCGAGCCTCGCGGTGGCCGGTGAACAGCATTGGGATTCGTTTGGTTACACTAGCATTGTTTGGTAAGGCACAGGATTTACGTCAGTATTAAATGTAGCTGAATTTTCTGATTATCAAGTAGTGAAAAACCACAGTTTTGGAGATATAACGTGTATCCCCCCGCTAATGTGTCGTAAGCTTTTTAAACTATAGGCAGGCGGCAGCTTGGTCAATCCCTGGTGGATTTTGTGAGACGCACCAAAGCTTTTACCCAGCTGGTATAAAGCAAGTGGAATGTACCTCTTTGAGGAGCTGGTACAGTTATTTCTGTTTGACAACCTGCTTGCTTGGTCTGTGGACCAGAGGTACGAAGTCTTTCTGCAGGGTCGTGACCTTAAACTAACTGCATGGAGTGCAGCCAGGTTGGCTGTTACCTTCGAATCTAACGATCCTTGTCCGAGCTTGTCCGTCTCTACTTTTTCAACAAGGCCTGCTGAGCAGAGTCGTCAACCTAGGAGAATGAAAGTGCCAGCAGGAGGGAGAGAACGTCTATGTCAGCCACTAAGTCACCTGGTGAGCCACGCTTTTCAACTTATGGTCCACCTGCCTGAGAGAACAAACTACTCAACTTGGTTGCGCCTCGACATCAGTATCCAGAGAGAGACACCAGCCAGAGCGACAACAGTTGCAACGTCCGCAGGGAGTAAGTAATGGGCAAGCATGTCGTATGCTTCCTCTGTAACAAAGTAGGTCATATTCCGTCCCCACTCTGCCCCACAAAACCCCAACCCGTCGTGCGATAAATCTCTATATCCTAGTAACATGGCTCCCGACGAGAAGTAGAATAAAGGGATGGTTCCCTTATTATTGTAGGAGTTCTTATTTCCTTCGGAAACTCAGAAACAACTGAAGTCAAAACCTTTAGAAATACTGGAGCCATATTGCTCACTTATGAAGAGAGGGAATATTACCCTTTCAAGAACACTTCATTGAATTCCTCTGTTTTATTGAAGCTTTTAAAGGAGCTATATATTCTGTCCTCTTGCATAAATATTTTTGTACAGTGCAAATATTACACTGGGTACTTTGACTGTGGGTGTCTCAAAGGATTCCCCATGAAAGATGCTATGGTTATTACAGGGTACTAACCTACTACTGCTAGTGCGTGTCCCTGAATCCTTTTATGATTATTTTCTCCTGTGGTTCGGCATATCTAGGGCAATATCTCAAGGGTTGTCTGGCAGAGAATGTTGACCTTATCATTGGACGTCTCGATCTCGGAATAGCCACTTGGTTTTTCGAGGAAAATTGGCCAGAGCATCGTTTGCAATGTGAACAGGACCCCGATCAAGGCATTTCTATTCAAAGGTTGCAGGAATTGTCAGTTATCTGTTTTCCATTGCCGAGGGACTGTCCTTCCCGGATGGAGCAACGAAAGGACCTTCTTTAAAATTCGCTTTTCAAGGCAGCCCATGGTAATTCCTCTTTGGATTTTCCGGTCAAGTATGATGAACTTTTAAACGATTTTTTTGATCTGCACTGAGACTGGTAAGGAGATAGAGGGCCAGCAAATTGTTCTGACAGTTTTGTGGTTCCAACAAACAGTTTTAGACCTCAAATACTGAATATTATAGCTCATAATACTTCATTAGGAGGGCATTTTAGGAATTACCTAAAACTTTGTTAAAATCGCAAAAGAATTTTATTGGAAAAATTAAAGCAAAGTGTGAAGAATTTTAAAGGGTTGCGCGGAATGTCAGCAAGTATGAAACAGGGGCTTTCCTTTAAACCTCCCTTCCCCAACCTTGCCTGCGATGGAGAACTTTTGCAATTTAATTATAGATTGTTAGGTCCAAAACACCTAGGCAAAGTGGGAAATCTTATTTTTTATCATTATGGATGAGTAACCGATATCCGAAGCAATTCCCATGCCATGCTATTCTCAAAGCTTTAAACCAAATTTTTTCTTGTTTTGGCATTCCTTAAACCTTTTAAATGCGATCAAAGGACTAACTTCTCGCCAAAGATTTGGGGCATTAACTAGGTTAAGGATAACCCCAAATTATCCCTGCCTACATCCTCAGTCAAAGGCGCCTTGGAAAGTTTCCACAGACTTTAAAAAAACCTGATGAGAACTTTTTGCGCATTTTCCTTTTCAGACTGGGATAATCACTACTTGTTGCTGTTTCAGTACGAGAAAAAAGGGCAAGAGTCAAGGGTATGTCCCCTTTGGCTGTCTTTGGGCACAATGTACGGGTCCTCTTGGGGCTCAAAGAAGGATGGGGGGGAAGACGTTAGCTCAACATCTACAACCCGTCTTCAGGTTTCAGGGGGCCCTCGTTAGCCAAGGCTAACCTAACGATGCTCAAAATAGATGAAACAAGGATGACAGAATGTGCAATTTGCTCCTTCCATCCAGGAGAAAAGGGGCTGGTGCAGGAATTAACCTGGCCCCACCTTGAAAGCAAGATTTACGGGACCTATGCAAATTGTAAGTAATTATCTGATAGTAAATTATGTGGTTAGCTCCCATTGATAAGACCTCAAAAAACTAATAATTTTACACCTCAATCAATTTAAATTTTTCATACACTGATAAGTCCAGAATGACTCTGTCTTTACCTTGAGGAGCGACTCTGATTCTTTGCACTCCACTTCTGAAATAATGTTAAACTTTCAAATTTCTGTCCTCCTCAAGGAAGCTAGCCCTTTAATGGAAGGGGACTATCTGAAAACGCAAGCAAACAAAGGTTTATTGAGCTTCTACAGTCATATCCTATTATTTTTTCGGAGTGCACACCGAAAAAATGTACGTTAGGTTATCATGATGTAGATCGTGGGAAACTCCTAAAACCTATTAAACTCTCCGCCTACAGAGATAATCCTGAAAAGCAGAGGCATACTTCAGCAGGAAAGTAGAATTTCTGTTAAAGAATGGTTTAGTGGAGGGAGTACATCTAGTTCATGGGCCTTCACCGTGCATCCTTGTTAAGGAGGCTGATGGAGGGTTTTCGTATGTGTACAGGAACTACCGTAAGGTGAATTGAGGTCACAATCACAGATGCTTACCCTCTTCTCGTCTGATGATGTAATTGGACTTTTTGGGGTAAGGCTTACTTTTGTTGTCGAAGTTTAGTTAGCTCCCTTAAAGGTTACTATTCAGGTACCCTTTGACGGATAAGGCCGAAGGAAATCTCTGCCTTCGTAATTCCAGAAGGTCATGATCAATACACAGTTACCCCCCCTTCTGAATGAAAGATCCCCCTCTTCATTCCAGGAAAAACTTACCCATTTAGGCTATTAAAGGACTTGAAGGAACAGTTGCGTACATGGATGTTATTGTTGTGGTGTCTGATTACTTGGGATCAACAGGATACTTTGGACTTTAAGGCACTTTTTGAGAACTTTCAGAGTTCCCATTTATACTGTAAGTTATCTCAAATCTTCCTTTTGGCCAGGCAACTGTTACTTTTCTAGGCCCATGAGGTAGGTGGTAGTGTATAAAGTTGCCTCCTAAACTTGCTAAAGTTATTGTTATTAAAGATTATCCAGTTCCTCGTGATAGGAAATTCTTCAACGTTTCCTAGGGCATGATAGGATTTTACAGAAGATTCTGTAAAGAATTTCTCAGATATTGTTTAAGGGGGGGCCCCCCCCCCCACTCTTACCTCTCTTACCCAGGTCGCAAAGTTCCAATTAATTGGACCCCAAGATTGTCAAAATTTCTTTTGACAAAGCAAAAACATTATTGGGTACTGCACCCTTCTTTTGTCTCCAGACTTACTCCAAAACTTTTTCGTTAACAGGTTGATGTTGTGAGTCTGGGGGTTTGGGGCAGTACTATTCTCAAAACGAGATGAGGAGGGAGTGCAGACTGTAGCTTATTATTCTGCTAGAGTTCCAGCCGCATCAGAGGGCTTACTTTACATTGAAAAAGAAGCCACTCGCGGGTTTACTGGCTTTGGAGCATTTCGATATTTATGTGGGCCAGAAATCGCAGGTTGGGTCACGGTCTACAGTGATCACAATCAACTAGTATATACCAAGGCCTTGAAGAAACCACAACACAATGGTCATGCGTTTGGCTATATACTTGCGTACCCTATCCAATCAGAATTAAATATATTTGCCGGCAAAGAAAATATGTTGGCAGGGACTCTTATATAGAGTCTAATACCATTTTATTTACTTAGGTTAGGATGGTAGGTTCACTTGTGGCAACCCTTTCCATGCTCTCTTTTTTTATCCCTGGTGTGGATTTTTTTTCTTAGTGGGCGGAATGTGGGCTACCCGTCCGCTTGTATATTGGACCTAAGCTAGCCTACTGTTTGCCTGCATCACTCTGAGTTAGTGTTTGGCTTTTTGTTACGGAAAAGCTGAGCTCAATCTAAGAGTTGATGGTGGAGAGGAAAGGCAGCACCATTATTTTGTGCCATGCGGCCACGGGTTACCACTGGGAGGTGGCAGCCTAATACTCTGAGCCTTCTCGGGGTGGGGTGTGTGGATGCAAAGGGTACGTAACCCTTATTCGACGCATGTACAACCCTCATTTACAGGGCTACTCCCCCAACACGCGATCCCGGTAACTAAGAGGTTGCGGTGGGGCCCCGTTGTTTCAACTAGTGACCAGGTTCCAGCAATAATAAGATGGTTTTGGCAATCGCAGGAGGTTATGTGGGTAACACTCTCCTGTCTGCCCTTGTCATTCCCATTCTAGAGCTGGTTGAAGCACGGTCTGCTCTCTTGGGCTTCTATTTCTGCCTTGCTTACCTTTGAGTTACTAATACTTTCACTTGTACATTGTGTATATAGTGTACATATTGCTGTTCTAAAATTGGTGTGAAGGATAATAAAGTCAAAACTTTTCTTTCATGTGTTTATTTACATAAGAACATAAGAAAGGAGGAAAAACACTGCAGCAGGCACTGTTGGCCCATATAGGAGGTCCGTTACTATTCATCTCCACTAACAAAAATTTGCCCACCAACACCAATATTCAATGCTTCCCAAGAATAATAAGCTCTGATGTGAAAGTCCCACCTCATCCAACCCCTCCCACTCATGTACTTTCCAACCGAACTTGAAGCTACCCAAGTCTAGCTAAATAACCCAACTAGTTAGACTGTTCACTCCATCAAACCACCCTATTTCCCTAACCAATACTTTCCTAATGGTCCTTTCTTAAATCTAAACTTATCTATTTAAATCCATTACTGCGGGTTATCTCTTGTAGAGATATCTCAAGACCTTATTAATATCCCCTTATTAACACCTATCTTCCATTATAACACCTCGATCAGGTCTCCCCCTCATTCTTCTCTAACAAGTGAATGTAACTTAAGAGTCTTCAATCTTTCTTCATACGGAGATTTCTAATGCTATGGTATTAATTTAGTCATCCTAAGCTGAATGTTTCTAACTAAATTTATGTCCATTCTGTAATATGGAGGGTGACCAGAACTGAGCTGCTAATCTAGGTGAGGCCCTCCTACTAATGATGTATAAAGCACTTGCAGTAATGACACTCTGGGAATTCTGTTGATTAACACTTATTGATATAAATCACCAAGTAATCTATTTGCCTTATTCGTACGCTTAGGCATTGGACTGTCTTGTTTATAGGTTGCATGTCTTACCATAACCCCCAAGTCCTTTTCGCAATCTGTATGGCTAAGTTTCTACATTATTAAAACTTTAAGTGCCTATGGTTTTGGACACTACTGAGCTTTTCGATCCTTGCATTTATCTACATTGGAACTGCATCTGCCACTTTTCTGAGAAGATAGAGTTTGTCTTAATACTTTTCTGAAGTTCACTAACATCTACGTTTGATTCATTTATCTACCTATCTTTGTGTCAGTGTAAATGTTTAATGGGTGACACCTTGATTGGAACTTTGTATAGACACAGGGGTTTTTAGTTTTTGGAATAAGTAATACATTTGTGTTATAGTTTAATGTGGTGTTTTACTGGAGTATAGTGAGGGTTGGTGGGCGTATGGTCAGGTGTGGGGGGGAGTATGGATTGGTTGTTTTTTTAGTAGGGGAGGCTGAAGGAAGGTTGGTCTGGTGTGTGTGTGGCGGAATATGTGATGTCCATGTGATAGGGGGACGCAGTTGGTAGCAGTATAGCGATCAGAGGTGTTTAGGCGAGCTGGCTGGTTAGGACTTAATGGAGTATTGTATGCAGACTGGGGGCCCCACATCGCTCGACGTGCGAAAAAGGAGTGGTGTACGGTGTATAAAACTAAAAAGGTGGCTGTTAGGGTAAAGATTATTACAGCTCTTTGCGTGGTTACTAGATGGGCTAATGAGAGCAATAGGGCAATGGGGTCGGGTTCGAAGAGGTATGGGAGGTTTAAAAATGTAGTGTTAGAGTGTTCAGCAGAAGTTTTTGGTTACAGGAAGTGGGGTGCAGGGGGGAAAGAGGAGTAGATTGGTGGAATGATGATGTAAAGAGAGTAGTAAGTAAGAGCGAGAAAAAGTTAGGCCATATGAGAAGTTTTTTACAAAGTAGAATTGATGCAAGGAGGGAAGAGGGTATATGGAGGAAAATATGAGAGAAGTAAGTGAGTGGTTGAGGAGCAATGTAAAAAGACGTGCACAAATGCAGAGGTGGGTGAGATGTTATCAAAACAAAATTTTGTTGAAAATTAGATAAGTTTTTGAGTGAGATTAACAAGGTTAAGAATGCCTAGGAACAAATGGAGTTGCCAGTTAAAAATAGAGAGAGGAGATTTATTAATTTTTTGGGAGCACGGTAGAGGTATTGGGGAAAGATGGAGGAATATTTTAGAGGAATTGTTAAATGTTGATGAAGATTAGGGAATCTGCTGTTTTCGTGTATAGGGGCAAGGAGGAATTTCATCCTTGTAGGAGGTGAGGAAAGAGCCAGTTGTGAGAGTGGGGGTAGTGCGTGAGGAAAGTGTGGTTATAATGGAATGGGGGTAAAGGATGCCGGGATTGTCTTGGTTGTATGTTTGATTTGGGTGGTACTTTGATGGGGGGGGTTTTTGTTGGGGAGCGGGTTGGGGCAATTTGATTGATCTTTTAATGTGGAAAGAGGGTAACGGTTACTTTGGGGATTGCATATGCGCTGTGTGCTGGATGTGGGGCCGGGGGGTGTTTGGAATTTGCGGTTTTTGTCGCTGGGATTTTTGGGTGTGGGGGTGTTTTGGCAGGGGGGTGGGGGTAAGAGGGGGTTTGGGCGGGTGTGGTTGTGTTTTAATTGATATGAATTTTGAGTAGTAGGTGAATTGGATAAGCAGATGAACATGGAGGCTTTAGGAAAGGTATTTATTAGGGGGTGTATGGACCAAGGTGGTTTACAGGGTGAAACATATAATGTGAACTGTATTTAGATAGGCTAAAGAGGTCTTGTGTGGCATTATGGATTTGGAACCAAAAAAGGCGTTATGACTGGGTGGATAGGGGGGCAATGTGGCCAGAATGTTGCAAGTGTATGGTGTAGGAGTAGGTTACTGAAAGCGGTGAAGAGTTTTTTACGAGGATAGTGAGGCTCAAGTTAAGTTTGTAGGTAAGAGGGAGGAAATTTTTCCCAGTAAAAGTAGGCCTTAGACAGGATGTTGTCGATGTCACCGGGGTTGTTTAATATATTTTAGGGGGTTGTAAGAGATGTAAATGCACGAGGGTATTGGCAATGGGGCGTGGGAGTTTTTTTTGATAAAGAATCAACTCAAATAAGGGGGAGTTGTCACAGCTGCTCAATTTGCCGATGACAACTGTGCTCCTTGGCGTGGATTTGAAGTGTAGTTGCAGAGATTGGTGGATGTAATTTGGCTATTACTTAGGGTGTGCAAAAGAAAGAAAATTAAAGGTGATATACAGGAAAAGAGTAAGGTTTTGAGGATAACAAAAAAGATTAGGTGATGAATAGATTGAATTTCAGATTGGATGGGACGAGGACTGAGAGTATGGAGGAGTGTGAACGTATTCAGATATTTGGGAGTGGACGTATGTCAGCGGATGGGTCTATGAAAAGATGAGTGAACATAGAATTGATGAGGGAAATGAGTGCGAGTGGTGCACTTAGGAGTCTGTGGAGACAAAGAATACTTGTCCTTGGAGGCAAAGAGGGGAATGTTTGAGAGTATTAGTTTTACCAACGCTCTTTTATGGGTGTGAAGGGGGGTGGGTAGGTCCGGATGCGTGGTGGGGGTTGGAAGGGTGGATGGGCGTGGGTATGGGCGGTGGCGGATTGGGGTGGCAGTGGGGGATGGGTTCGGATCCGTGTTGCGGTGGTTGGTAGTTAGGTGGAGGTGCCCGGGGATGGTTTACCAAGAACTGTTGTCCAGTGGGCTGCTGAGGAAGAGGTTGTTGAGGTGGTTCGGAAGTTAGAAGGAGGGAATGGAGCGAAACAGGAATGACTTCAAGAGTGTATCAGTCTCTGTAGATGGAAGGGAGGCGGGGCGGGTAGGGGGTTTCGGGGGGGGCCCTAGGAAGGGTTGGTGGGAGGGGGGGTTAAAGGGTGGTTTGCCGGGGGGCAGTGGGGCTTGCCTTACTGAAGGTTTGAAAGTGAGCGTTTTGATAGGAATGTGAATGGTAGACAAATGGTTTTTATGACTTGACGTGCTGTTTGGAGTGTGAGCAAAGTAAACATTTATGAAGGGATTCAGGGAAACCGGCAGGCCGGACTTGAGTCCTGGAGTTGGGATGTACAGTGCCTTGCACTCTGACAGGAGAGGGGGGTATTATGTTGGCAGTTTAAAAACCCCCTGTAGTGTAAAGCACCCTTCTGGCAAGAAAGTGATGGAGTGCATTGATGGTGTGAAAGTTTTTCTTTTTCGGGCCACCCTGCCTTGCGTGGGAAATCGGCCGGTGTGATAATAAAAAAAAAAATAAAAATTCTTTGTGTCATCGCCGCGAATTTGATCATTTCAATACTAATTCAGTCTTCATGATCCATTGATTTTTATTATTAAACAACAACTGGACCAAGAATGATCCATTTGGAACGCACACGGGGTACTGATACCAACTAGGATTTTTTTACCCCATTTTATGGTCACTCTCTGCTTCCTGTCTGTGAGCCATGATTCGATCCACGAGAGCACCTTCCCCCTATGCCATGAGCTGCCACTTTTTCTTTAACAGTTATATGGTGCGGAAACTATATCAAAAGCCTTACTAATTCTCTAACGTAATTATTTTAAAATTCTTTATCTAGATCAACAGCCTCAAATGCTTTACTGAAGAAAGTTAATAAATTAGTTTTATGAACAAGACGGCCTCTTGTGAATCCATGCTGGAGTTCATTTCAAGATATGATTATCGAGATGGCTTCTTATAATCTGGAGCTATAATTGAACTATCAGTAATTTGCCTATAATGAGGTCAGGCTTATTGGGCGGTAATTTAGATTGTAACGACTTTGTCCCCTGTTTTAATAATAGGGAATTAATTAGCCATCTTCCACATATCAGACACTACATCTGTTTGAAGAGGATAAATTAAACTTTGTTTTTTAATGGTTACCAAGGTTCCAATTTTTGCATTCCTTGAAGAACCCTTGAAAAAAAACACTCTTCAGGACACCAGTGTGATTTATTTTGCTTCAATCGGTCAATTCTGCTTTACAACCTTTTCACTAGGACTGTGATCGTTAAATAAGTTATCTTCTTTCTGGCCAACTATAAATAATTAATTACTGGAATATTATTTATGTCTGCTGTGTTAAAATCCGAGAGAATATAATTATTTAATTGCGAGACAATTTATTTCTCTTTGTCAGTTAAGTTGCCCAGAGGTTTGGTTGATGGGGTCTGGTCTGTTCAGATGTATTGTGTGGAGTTTGTCCTTGGAGAAAAAACTTTTTGGGCTTTGTTTTAAATTCCCTAGCAACTTTTAATTTCATAGTTTTTTTTTCCCTTTTAGCTTTTCTTATACCCCTTTTTAATGTCCTCTTAATGTCAATGTACTGATTTCATAAGATGACCCTCGCCTCTTTTAGATACGCCTTAAAATTCTTTCTTATGGCAATAGTAAGATTTTTCAGCCTATTATTCATCCATTTTGGGTCACATTTCCTATTGATCTAATTTCTTTTTACGGAGGATAAACTCTTTGAGCGCTCATGTATAGTGTCTCAGGAAAACTGTTCATATGTAGCTATCTTTGTTACCACAAGTCAAAGGATAAAAGGCCTTTTGGAATCCTGAGTTGCTATTTGCGTGGTTTTGGGGGGGGAGGGGTTGATTTGACAGTGTGGTGGTAGTTTCGGGGGCAATGGGTAGTGGTGGAAGTGGTTGGTTTGTGTGTACAGTGGTGTTAGAGTGCTGACAGTGGTGGCAGTGGTAGACAGTGGTGGTAGTGGTGACAGTGGTGGTAGTGGTGACAGTGGTGGTAATGGTGGTAGTTGTTGCAACCCTGAATGGGTTGCAATGATTAATATGTATATATATAATTATTACCTTTTCATATAATTTTATATTGTTTATATTTGCGATAATAGTTAAATCGTAAATGTATTGCTTTATATTATTATTTGATTTAGTTATGTTGTTAGATAGGATGTAACATATTATGTGCTCAGTTCAAGTCT
This sequence comes from Cherax quadricarinatus, assembly GCF_026875155.1. Lineage (NCBI taxonomy): Eukaryota > Metazoa > Arthropoda > Malacostraca > Decapoda > Parastacidae > Cherax > Cherax quadricarinatus. The sequence goes on from NC_069405.1 coordinate 1,444,469, forward strand.
TGATTGTCTAACTACGGTAATTATCACTCTTTGCTCGTTTCCCTGCCGGCTTCTGTTTGTGCTACAGCTGTCCACGGAGCTATCACGTGATCAAGGGGGGGGGTGTCCTCACCTCGCCTGAAGTATTCAGTCTGGTCTAGACTCGCTGGGTGGTTGTACGTATTCCAAAGTGCCTAAATCTCCCTTATAGGCCCTTGTTGGAAGACCGTCTCTTGTCTCATTATTGTTAGTTCTGTGAGACTCTGTTCACAGAACATTGTATAGACTTAGTGATTTTCGACGTTGTACTGAGGCTGTGTGTCGCATAGACACTCGAAACAACTCAGGTCCTGAGCTGTAGCTTCTGACCTAATTTGTACTGGTATCTGTGTATTATCACAGTCGGGGATTTTCTTATGCTGAACTTAGATTCAGTAGTATGGGAGTTTTGTGACTTTTGTGGAGGATCTGCAGATGGTCCCTACTTAGTGTCGCTATATTATCTCCTTGTTCCTGATTCTGTGTTGCAGTAGCTTCTTATATTGCTATTGGGCTTAGCTTTCTTTTGTTGTTCAAGCAGACTCTTCTGATTGCCAGTTGGTCAAGAAGTTAGTTTATTTGAGGACTTTGTCAGTCACTTTTTTAAGTCTAGTCGAGTCGTGAGACATACCGAACTACTTAGAGCACTTACACACATACACAAACTTGTACAAATTTGTAATATCTTATTAAATGTTAATGTACCAGACGGTACTTAAGAATTATAAATGTGATATGTGCTTTCAGCACAATAATATTGTATAGGAGAGAAGTGATTGTTTTTAAATTTGATTATTATTAATTAATTAATTTGATGATATCCCTCTAGACGATACTTAATAAATTTATTAAATATTAATTTCTCTAGTTAGTAGCCTACCAGTTGTAATCCTGAAGCACTATTGAATCATACTGATTCTAATGGATATTGGACAAGGATATGACTACTTTTTACGAAACCCAGTAACAGGTGGATGTGAAGGGCAGTCCTTTCTAGTATTCAGTGGAGATCTCTAAGCTTTTAGAATCGCGTTTTTTGTAACAGTAGTGGTGTCAGTGGTGGTAGTGGTGACAGTGGTGGTAGTGGTGGCAGTGGTTTCAGGGGTTTTACTGGTGGCAGTGGTGGTAGTGGTGACAGTGGTGGTAGTGTGGCAGTGGTGTATGGTGGCAAAGGTGAAGTGGCGGTAGTGGTGGTAGTGGTGGTAGTGGTGGCAGTGGTGACAGTGGTGGAGTTTGTGGTAGTGGTGGCAGGGGGTGAAGTGGCGGTAGTGGGGGTAGTGGTGGCAGTGTGACAGTGGTGGTAGTTGTGCTAGTGGTGGTAGTGGTGGCAGTGGTGACGGGTGTAGTGGTGGTAGTGGGGGCCCAGTGGTGCCCAGTGGTGGTAGTGGTGACAGTGGTGGTAGTGGTGGTTATGTGGTAAGGGGTGGCAGTGGGACAAGGGGCCAGTGGGGCAGTGGTGGTATGTGAGGGGTTTAAGTGGTGGTAGTGGTGGCAGTGGGGGACAGTGGGAAGTGGTGGTAGTGGTGGTAGTGGTGGTAGTGGTGACAGTGATGGTAGTGGTGGTAGTGGTGACAGTGGGGGTAGGGTGGTGTGGTGGAGGGGTTTGGGCAGTGGTGACAGTGGTGGTAGGGTGGTAGTGGGGTAGTTGTGGCAGTGGTGACAGTGTGGTAGTGGTGGTAGTGGTGACAGTGGGGGACAGTGGTGAAATGGTGGGTGGTGGCAGTGGTGACAGTTGGTGGTGGGTGTGGCAGTTGTGACAGGGGTGGTAGTTGTGGTTTTGGTGGTAGTGGTGCGTGTGGTAGTGGGACGTAGTGGTGGTGGTGTAGTGTTGACAGTGGTGGGTGAGTGGTGACGGTGGTAGTGGTGGTATGGTGACAGTGGATAGTGGTAACAGTTGGTGTGGAGTGTTGACAGTGGGTGGTAGTGGTGGTATTTGGTGGTAGTGGTGGACAGTGGTGTTAGTTGTGGTAGTGGTGGTAGTGTTGGAGTGGTGGTAGTGTGGAGTGGTGGTAGTGGTTTGGTATGGTTGCAGGGGTGGTAGTTGTGGTAGTGGTGGTTTTTCAGTGGGGACAGTGGTGAGGGTAGTGGTGCAGTGTAAGTGGTGGTAGTTAGTGGTAGGTGGTAGTGGTGGTAGTGGAGGTAGTTGTGGCAGTGGTGACAGTCGTGGTAGTGGTGGTAGTGATGGTAGTGGTGGCAGTGGTGACAAAGGTGGCAGTGGTGGTAGTGGTGGTAGTGGTGGCTATTACAACCCAGGATTCCAAATGGCCTGTTATCCCGGGAGTAATGGGAGCAAAAAAAAACACAGCAGAAAAAGTTTTTGAACTTAATATTTCCTTCACCAATTTAGAACAGCAATATGTACACTATGTACAGTGATAAGTATAGTGCACTCCACGGTAAGCAAGGCAGAAATAGAAGCCACAAGATAGCAGACCGTGCTTCAACCAGCTCTAGAATGGGAATGACAAGGGCAGACAGGAGAGCGGTACCCACATAACCTCTGCGATTGCCAAAACCATCTTCTTATTGGCTAGAACCTGGTCACTAGTTGAACGACGGGGCCCCATCATTAACTCTTAGCAACCTGGTTCGCTAGCATAGGTCCAAGATACAGGCGGACGGTAGTCCGCATCCCCTCACTAAAAAAAAACCCCCACACCAGGGGATAAAAAAAAGAGCATGAAAAGGGGTTACCACAAATAACATCCTAACCTAAATAAATAAAAATATTAGACTCTAGATAAAGAGTCTGCCAACACATTTTCTTTGCCGGCAATATATTTAATGGAAATATTACAGGGCTGCAGCCTTAGCGTCCAGCGCATAAGCCTTGTGTTGTGGTTCTTCATGGCTTGGAGATATACTAGAGGATTGTGATCACTGTAGACTGTGACCACCTGCGATGTCTGGCCCACATATACATCGAAATGCTCCAAAGCCAGTACCAGCGCGAGGGCTTCTTTTTCAATGGTAGAGTAAGCCCCTCTGGGGTGGCTGGAACTTGGCTGAAAAGTATGGGTACAGGCTGCAACTCCTCGTTCCCTATTTTAATAGTACTGCCCCAACCAAAGACTAAAAAGCATCAAAACCCGTAATGAAAAAGGTTTGGAGAGTCTGGAGACAAGAGAAATGGGTGCAGTACACAATAATTTTTTTGCTTTTTAAAAGCAGTGTTACAGTCTGAGGTCCATTTTAAAGGGAACTTTGTGACTGGTAAGAGAGGTAAGAGGGGATACAATATCTGAGAAATTCTTACAGAATCTCTGTAAAATCCTCTCACGCCTAGGAAACGTTTAAAGATTTCCTATCATGAGGAACTGGATAATCTTTAATAGAAAAAACTTTAGCAAGTTTGGTGCAACTTTACCCCTACCTACTTCATGGCCTAGAAAATTTACAGTGGCCTGCCCAAAGGAAGATTTAGATTTAAAATTTAACTGTTAAATGGGAACTCTTAAAGGTCTCAAAAAAGAGCCTTAAGTCTAAGTAGGTGTTGATCCCCAGTATCAGCACCACAACAATATCATCTATGTACGCTGCCGTGCCTTCAAGTCCTTTAATATCCTGATGGGTAAGTTTCGGGGAATGAAGGGGGGGAATTTTTCATTCCCGGGAAGGGGTAACTGTGTATTGATAATGACCCCCTGGAATTACGAAGGCAGAGTTTTCCTTCGCCTTATCTGTCAAAGGAAACCTGATAGTAACCTTTAAGGAGATTCAACTTGGACACAAAAGTACCCTTTAAACCCACGAGTCAATTACGTCACCCAGACGAGGAAGAGGGTAAGCATCTGTAATTGTGACCTCATTCACTTTACGGTAGTCTGTACACATAGGAAACCCTCCATCAGCCTTCTCACAAGGATGCACGGTGAAGCCCATGGACTAGACGATTCCTCCACTAAACCATGCTTTAAAAAAAATTCTACTTCTTGCTGAAGTAGCCTTTGCTTTTCAGGGTTAGCTCTGTAGGGGGAGATTTTAAATTTGGGTTTTAGAGTTTCCCACATCTACATCATGATAACCTAACTTATATTTTTCGGCACATCCGAAAAAATATTAGGATATGACTGTAGAAGCTCCGTTAAATTTGTTGCTTGCGTTTCAGATAATCCCTCCATTAAAGGGCTAGGATCCTTGAGGAGGACAGAATTTGAAAGTTTAATATTAATTTCAGAGATAGAGTGCAAAGAATCAGAGTCTCCTCAGAGGTAGAGGACAGAGCATTATTTGGACTTTATCTGGTGTATTGAAATACTTTTTTTTGATTAATGTGGTAAGTTTTAGTTTTTGAGGTTTTATCAATGGGAAGGCTACCACATAATTTACTTCAGATAATCTAATTACAATCTGCATAGGTTCCGAAAATTTTAGCTTTCAAGGTGTGGCCAGGTATAGGTTCCTGCACAAACACCTTGTCTCCTGGATGGAAGGAGCGGAAATTGTGCACTTCTGTCATACCTCGTTTCATCTTACTTTGAGCTGTCTTTAGGTTAGCCTTGGCTAACTGACGTGCCACCTCCCAACTTAAAGAGGGGTTGTAAAGTGTTGAGCTAACGTCCCATCCACCCTTTCTATGAGCCCCGAAGAGGACCTCGTACATTGTGCCCAAAGATCAGCTCAAACGGACTATACCCTGTAGACTCTTGGCACCGTCTCTCGTACTGAGAACAGCAACAAAGGTAGTGATTCATTCCAGTCTGTAGGAAAGTGCATGCAAAAAGTTCTCATCATTGTTTTTAATGTCTGATGGAATCTTTCCAAGGGCGCCTTGGGCTGAGGATGATAGGCAGTGGATAAGTTGTGGATTATCCCTAACCTAATTAATACTTCCCTAAATGCTTTGGCAGTAAAGTTAGTACCTTGATAACTTTGAATAGTTTTAGGAATGCCAAAAAAGAAATGAATTTTGTTAAGGCTTTTTAGAAAGCTTTAGTATTAATACTACGCATGGGAATTGCTTTAGGATATCTGGTTACTTTAAACCATAAACGTAAATAAATATTGATTTCCAGACTTTGACCTAGGTAGTGGACCTACACAATCTTTTAAATTTAAAACTGCAAAAGGTTCTCCATCAAGCAGGTATAGGTTGGAGAGGTGCAGGTTTAATGGAATGTCCAGGTTTCCCAACTTGCCCGACATCTCGGGAACACCTAAATATGATTCTTTTACATCTTTCTTTAATTTGGCCAATAAAATTCTTTTTTGATTCTATACAAGGTTTTTGTAATTCCTAAGTGACCTCCTAATGACGTATTATGAGCTATATTTAATATTTCATCTCTATACTTTGTTGGAACTACTAACCTGTTAAACAACTGCCGGCCCTCTATCTCCTTACCAGTCTCAGTGCAGATCAAATAATCGTTTTTAACTTCATACTTGACCGGATGACCCAAAGAGGATTTACCCATGGCTGCCTCAAAAGCGAATTTTAAATTATTATTATTACAATCAAGGGGAAGCGCTAAACCCGGAGGATTATACAACGCCTGGGGGGGATGTGGAAGGCATTCAGGCTTAATTTGGGGAACTGGAGCACAGATCCAATTCCCTAAATCAAGAGCCCCTCACCAACATCAAGGAACCTTCCTTGAGGGGGCGCGAATTTTAAAGAAGGGTCCTTTCGTTGTTCCTCCCGGAAGGACAGTCCCTCGGGCATGGAAACAGAGACATCTGGCAATCCTGCAACCTGGGAATAGGAAGGCTTGATCGGGGTCTGTTCAATTGATCTACGAGGCTCTGGCCAGTTTTCCTCGTAAAACAATGTGGCTATTCCGAGATCGGAGTCGTCCAAGGATTAGGTCAACATTCCTCCAGACAACCCTTGGGATGTTGCCCGGTTATGGCCACACCGGAGAAAAATTAATTTATTATAGGTTTTAGGACACGCACTAACAGTAGTAATGTTATTACCCAGTAATAACTGGCATCTTTCATGGGAATCCTTTTGAGACACCTACAGTCAAGTACCCAGTGTAATATTTGCACTGTACATAAATTTTATGCAAAGGAACAGAATATATAGCTCCTCCAAATGCTTCCAATAAAACAGAGGAATTCAAAGAAGTATTCTCTGAAAGGGGTAATATTCATTCTCTTACAAGTGAGCAATATGCTCCAGTATCTCTATAGGTCTTTACTTTAGTTGTTTCTGAGTTTTCCTGAAGGGAAATTAGACTCTTGCAATAATAAGGGACCATACCTTTTTCTACTTCTTCTACTTCTACTTTTTTATATTTTTATATTTAATTTTTGGCTAAAGGAGGGGTGTTAATGTTGCAGTTTAAAAACTGTAGTATAAAGCACCTTTCTGGCAAGACAGTGATGGAGTGAATGATAGTGAAAGTTTTTCTTTTTCGGGCCACCCTGCCTTGGTGGGAATCGGCCAGTGTGATAATTGGCTGGGATACACGTATATGCTCCCAACACTGTGGTCTTCACTACTTGGTAATCAGAAAATTCAGCGTCATTTAATACTGATGTGAATTCCTGTGCCTTACCCAATAATGCTGTATGAACCAACGATGCCCAATGCTGTTCCGGCCACCTCAAGGCTCGAGCCTCATTTTCGAAGCTTCCGAAAAATTGCTCTGGTTCGGCCTCATTGAAGCGGGGAACAAGCTGTACTGCTTTTTGTAAACTAAAATCATTTACAGAATGCGAAAACTGCCTCCTTTCTCTTTCTCTATCATATTCTTCCCTTGCGAATGCTCTCTGTTCCCTAGTTTGCTCAAGATTGATTTTTGCCAGCTCAAGTGCCAACGACGCTGATTCACCCTGAGACAACCCAGCTGCACTACACTGACCATTTTGCTCAGTAGGTGTATCATCTTCCTCCTGCGAGAACATAGGAGTTTTTGCCCTAGCTCCCGTAGAGGGAGGAGTCTGATGTGCCATCTCTTCTTCTATAAGTTTGTCAGCAATCAGTGAACGCAGTTGCGCAGCTGTGAGAGTGCGTTTGTATTTAATGCCAATGGAACGAGCAATTTGCCAACAACGCTGTAGGGACAATTTAGATAGGTTATGCAAAGTATATGCCGACACCTGACGTCTGACTCGTCTAGATGGCATAAGTTATTCGCTATGCACAGTACGATTGCAGAATACGCATACAAGCAAAGCCGACTGCAAAATTCTCCACACCGAACAGGCTAGTAACAACTGACACGCAAAATTTGTAAAGCAATGCCAGACAGCAAGCTGCACAATGTTCCTGCTACGAGCTTCACCCTAAGCTCAACCGTTTCTCTAAGTCCAGCTCCAGCTCTCGGAGAGACTAGCCACATTACAACCCAGGATTCCAAATAGCCTGTTATCCCGGGTGTAATGGGAGCAAAATAAACACAGCAGAAAAAGTTTAGACTTATATTATCCTTCACCAATTTAGAACAGCAATATGTACACTATGTACAGTGATAAGTATAGTGCACTCCACGGTAAGCAAGGCAGAAATAGAAGCCACAAGATAGCAGACCGTGCTTCAACCAGTTCTAGAATGGGAATGACAAGGGCAGACAGGAGAGCGGTACTCACATAACCTCTGCGATTGCCAAAACCAGTTTCTTAGTATGGCTAAGAACTATGGCACATCACTAGTTGACACGACGATGGGCCCATGCAATCAACTATAGCTATAACCTGTCAGCATGATTGTGGAAGCAATGCCTGTAAATGAGGCTTGTGTATACTGCCGGCCACTAGCTAAGCGTTATAGTACTCCTTGCAAGCACTTACCAGTCAGGATGACAATAGGGTAGTGGGTTAGTAAAATGCGTGAAAAGTATTGTATTAGTGCCTGGTCAGTGTGGAGTGTTACACTGATGTCACGTGTTGTAAGTGTCGACAGTGGTGACAGTGGCGAATAGAGGTTATTGTGCTAGTGCCTGAATGGTGGTAAGGGCAGTGTAGTGGTTTAGTGGTGCGTATAGTAATGTGTAGTGTGGCAGTGTGACTAGTTGTGTAGTGGTGACAGTTGATTAGTGATGGTAGGGGTGAGCGTGAGAAGTGCCTGTAGTGGTTTTAAATTGGTAAAGTGCAGTGGTTGACAGTTGGATCATGGTGGCGGGTGGTGACAGTAGTGGAGTGTTGAAGAATGCATTGGTAGTGGTACAGCTGGCTTGTGTAATAGATGGTACAGTGGTGTTGGTGCTAGTGCTGTACAGGTAAGTGTTGTCATGGTGACAGTGGATGGAAAGTGGTAAACAGGTTCAGTGGTGACGTGGTGGTAGTGGTGGCTAAGTGGTGGTTAGTGACAGTGGTAGTGGTGACAGTGGTGGTAGTGGTGGTAGTAGTGCCCAGTGGTGTAGTGGTGGCAAAGTGGTGACGTGTTGGAACGTTGGTGGTAGTGGTGACAGTGGTGACAGTGGAGGGTGGTTAGTTGGATGTAAAGTGGTGGTATGTTTGGTAGTGGTGACAGTGGATGGTAGTGGGTCAGTGTTTCAGTGGTTGAGTGGTGCTGGTGTGGGTGGAGTGTGGTAGTGGTGCGTGGTGACGTGGTGGTAGTGGTGGTAGTGGTGTAGTGGTGACAGTGGTGGTAAGTGGTGGTAGTGGTGGTAGTTAGTGGTGACAGTGGTGGTAGTGTGGTAGTGGTGGTCAGTGGTGGAAAGTGGTGGCAGTGTGGTAGTGTTGCGAGTGGTGGTAGTGGTGACAGTGGTGGTAGTGGTGGTAGTGGTGGTACAGTGGTGGTAGTGGTGGAAAGTGGTGGTAGTGGTGAGTGGTGGTTAGTGGTGGTCAGTGGTGACAGTTGGTGGTAGTGGTGGTAGTGGTGGTTAGTGGTGGCAGTGGTGACAGTGGTGGTAGTGGTGGTAGTTGGTGACAGTGGTGGTAGTGGTGGTAGTGGTGGCAGTGGTGACAGTGGTGGTAGTGTGGTAGTGGTGATAGTGGTGGTACAGTGGTGGTAGTGGTGTAGTGGTGACAGTGTGGTAGTGGTGGTAGTGGTGACGTAGTGGTGGCATGGTGGACTAGTGGTGGTAGTGGTAGTGGTGGTAGTGGGTGGCAGTGGTGACAGTGGTGGTATTTGGGTGTGTAGTTGGTGGGTGGACAGTGGTGATAGTGGTGGAGTTGGTAGTGGTGACAGTGGTGGTATGGTGGTTGGGTAGTGGTGACAGTGGTTGTGTTAGTGGTGGTAGTGTGGAGTGGTGACGTGGGGGTAGTGGGTGGTAGTTAGTTGACAGTGGTGACAGTGGTGGTAGTGGTGTGGTAGTGGTGACAGTGGGGGGTTAGTGGTGGTAGTGGTGGTGTGTTGGTAGTGGTGTACAGTGGTGGTAGTGGTGGTAGTGGTGACTAGTGGTGGTAGTGGTGGCAGTGGTGAAGTGGGTGTGGTAGTGGTGAAGTGGTGGTAGTGGTGGTAGTGGTGACAGTGGTGTTGTGTAGTGGTGGTAGTGGTGGTAGTTGTGGCAGTGGTGGTGTGGTAGTAGTGGTGGTAGTGGTGGTAGTGGTGGTAGTGGTGGTAGTGGTGGAGTGGTGACATGGTGGTAGTGTGGTAGTGGTGACAGTAGGTGGTAGTGGGGTGTGTGGTGGTAGTGTTGGTAGTGGTGGTTAGTGGTGGTAGTGGTGGTGTGGTGGCAGTGGTGACAGTGGTGGTAGTAGTGGTGAGGGCAGTGGTAGTGGTGTTGTATGGTGGTATGTGAGTGGTTGTGGTGTCAGTGTGGTAGTGGTGGTAGTGGTGGTAGTGGTGGCAGTGGTGGTAGTGGTGGTGTGGTGGGTGACATGGTGGTGGTGGTAGTGGTGTTGTGGTAGTTGGTGGTAGTGGTGGTAGTGGTGGTAGTGGTGGTAGTGGTGATAGGTGGCAGTGGTGGTAGTGGTGACAGTAGTTTGTAGTGGTGGCAGTGGTGGTAGTGGTAGTTGTGTTGGGTGGTAGGTGGTGGTAGTGGTGGTAGTGGTGGTAGTGGTGGTAGTGGTGACAGTGTGTGGTAGTGGTGACAGTAGTGGTAGTTGTGGCAGTGTGGTAGTGGTTGGGTAGTGGTGGTAGTGGTGGTAGTGGTGGTAGTGGTGGCAGTGGTGGTAGTGTGGTAGTGGTGGTAGTGGTGGTAGTTGGTGCAGTGGTGGTATGGTGGTAGTGGTGGTTAGTGGTGGCAGTGGTGGTAGTGGTTGTGGTGGTAGTGGTGGTAAGTGGTGGTAGTGGTGGTCAGTGGTGGTAGTGGTGACAGATGGTGGCAGTGGTGGTAGTGGTGGTCAGTGTTAGTTGGTAGTGGTGGTAGTGGTGGTAGTGGTGGTAGTGGTGGTGAGTGGTGGTAGTGGTGCAGTGGTGGTAGTGTGTGACAGTGGTGGTAGTGGTGGTATGGTGTAGTGGTGACTAGTGGTGGTAGTAGTGGTGGTAGTGGTGACAGTAGTTTAGTGGTGACAGTGGTGGTAGTGGTGGTATGGTGGCAGTGGTGGCAGTGGTGGTAGTGGTGGTATTGGTGACAGTGGTGGTAGTGGTGGGACAGTGTGGCAGTGGTGACAGTGGTGGTAGTGTTGGTATGGTACAGTGGTGGTAGTGGTGACAGTGGTGTGTAGTGGTGGTAGTGGATGGTAGTGGTGGCAGTGGTGGTAGTGGTGGACTTGTGGTGGTAGTGGTGACAGATGTGGTAGTGGTGACAGTGGTGGTAGTGTTGACAGTGGTGTAGTGGGTGGTGGCACTGGTTGTAGTGGTGGCAGTGGTGGCAGTGGTTGACAGTGGTGGTAGTGGTGGTAGTGGTGACAGTGGTGGTAGTGGTGAAGTGGTGGTAGTGGTGGTAGTGGTGGTGAGTGGTGACAGTGGTGGTAGTGGTGACAGTGGTGTAGTGGTGGTAGTGGTGGAAGTGGTGACAGTGGTTGTAGTGGTGACAGTGGTGGTAGTGGTGGACCGTAGTGGTAGTGGTGACAGCGGTGGTAGTGTTGCAGGGTGGTGTGGGGTAGGGTGGTAGTGGTGGTAGTGGTGTAGTGGTGGCACTGGTGGTAGTGGTGGCAGTGGTGACAGCGGTGGTAGTGTTGGTAGTGGTGACAGTGGTGGTAGTGGTGGTAGTGGTGACAGTAGTGATGGTAGTGGTGGTAGTGGTGACGTAGTGGTGGTGGTGGTAGTGGTGGTAGTGCTGGTAATGGTGGTAGTGGTGGTAGTGGTGGTAGTGGTGGTAGGGTGGGTGAAGTAGTGGTGGTAGTGGTGGTTGGTGACAGTGGTGGTAGTGGTGGTAGTGGTGCAGTGGTGGTAGTGGTGCAGTGGTGACAGTGGTGGTAGTGGTGGCAGTGGTGACAGTGGTGGTAGTGGTGGTAGTGGTGACAGTGGTGGTAGTGGTGACAGTGGTGGTAGTGGTGGTAGTGGTACTAATGGACTTGTGTAGTAGCCATCAACCTCACCAGAGCTATTTTTTGTATTTCAAAGGTGAGGAATTTTGCGTGCGTGTGTGTGTGTGTTGGGTTACACACACGCACACAGAGTTCCATGTGCGTGCACAGTCCGGCGTGTATACAGACACGCCCACACGCTTGTGTACATGTGCATCCTCGAATGTATATCTACGCTTGCAGAGACATATACATTCACACACATGAGTACATGTGCACTTACACTCCCAGACACTTACACAGAGTGGGCGCCTGTGACCAGCGGGGTCCCACAGGGGTCAGTCCTAGGACCAGTGCTGTTTCTGGTGTTTGTGAACGACATGACGGTAGGAATAGTCTCCGAAGTGTCCCTGTTTGCAGATGATTTGATGTTAATGAGAAGAATTCATTCGATTGAAGACCAGGCAATGCTACAAAGGGATCTGGACAGGCTGCAGACCTGGTCCAGCAATTGGCTCCTGGAGTTCAACCCCACCAAGTGCAAAATCATGAAGATTGGGGAAGGGCAAAGAAGACCGCAGACGGAGTACAGTCTAGGGGGCCAGAGGCTACAAATCTCACTCAAGGGAAAAATTTCTTGGGGTGAGTATAACACCAGGCATATCTCTCTGAAGCGCACATCAACCAAATAACTGCTGCAGCATATGGGCGCCTAGCAAACCTCAGAACAGCATTCCGACATCTTAATAAGGAATCGTTCAGGACCCTGTACACCGTGTACGTTAGGCCCATATTGGAGTATGCGGCACAAATTTGGAACCCACACCTAGACAAGCACGTAAAGAAACTAGAGAAAGTACAAAGGTTTGCAAGAAGACTAGTCCCAGAGGTAAGAGGTATGTCCTACGAGGAGAGGTTAAGGGAAATCAACCTGACGACACTGGAGGACAGGAGAGATAGGGGGGACATGATAATGACATACAAAATACTGAGAGGAATTGACAAGGTGGACAAAGACAGGATGTTCCAGAGATTGGACACAGTAACAAGGGGACACAGTTGGAAGTTGAAGACACAGATGAATGACAGGGATGTTAGGAAGTATTTTTTCAGCCACAGAGTAGTCAGTAAGTGGAATAGTTTGGGAAGCGATGTAGTGGAGGCAGGATCCATACATAGCTTTAAGCAGAGGTATGATAAAGCTCACGGCTCAGGGAGAGTGACCTAGTAGCGACCAGTGAAGAGGCGGGGCCAGGAGCTCGGACTCGACCTCTGCAACCTCAACTAGGTGAGTACGTACACTCGTGTGCACTGAATCTGTACATCAGATCACTGAATCACTGCTTTATAGCATTAATGGATAATTGAATCACGGCTTTATAGCATAAATGGATCACTGAATCACTGCTTAATAGCATAAATGGATCATTGAATCACTGCTTTATAGCATAAATGGATCACTGAATCACTGCTTAATAGCATAAATGGATCATTGAATCACTGCTTTATAACATAAATGGATCACTGAATCACTGCTTTATAGCATAAATGAATCACTAAATCACTGCTTAATAGCATAAATGGATCATTGAATC
>NC_069405.1:1462328-1471087 GCF_026875155.1 Cherax quadricarinatus
GGATAAGTCTGTGAGTGTACCGGTAAAGTGTAAGGTAGAGTTAAATTGAAAGAAATAAGAGTAAGACGGAGAATAGGATATCAGATGAACAAGGATGCTTTAGGAAAGGTAGGGGGATGTGTGGACCATGGTTTACAGTGAAACATATATGTGAACAGTATTTAGATAAGGCCTAAAGAGGTCATTGTGCATTTATGGGATTTGGAAAAGGCGTATGACAGGGTGGAAAGGGGGGCGAATGTGGCAGAAAATGTTTCAAAGTGAATGGTGTAGGAGGTCGGTTACTGAAAGCAGTGAAGAGTTTTTACGAGGATATGAGGCTCAAGTTAGAGTATGTAGAAAGAGGGAAATTTTTTCCCAGTAAAGTAGGCCTTAGACAAGGATGTTTGAAGTCACCGTGGTTGTTTTAATATATTTATCAGATGGGGTTGTAAGAGAAGTCAATTCGCGAGGGTCTTGGCAAGAGGCGTGGAGTTTAAAAGATAAAGAATCACACACAAAGTGGGAGTTGTCCACAGCTGCTCTTTGCTGATGACACTGTGCCTTGGGATATTCGAGAGAATAGCAGAGATTGGTGGATGAATTTGGTAGGGTGTGCAAAAGAAGAAAATTATAGGTGAATAACAGGAAAGAGTAAGGTTTATGAGGATAACAAAAAGAATTAGGATGCAGAAAGATTGAATATCTGCAGATTTGAGGGAGAGAGTATTGGATGAGGTGAACGTATCAGATATTTGGGAGTGGACTTGTCAGAGCGGATGGGTCATGAAAGATGAGGTGTAATCATAGAATTGAATATGGAAAAAGAGTGAGATAGTTTCAAACTTAGTAGTCTTGGGGGGGGAGACAAAGAACTTGTCCTTGGAGGCAAAGAGGGGAATTATTAGAGTATAGTTTTTACCCCAACTCTCTTATATTGGAGTGAAGCGTGGGTGATAATGTTGCATCGAGAGAAGGCTGGAGGCAGTGTAGATGTCGTGTCCTGAGGGCAATGTGTGGTTGTGAATATAATGCTCATGATATTCGTATTTTGGAAGTTTAGGAGGAGGTGCGGAATTACCAAAACTGTTGTCCAGAGGGGATGAGGAAGGGTTGTTGAGGTGGTTCGGACATGTAAGAGAATGGAGCGAACAGAATGACTTCAGAGTGTATCAGTCTGTAGTGGAAGGAAGGCGGGTAAGGGGTCGGCTAGGAAGGGTTGGATGGGAGGGGTTAAAGGAGGTTTTTTGTGTGCGAGGGGCTTCGACTTCCGATCAGGCATGCGTGGAGCGAGTTTGATAGGATGAATGAGAAAAATGTTTTTAATAACTTGACCGTGCGTTGGAGTGTGAGCAAAGTAACATTTATGAAGGGATTCAGGGAAACCTCCAGGCCCGGACTTGATCCTGGAGATGGGAAGTACATGCCTGCACCCCTGAAGGAGGGTGTATGTTTGGCAGTTTAACAACTGTAGTGTAAAGCACCCTTCTGGCAAGACAGTGATGGAGTGAATGATGGTGAAAGTTTTTCCTTTTCTCGGGCCACCCTGCATGCCATGCTTGGTGGGCATCGCCATGTGAAAAATAATAAAATACTAATAATATAATATAGTAAAACTAAATATATATATACATATATATATATATATATATATATATATATTATTATATAATATATATATATATATATATATATATATATATAATATATATATATTATCTATATATAATATGCAATAAGATACAGAAACAGGTGATTTCAGAATAACAAAACAACCACTCTGAAAAAATAGAGAAATTCCAAGCGCTTTCGTGACTACTCACAATAATGTAGTAGTCACGAAAGCACTTGGAATTTCTCTATTTTTTCAGAGTGGTTGTTTTGCATATATATATATAATATATATATATATATATATAATATATATATATAAAAATATATATATATATATATATATATATATATTATAGATTATATATATATATATATACATACATATACATAAATATGTATAAGCAGGAGGTGGTGGCAGCATAGGCCTGAGGAAGTAGTGCTGCCATAACAGGTGGGTTCATCACAAAATAAGAAGTGTCTTACCAAAATGAAGTAAATTATAAAAGTACATAAACAAGTGATAAGTGTGGTAAATGAGGACTCAAAATGGCAACGAGAAAAGAATAGCTGAAGTCAGCGCGGAAGGCGAGGTGCACGAGTCATCGTACAGCGAGCATCGTACAGCGAGCATCGTAACATCAGGCATCTGGATGGACGTCCCCTCTGAGAGTAAATGTTAACAATCACCTGTTTGTGTTGGCGGAAGTTATTGAGTGGTAGAGCCGCCCTACGGTCACGTTAGCCATCCAGAGGAAACAACCCTGCTCCAGACGATTATCATACACACAACACCTAGCATATTAGAAGATAAAATTTGTAAGGAGCAAGGAATAGGCATGAGGAATTAAGTCGTGGCTAATGGGACTACAGCCCTGACAACAGTTTTTGGGAGATAATGTTTAGACACAAAGACAGTACAATCTGAGAAGCAAGTATTGGGTACACATGTAGTAAAAGGTAGTACATATAACTGGTGAAGAGAATGACTTGTTAACACACTCTAGTATTAAAATAATTGAATTACTCCTCAGTGTTAATGGTATTCTTATTAGTATATGATACACAGAGGTGAATTGTATTTCTGGGACATATAAAACAACTGACGTACTCAACACACACACTCCGCACACACATACACTCGGGGACAGGAGCTGAGTCCCGCACGACCCCTGAAACCACAACTATTGAGTACACACAGCTGATCCTGGAACAGATGAACCGCGTCCCCCTCACCCCCCCACACACCTTTCCCTCCCCCACAAACCTTTCCCCTCCCCCGCTCTTTGCTTCACTCCCTACTCCCTCCCTCTTTCCCCTCCCCCCCCCTCCCTCGCGTTTCTCTCTCTCATAGCCTTTTTCCTCCCTTCCCCCCACTCTTTCTCTCTCTCTCGTCTCTCTCTCTCTCTCTCTCCTCGTCTCTCTCCTCTCCCTCTCTCTTCTCTCTCTCTCTCTCTCCCTCACTCCCCATAAACCCTATTTCATTCACCCTCGACCTCTCTCTCTATAGGCTCTCTCTCCATCTCTCCATTTCTTTCTCTCATAGCCTTTTTCCCTCATCCTCCTTTCTCCCTCTCTCTCTCTCCCTTCTCCCTCTCCATCTCTTACTTCCCTCTCTCGTACCCTTTCACTCCCCCTCACATTTCTCTCTCTCTCCCCTTGGTCTTATCCCTCCACCCCCATACCTCTCTCCCTCTTCTCTCCTCTTTATCCTACCCTTTCTCTCTCCTCTCTCCCCTCTTTCTACCCACTTTTCTCTCTCTCCCCACGCATCCCTTCCCCTCCACTAGCCCTTCTTCTGTGGTAAAAAAACAAAAAAAAAAAAGAAAAAAAAAAAAAAATGGGTGGCTCTAGAGTACGGAAAAACCATGATCTGGTAGACGAACCAGTGAGGAAAGACTGGGAGTTAGAGCTCCAAAAAAGGGAGGAAGAGTGGGGAAGGAAGGTAGTAGAGCTTGGTAAAAAAATGGATGAGCGGATAGCTGAAGAGTGCAGAAGTGGGAAGTACAGGGTCTTACAGCAGAAGCTAGGAATACAGTGCTTAGAAGAAAACTACAAAGCCTGAAACAGATTAGAGAGACAATGACAATTCAGATGTGACATCAGGAAATTTCAATGTCAGGCACAGACAAGGGGACGGTAAGCAACAACGAGACATGACTTACACGGAATGCCCTATCAGACTCACGTGGGGGCCAGGGGAAAAGACGAGAGCACACTAAAGATCAAATGACAGTTCCGAAACAATAAAGGATGCTATATGCAGAGATTCTAACACCAACTGCAGTAGCAAAGGGACAGCTGTTTCATGAAAGACAGTCACTGAGAAATAGAAGTTTCAGATATGACAGGGACTGAAGGCAAGAACATGTCACTGGGAAGGAAATAAAATGCCCTCAGATGGAAGCAGATGGAGACACAGTGGAAGGAGGAAATGGCGACGTCGGCTTTTGTTACGGGCATTCCCAAGAAAGCCAAGGGGGACAACTATTGAAGAAATAAAACAGGAGGAGAAAAAAAATGATTGAAGGATCATGAAGACAATATGTGAGAGCGATATGACCCAGTAGACAAAATTTTCCAGAGAAATTTTGGTGGTTTGCGAGTGGAAGGATACGGCCTGTTCAGATGAATTTCAAGGAAGAATCAGTTCAGAACCACGATTCTGCAAGAGAAGTCAAGACTGAGGGACAAACTGGGGTACCAAGAGTATCCCTCGACCGCGACAGAACACAAGAAAAAGGACTACACGAAAAGGGTACAGAGCGCAAGTAGGAAAGCGAGAGGCAATGACGAAAATGATAAGGACCCAGACACAGGAGGAAGGGAAAACACGACCCCACAGAATCTCCCACCAAAAGACTCCAACCGCGACATTCCCAAAGCAACTGAATGCAACCTATACCTACAACCCACTCACGTTCCCTCTGCCACCACCCCCCAAATCAAAAAACCTCACCGCAACAGCTGTCCCTTATGGGAATTCTGACCCCACCCCAATCATTACAAACCCCACCAAACACCACAAGCCCCATATAGGCCCCCCACCAAGTGCTCTCGCTCACCCAAACCCACCAATAATCTTGCATGACCACAGTGATAGAAAAAAACTGAAAGTTTGGTACAACAAACGCGGATGGATAATGAAAAAACATGAGAGTGGAACGAAAGAATCAGTGAAAAAATCCTCAGACATCATAGCAGTCACTAGAAACAAAACTCGATGAGAACAATAACAGACACAATCTTCTCCACCGGGATATCAAATCCTGAGGAAAGATAGAAGGAGTAGAGGGGAGGAGGGGTTGCACTGCCTCCTAAAAACACCGATGTGATTTGAGGAAAATGGAATGCATGGACAGATGGAGAAAGAGACTATACATTGTAGGTACAATTCAGTCCGGAGAACAAAAGTAGTCATTGGTGATGTATAACCCCACCACAGAACTGCAGAGGCCAAGAGAGGAGTACGAAAAAACAACAGGTGATTGGTGACACACATGGCTGAGGTGGCAATAAGAGCTCACCGAGCATAGCAAAGTTACTGGAAATGTGCGATTTCAACCACAGGGAGTCGCTGGAAAACCTGTGAGCTACATGGGGTCCCCGAAAAATGTAGAGCCAAGATGATGGAAGGGTACTTGAAAACTTCATGCAAGCAACATGTCCAGGACACAACCATAGAGAGAGGGAGGATACCAGCAAGACTGGAACTTGTGTTCACCCTGAGCAAGATTCAGGACATTAAGACATCACGTAAGAGGCCCTTGGAGCTTAGTCGATCAAGTTGGTTCAAGTTTTGATTATAGTAGAGTTACAAGTGGAGAAGGCAACAGAACGTTAAGGGACAGGCCCAAACTATAAAAGGGGGAACTACAACAGGTATGAGCAACATCCTGCAGGAGGTTCAGTGGGACTGAGAAATGTAAGGAAAATCATAAACGAATGATGGAATATGTGGCAACAAAGTGCAAGGAGGCAGAGGAAAGTTTATGTTCCCAATGGAAACAGAAATAATAGGAAGACCAAAACGAGTCCTTTTTTACCCGAAGGTGTAGGGAGGCAAAAACAAAGTGCAACAGAGAAAGGAAAAGGTTACAGGAGGCATAGGACCCCCAGGAAAACAAGGAGATTAGTAGAAGAGCCAGAAACGAGTATGCAACAGATAAGGAGGGAGGCCCAGCACAGTATGAAAACGACATAGCATCGAAAGCAAATCCTGACCCGAACAGCTGTATAGCCACATTAGGAGAAAGACACAGTCATGGACAAGGTGGTAAGGCTGGAAAGAAGGTGGAGAACTCACAAGAAACGATCAAGAGTTATGTGAGGAGCTCAAACCCGAGATTTAAGGAAGTATTTACAGTAGAGACAGAAGACCGGGGAGATAAGACCAGATGGGGACACCAGCAAGGAATACACCAAGAAGTGTTGGACGACAAACTTACAGATGAGGAGGAGGTGAAGAAACTGCTAAGGGACATCGTGATACTTCAAAGGCCAATGGACCGGACAACATCTCCCCGTGGGTCCTAGAGAGGACGATATGTGTTGTGCTGCACTTACCACAATCTTCAACACCCCCTGGAAACTGGGCAACTACCTGAGGTATGGAAGACGGCAAATGTAGTTTCCATTTTAAAAAAAGGGAGACAGAAAAGAGGCACTAAACTATAGACCTGTGTCATTGACGTGTATAGTACAAAATTATGGGGAAGATTTCGAGGAGGTGGTGGAGCACCTGGAAATGAACAAGATATAAATGCCAAACCGCACGGATTCACGGAAAGGAAATCCCGTGTCAAAACCTTCGGAGTTTATGATAAAATAAAAGAAGTAAAACACGAGAGAGGGGGGGGGTTGATTGCATCTTTTTGGACTGCAAGAAGGGGCCCTTTGAACAGTTCCTCCAAAGATTAGGCAGAAGTTGAGCATCGCGCATAAACAGGAAAGGGCACTGCAATGTATCAAGAATACCACGGGGGGAAACAACGAGTCTGGTACGTAATGATGTATACAGGGGGCAACCTGGCGGGGGGGGCCCACGGGGGTCGGTCCTAGGACCATGCTTTTTTTGGTATTGTGAACGACATATGGGGGGTAGACCAGAATGTCCTGTTTGCGATGATGTGAAAGTTAAGAGGAGAATTAAAATTTGAGAGGACCAGGAGGATTTTCAAAGAGACCGGGGACAGACTGGACACCTGCCCCCAGCAAATGGCTTCTCAAATTTTAATCCCCCAAATGCAAAGTCAAAGATAGGGGAAGGGGCACGAAACCAAGCAGAGTTAGGCTAGGTGGCCAAAGAATGAAAACCCTCCTAAAGGGGAAAAGATCTTGGGGTAGTTAACCCCGAGCATGTCTCCGGAAGAACCATCAATCAATCGTGCAGCGTAGGGGCCCCTGGCAAACCTGAAAACAGCATTCCGATCCCTTATAAGGGAAATCGTTCGGACACTGTAACCGTTATGTCGGCCCATACGGAATATCAGCACCTTTTTTGGAACCCGCACTTGAAAAGCACGTCAGAAATAGAGAAAGTACAAAGGTTTGCCAAAAGGGTTGTTCCGAGCTAAGGGGGAATGTCCATGAAGAAAGTTTAAGGGAAATGGGCCCTGACGACAGGAGGACAGGGGGCAGGGGAGCTGATAACGACATATAAAATACGCGTGGAATAGAAAAGGGTGGACAAAGACAGGATTTTCGGGGAGGGGACCAAAAACAAAAAGGCCCCCAAAATTGGAAGTTGAAACCAAAAGTCAGAGAATATTAGGAAGTATTTCTTCATCATAGATTTTGTAAGGGGTGGAATAGCCCAGAAAATGACGTGTGGAGGCAGGGAACCATACACAGTTTAAGACGAGGTTTGATAAAGCAATGGAGCGGGGAAGAGAGAGGGCCCAGAGCAACCGGTGAAGAGGCGGGGGCCGGACTAAGACCCACCCCGCAACCCCAAATAGGTGAGTACAAAAACACACACACACACCAAACCCCCCAAAACAACGCCGCACCACACCCCAACACCCAAAAACACTCGCCACACATATTTTAAGGGGGAGGTATGATAAAGCTCAAAGGGGCAGGAAGAGGAGGACCCAGCAGCAATCAGCGTGAGGCGGGGGCCCGGAGCTATGACTCAACCCCGAAAAACAAATAGGTGAGTACACACCACCACAACACACCACACACACACACCCCACAAAAAACGACACACACACACCACACACACACACAACACACACACACACACCACATACACAACACACACACAACTCGCACACACACACCACCACACACACCACACACACACCCACACACAACACAACAAAACCCCACACACCAAAATCCCCAGAAGTCCCCAGACATCATAGCAAAATTACGAAAAAAAACCACGGAGAAAAAACAGATCAAACTTCCCCCCAGGATACCCGATCATGAGGAAAGATAGAAGGGGCAAGGGGGGGGAGGGGTTGCCCTCGTAAAAAAACCCATGGAAATTCGAGAAAAAGGGGGGCATAGACGAGCAGGAAGAAAGGACTACATATAGGGACCTTCATCGGGGGGCACAAGGTGGTCATTTCAATGATGATAATCCACCACAGAATGCAGGAGGCCCAAAAGAGGAAATATGAAGAGAGCACGAGCAATGGTGGACACACTTGCTAAGAACGCAAAAAGAGCTCTTCCACAAGCAAAGTTGTGGTTTTGGGGGGTTTCAACCACAGGGAGATTGACGGGGGGAAAAAAAAAGCCACCGGGGGGCCCGAAAATGGAGATCCAAGACTGGATGGGGTGCTGGAAAACCTCATGCCCAAAGTTAAGGACACTCCAGATGAGAGGGGAGGAGAACCAGCAAGATTGACCTTGTGTTCACCCTGCGCGTTCACACATTGAGGACATCACATATGAGAGTCCCTTGGAGCTAGTGACCACGTGGTTCTGTGCTTTTAATACATATAGAGTTGCAGGGGGAGAGAGTAAAGGAAATTTAATGGGAAAAAACCCGATATAAAAAGGGGACTCCATAGGTTTGAGGAACTTCCTGAGGAGGTTCCGTGGGGCAGAGAACTGGCAGGGAAAACCAGTAAAAGAAATGAGGAATATGTAACACAAAAATGCAAGGGGCCAGTGGAAAGGTTTTTTTCCCAAGGGGGAACAGAAAAAATGGG
>NC_069405.1:1471587-1484087 GCF_026875155.1 Cherax quadricarinatus
ACGTAACCTTTATTCGGCGCATGGACACACCCTCATTTACAGGCCATCTCCCCCAACCAGCGAACCAGGTTGCTAAGAGTTGATGATGGGGCCCCATCGTTCAACTAGTGACCAGGTTCTAGCCAATAAGAAGGTGGGATTGACAATCGCAGAGGTTATGTGGATACCGCTCTCCTGTCTGCCCTGGTCATTCCCATTCTAGAGCTGGTTGAAGCACGGTCTGCTATCTTGTGGCTTCTATTTCTGCCTTGCTTACCGTGGAGTGCACTATATTTATCACTGTACATAGTGTACATATTGCTGTTATAATTGGTGAAGGATAATATAAGTCTAAACTTTTTCTACTGTGTTTATTTGCTCCCATTACACCTGGGATAACAGGCCATTTGAAATCCTAGGTTGTAATACACACACACACACACACACACACACACACACACACACACACACACACACACACACACACACACACACACATACACACACACGTACACACACACACATACACACATGCACACACACACATATATACGCACACACACACATACACACACATACACACATACACACACACACACATACACACACTCACACAGCTATAGAATCCCACACTATGCTACCAGATCTCCCACCCTCACAGGCCCCCCAAACCACAGTGTTGGAGAGGAAACTCAAGGTATGGTACACAAACGTTGATGGATAACAAATAAGTGGGAGGAGTGGCACGAAAGAGTCGAAGAGGCATCAACGGACATCATAGCTCTCACAGAAACCAAGCTTACATGTATGATAACAGATGCCATCTTTCCAACGGGATACCAGATCCTGAGGAAAGACAGAGGGAACAGGGGATGGGGGGTGGAGGAGTGCCACTGCTGATCAAAAACCGATGGAATTTTGATGAGCTGGAGAGAGGAGACAGCAGAGAAGCAAGCAATTACATAACGGGAACGCTTCACTCTGGAGGTCCCAAGGTGGTAATTGCAGTGATGTATAACCCACCACAGAACAGCAGGAGGCCAAGGCAAGATTATGATGAAATCAATAGAGCGATGGTTGACACACTGGCTGCAGTGGCCAGAAGAGCTCATGCATGCAGGGCAAAGCTACTGATCATGGTCCCCTCATGGAAGGTTCCTTGATGTTGGTGAGGGGCTCTTGATTTAGGGAATTGGAACTGTGCTCCAGTTCCCCGAATTAAGCCTGAATGCCTTCCACATCCCCCCCCGGGCGCTGTATAATCCTACGGGTTTAGCGCTTCCCCTTTGATTATAATAATAATAATAATAATACTGATCATGGGTGACTTTAACGACAAGGAGATCGATTAGGAGAACTTGGAGCCACATGGGGGCCAAGATACATGGAGGGCTAAGATGATGGAGGTGGTACTGGAAAACTTCATGTACCAACACGTAAGGGACACTACAAGAGAGAGAGGAGAGGATGAACCAGCAAGACTGGACCTAGTATTCATCTTGAGTAGTGCAGATATTGAGGACATCACATATGAAAGACCCCTTGGGGCCAGCGATCATGTGGTTTTAACCTTCAAATACACAGTAGAGCTACAAGTGGAGGGGGAAGCAGGAAGGCCAGGACGAATGAAGCCAAACTTCAAGAAAGGGCACCGCACGGGAATGGGGTTCAATTGGACAGAGAACTGGCAGGGAAGCCAGTTAATGAGATGATGGAATATGTAGCAACAATGTGCAAGAAGGCTGAGGAGAGGTTTGTACCCAAGGGTAACAGGAATAATGAAAAAGCCAGGATGAGCCCATGCTTCACCCAAAGGTGCAGGGAGGCAAAAACCAAGTGTGCTAGGGATTGGAAGAAATATAGAAGGCAAAGGACCCAGGAGAATAAGGAGAGCAGTAAAAGAGCCAGAAATGAATATGCACAGAAAAGAAGTGAGGCCCAACGACAATATGAAAACGACATAGCAGCGAAAGCAAAATCTGACCCGAAGCTGTTATACAGCCACATCAGGAGGAAAACAACAGTCAAGGACCAGGTAATCAGGTTAAGGAAGGAAGGAGGATAGACAACAAGTGTTCACAGAGGAGACGGAAGGGGCTCTAGAAAGACGGAGAGGTGGGGCACACCACCAAGCGCTGGACACAGTACACACAACCGAGGAAGAAGTGAAGAGGCTTCTGAGTGAGCTACATACCTCAAAGGCAATGGGGCCGGATAACGTCTCTCCATGGGTCCTGAGAGAGTGAGCAGAGGCGTTATGTGTTCCCCTAACAACAATATTCAATACATCTATCGAAACAGGGAGATTGCCTGAGGCATGGAAGACAGCAAATGTAGTCCCAATCTTTAATAAAGAAGACAGACATGAAGCACTAAGCTACAGACCAGTGTCACTGACATGTATAGTATGCAAAGTCATGGAGAAGATTATCAGGAGAAGAGTTGTGGAACACCTAGAAAGGAATGATCTCATTAACAGCAGCCAACATGGTTTCAAGGACGGGAAATCCTGTGTCACAAACCTACTGGAGTTCTATGACATGGTGACAGAAGTAAGACAAGAGAGAGAGGGGTGGGTGGATTGCATTTTCTTGGACTGCAAGAAGACGTTTGACACAGTTGCACACAAGAGATTAGTGCAAAACCTAGAGGACGAAGCAGGGATAACAGCGAAGGCACTATAATGGATCAGGGAATACTGGTCAGGAAGACAGCAGCGAGTCATGGTACGTGGCGAAGTGTCAGAGTGGGCACCTGTGACCAGCGGGGTCCCAAAGGGGTCAGTGCTAGAACCAGTGCTGTTTCTGGTATTTGTGAACGACATGACGGAAGGAATAGTCTCTGAGGTGTCCCTGTTTGCAGATGACGTGAAGTTGATGAGAAGAATTCACTCGATCGAAGACCAGGCAGAACTACAAAGGGATCTGGACAGGAAGCAGACCTGGACCAGCAATTGGCTCCTGGAGTTCAATCCCACCAAGTGCAAAGTCATGAAGATTGGGGAAGAGCAAAGAAGACCGCAGACGGAGTACAGTCTAGGGGGGCAGAGACTACAAACCTCACTCAAGGAAAAAGATCTTGGGGTGATTATAACACCAGGCACATCTCATGAAGCACACATCAACCAAATAACGGATGCAGCATATGGACGCCTAGCAAACCTCAGAACAGCATTCCGACATCTTAACAAGGAATCGTTCAGGACCCTGTACACCGTGTACGTTAGGCCCATATTGGAGTATGCGGCACCAGTTTGTAACCCACACATAGCCAAGCACGTAAAGAAACTAGAGAAAGTGCAAAGGTTTGCAACAAGACTAGTCCCAGAGCTAAGAGGTATGTCCTATGAGGAGAGGTTAAGGGAAATCAACCTGACGACACTGGAGGACAGGAGAGATAGGGGGTACATGATAACGACATACAAAATACTGAGAGCAATTGACAAGGTGGACAAAGATAGGGTGTTCCAGAGATTGGACACAGTAACAAGGGGACACAGTTGGAAGCTGAAGACACAGATGAATGACAGGGATGTTAGGAAGTATTTGTTCAGCCACAGAGTAGTCAGTAAGTGGAATAGTTTGGGAAGCGATGTAGTGGAGGCAGGATCCATACATAGCTTTAAGCAGAGGTATGATAAAGCTGACGGTTCAGGGAGAGTGGCCTAGTAGCGACCAGTGAAGAGGCGGGGCCAGGAGCTTGGACTCGACCCCTGCAACCTCAACTAGGTGAGTACAACTAGGTGAGTACATACACACACACATACAGGCACACACACACACATACACCCAGACACACACGCACACACACACACACGCACACACACACACACACACACACACACACACACACACACACACACACACACATACACACACACACACACACACACACACACACACACACACACACACACACACACACACACACACACACACACATACACGCACACACACACACGCACATTCCATTCTTCAAACGGAAAACGGGTTTAGTGTTTTAGGAGGAGTGATAATGTGCCTAAAAGGAAGGAATGAAGGAAGGAAGTAAGGAAGGAAGATGAGGATAGAAGGAAGGAGAGGAAAGAAGGAAGGAAGTAAGGAAGGAAGGATGGAAAGAAAGAAGTAAGTAAGGAAGGAAGGAAGGAAGGAAGGAAGTAAGGAAGGAGAGGAAAGAAGGAAGTAAGGAAGGAAGGATGGAAGGAAGGAAGGAAGGAAGGGAGGAAGAAAGGAAGTAAGGAAGGAAGGAATGAGTTAAGGAAGGAAGTAAGGAAGGAAGGAAAGAAGGAGAGGAAGGAGGTAATGAAGGAAGGAAAGGGGGAAGGAAGGAAGGACAGAAGGACGGAAGGAAGGAAATAAAGACGACAGGACGGAAGGACAGAAGGAAGGAATGAAAGAGGGAAGGAAGGAAGTAAGGAAGTAATTAAGGAATGGGGAAAAAGAAAAAAAAGGAAGAAGGAAAGGGAAAGGAAGGAGGGAAGGGAAGGAAAAGGGGGGGAAGGAAGAAAAAGGGAAAGGAGGAAGGAAGGAAAAAGGGAAGGGAAGGAAAGGAAAAAAAGGGGGAAGGGAAAAAAAAAGGAAAAAAGGGAAAGGGGGTTGGAAGAAAAAAAAGGAAAGGTTAAGGAAGGAAAAAGGGAAAGGAAAGGGGAAAAAAAAGGGAAGGAAGGAAAAAGGGAGGGAAGGAAGGAAAAAGTAAGGAAGGAAAGGGAAGGGAAAGGGAAAGGGAAAGGGAAAAAAGGGAAAGGGGGAAGAAAGGGAAAAGGAAGGGGGGAAGGAAAAGGAAAGGGAAAAGGGAAAGGAAAGGGAAAGGAATAAAAGGAAAAAAGGGAAAGGGAAAGGGAAAGGGAAAGGAAGGAAGGGAAAGGAAAGGAAAGGAAAAAAGGAAAGGGAAAGGGAAAGGAAAAGGAAGAAAGGGGGAAAAAGGGAAAGGGGAAAAGGGGGAAAAAAAGGAAGGAAGGAAGGAAGGAAAGGGGGGAAAGGGAAAGTAAGGAAGGATGGGGAAAGGGGAAAAGGAAACGGGGGAAACGGAAGGAAAAATTTGGAAAATTAAGGAAGGAAGGAGGAAGGGGGAAATTGGAAAGGGAAAGGAAAGGGGGAAAAAAAGGGGGAAGGAAGGACGGAAAAAGAAGGAAGGGAAAGGAAAGGGGAAAAGAAGGGAAAGGGAAAAGGAGGAAGGAAGGAGGAAAGGGGAAGGAGGAAGGGAAAGGGAAAGGGGCAAAGGGGGAAAGGGAAAGGGAAGGGGAACGGAAAGGGAAAGGGAAAAGGAAGGAAGGGGGGAAAAAAAGGAAGGAAAGGAAAGGAAAGGGAAGGTTTAAAGGAAAGGAAAAAAAAGGGAAGGAAGGAAGGAAAAAAAGGGAAAGGGAAGAAAAAAAAGGAGGGAAAGGGAAAGGGAAAAGGGGGAAAGGAAGAAGGGAAAGGGGAAGGAAAAGGAAGGAAAGGGAAAGGGAAAGGAAAAAAAGGGAAGGAAGGAAAGGGAAAAGGTTAAGGAAGAAAGGAAAAGAAAGGGAAAGGGAAGGGAAGGAAGGGAAAAAGGGAAGGAGTAATAAAGGGAAGGAAGGGAAAAGGAAAAGGAGGAAGGAAAAAAAGGAAGGAAAAAAAAGGGAAAGGGAAAGGGAAAGGGAAAGGGAAGGGAGTAAAGGAAGGAAAGGGACGAAAAAAAAAAAAAAAAAAAAAAAAAAAAAAAAAAAAAAAAAAAAGGGAAAAAAAGGAAGGAAAAAAGGAGGGGATGGAAGGAAAAAAGGGGAGGAAGGAAAGGAAATTTAAGGGAAGGAAGGACGGAGGGGGACAGGACGGGACAAAAGGGAAAGGGAAAGGGAAAAGGAAAAAGTAAGGAAGGTGGGAAAAGGAAAGGCAGGAAGGACGGAAGGAAGGAAGGAGGTGAAAGGTTTGGAGGAAGGAAGGAAGGAATGAAGGAAGGATGGATAAAAGGAAAGGGAAGGGAAAGGGAAAGGACGGAGGGAAAGAAAAAAGGAAGGGGGAAGGAGGGAAAAGGAAGGAATAAAATAAATAAAAGGAAAAGGAAAAGGAAGGAAGGGGCGGAATAAAGGGAAAGGGAAGGGAAAGGAGGGAAAGGGGAAAGGGAAAGGGAAAGGGAAAAGGAAGCAAGAAAGGGAAAAAAAGAAAAAGGACGGTAGGCCCGGAAGGAAGGAAGGAAGGAAGGAGGGAAAGGGAAAGGGAAAGGGAAAGGAAAGGGAAAGGAAGGAGAGGCGGGAAAGGGAAAAAGAAAAAAGGGAAGGGAAAGGGAAATTTAAAAAAAGGGAAAGGGAAAGCTAAGGAAGGAAGGAAGGGAAGGGAAGGGGAGTAAAAAAAGGGAGGAAGGACAAAAGGGAAAAGGAAAGAAGGAAGGACAAAAGGGAAAGGAAAAGGCAGGAAGGAAGGAAAAAGGGAAGGGGAGGGAAAGGGGAAGGAGGGGAGGGAAAAGGGAAAGGGGAAGGGAAAGGAAAGTAAAGAAGGAAAAGGAAAGCTAAAAAAGGGAAAAAGGGAAGGAAAGGGAAGGGGGAGTAAAAAAGGGGAGGAAGGAGGGAAAGGGAAAAGGAAAAAAAGGGAAAGGGAAACATAAGGAAGGAAGGCGGAAAGGGAAAAGGAAGGAAGGGGGGGAAGGAGGGAAAGGGAAAAGGAAAGGGAGGGGAGGGAAAAGGGGACGGACGGAAGGAAGGAAGGAAGGAAAGAAGAAAGGAATGAAGGAAGGTAGGGGGAAAGGGAAAGGGAAAGGGAAAAGGAAGCCCCCAAAAGGAAGGAAGGTAGGTGGAAAAGGATGGAATTTAAAGAAGGAAGGACGGAAGGAAAAAAAGGGAAGGAAAGGAAAACCCCCCCCATGGAACAAAGGGGAGGAAAAGGAAGAAAGGAGGGAAAGGGAAAGAGAAAAAGGGAAGAAAAAAGGGAAGGAGGGAAAGGGGAAGGGGGGAAAGGGAAGGGAAAGGGAAAGGAAAAGGGAAGAATGGAAGGGAGGGAAAGGGAAAGGGAAAAAGGAAAGGAGGGAAGGGGGAAAGGAAAAAAGGACGGAAGGAAGAAGAAAAAAAGGGAAGGGAAAAAAAGGATGGAAAAAAAGAAGGAAGGAGGGGTTTGAAAAAAAAGGGAAAGGGAAAGGGGGAAAGGAAAAGCAAGGTAGGAAGGAAGGGAGGGAAGGGGGGAAGGATGGGGGGAAGGAAGGAAGGATAGAAGGAAGGAAGGAAAAAAGGGAAGGGAAAAGGAGGGAAAGGGAAAAGGAAAGGAAGGGAAAAGGGGGGAAAGGGGAAGGAAAAAAGGGAAAGGGAAAAGGAGGGAAAGGGGAAGGTAAAGAAGGAAGGAAGGAAGGAAGGAAGGAGGGAAAGGGAAAGGGAAAAGATAAAAGGGAAAGGGAAAGGAAGCAAGCAAGCAAGCAAGAAAGGGAAAAGGGATGGAAGGAAAAAGGGGAAAAGGAAAGGGAAAGGGAGGGAAGGGGAAGGAAGGAAAAAAGGGAAAGGGAAGGAAGGAAAAGGAGGGAAAGGGAAAGGGGGGAAAGGGGAGGGAAAGGGAAAGAAGGGAAAGGGAAAGGGGAAGAAGGAGGGAAAGGGAAAGGGAAGGATGGAAGGAAGAAAGGAAGGAGGGAAAGGGAAGAAGGGGGGGAAAGGGAAAAAAGAAGGAAGGAGGGAAAAGGGAAAAAAGGATGGAGGGAAAGGGAAAGGGAAAGGGAAAAGGAGGGGTGGAAGGAAAAAGGGGGGGGAAAAGGGGAAGGGGAAGGAAAAAAGGGAAAGGGAAAGGGGAAGGGAAAGGGAAAGGGATGGAAGGAAGGAAGGAAGGAAGGAATGAGGGAAAGGAAGGGAAAAGGAAGGAGGGATGGAAGGAAGCAAGGAGGGAATAAGGGAAAAGGAAGGAAAGGGAAGGAAGGGGGAAAAAAACAGGTAAGGGAAAAAAAGGAAAAGATAAAAAGACAGGCGGGGGAAGATAACAAGTAGAAGGAAAATGAAAAAAAAAATAAGGAAAGAAAAAAGGGGGGAGAGGTAAAGGGAAAAGGGTTTAAGACAGGGGGGAGAGAATGATGTAGAGAGGGAGAGAGAGAAAAGAGGGGAAAAAAAGAGAATTTCAACCCGGGATCGA
This sequence comes from Cherax quadricarinatus, assembly GCF_026875155.1. NCBI lineage: Eukaryota > Metazoa > Arthropoda > Malacostraca > Decapoda > Parastacidae > Cherax > Cherax quadricarinatus. The sequence goes on from NC_069405.1 coordinate 1,479,621, forward strand.
ATGCCCCATTCTCGAGTTTTAAAAAAATTTAAAAAATAATTAGGTAAGATGGGGAAGTGTTTAAGTTATTTTTCCCTTCTCCTCCTACTATTCCCCTCTCCTACTAAAAAATAGAAAAAAAGGCCCACAATCCCCGGGGGGGGGAAAACGTTTCCAAAAAATAACCCGCACTTAAAAAGAGAGGAGTTTACCACAAAGTTTCTGCCCGCCCTTAAAACCATTTAAAAAATTTAAACCCCTAACGATAAGTAGAGAAAGCAGGTATATTTGGGCGGGAAGGGGAAAGTGGTAGTAGTAAAAAGTTGGTAGTAGGGGGCAGAGAGGGAAAGGGAAAGGAAGTAATGGGGAATTTAAAGGGGGTGGAGGACCCGCAAATACAATGAAAGGGGAGCACGGGCCAAATGAGCTAGGTCCCCACAATGGAGCTAGGTGCCCACAAGGGAGCTATTTTCCCCACAGAGGGAGAGCAAAAACCCACAGAGTTGGGGGGAGGGGGAAAAAAAATGAAAAAAATAATAAAGGGAAACAGAAACCCCAAAGAAGAAAAAAGAAAGAAAAACCCCAGAAAAAAAAAAACCGGGAAAAGGGGAAAAAGGGGAAGAGGGGAAAAGAAGGGAAAGGGGGGAGGAATGGGTTTAAAAGTCACGAGTGTTCTAAAGTTTGGAGCATTTTCCCAATTTTAAGTGGGAGAAAAGGGCCCTCTACAGAGAGGGAAGCCAAACTAAGTTTCTACAAGGAAAGTTGTGTAATGGGAGGATTCGCCCAGAAGGGGGATTAAATTTTTGGGAAAGAAAGGGAAGACGTTTTAGCAGGGGGCCCAGTCTATAGGATGGGTGTGATCCCTGTTTGTGACAAAAAAGAGCATTTTAGTGTCCCAACCCTAACCTTTTTTTTGTGTTTCCCAAAGTCTGTCAAAAAGAGTTTTTTTTTTCGGCCCGGGTTTCCCCAAAAAGTATTGAAGAGGCAGGAGGAGAAAGGGAAATAGAGTAGCCCACCAGGCCCTCTGTAGAAGGGGCGAGGTTTTAAAACGGAGTTGTAGGGAAAGAGGGGTTGTTGAGTTTTAGACAGAGGGAAAAGTGGGGAAGGCGGGAGGACAGAAAAATTTCCCCAGTAGTAGAGGATTTTGGGGGAGAGAAAAAAATTGCTTTTTAGCACTTTGGGGAAGGCAGAGTCTTGAAATGGGAAGGGTTTAGCTAAGAGGGGGAAAATGAATTTTGAGGGGTTGGAAAATTTCTGATTAAAAGGAACTAAGGATAAACAGTTTGCGGGGGAAACGGAGGAAAGAGGGAGATAAGAACACTTTTCTTGCGGGGGAAGCATGATAGGAAAAGTAGTTAAATTTGTACATGCCCACTGTGCATGGGTTTTGGCGGGTAAAGGGAAAAAGGAAAACCTGTGTCTGAGCTGTGGACATGGCCCATCAAAAAAATTGAAGAAAGGGAAATTTAAAGATTCCCATTCAGTTTTTTAAAACTTAATGGAAGGGGCAGATTATTAAGGCATAAAAGAAAAGGTTTTTAAGGCCCGGGAGTCATAAAGGCCCCCCAGAAAAAAGATGTCATCAACATAGCGGGTCAGGGGGAAGGTCGCAAAATTCGTTTTTTTAGAACAAAATTTAAACATAAAAAAGGATGAACATGCAGGGGGGCCGTTTCCCCATACTAGGCAGGTCCTTTACAATTCACCCCACTAACAAAACATTTGCCCAACCCAATTTTAAACCCCCAAAAAAAAAAGGGTTTTTTTTTAAAAAAAGGGGGGGGGGCCCCCGAAAAAGGTTTTTTTTTTAAAAAAAAAAAAGGGGAAAAAAAAAAAAAAGGTAAAAAGGGGAAAAAAAAACCCCCTTTTTTTTTGGAAAAAGGGGCCCCCGGGGGGGTTTTAAAAAAAAAAATTTTTTGGGGGGGAAAAAAAGGGGGGTTAAGGAATTTTTAAAAAAAAAAAGGGGGGGGGGAAAAAAAAAAAGGAAAAAAGGGGGGCCCCCGGGAAAAAAAAGAAAAAAAAATTTTTTTTTTTTTTAAAAGAAATTTTTTTAATTTTTGGGGGTTTTAAACCCCCAAACCCCCCCCCCTTTTTTTTTTTTTTTTTTTAAAAAACCCCCTTTTTAAAATTTTTTTTTTTTCCCCCCCCCCTTTTATTCCCGGTTTTTTTTTTTTTTCCCCCCCTTTTTTTTTCCTTTTTTTTTTTTTTCTTCCCCTTTTTTTTTTTTTTTTTTTTCCTTTTTTTTTTCCCCCCCCCCCTTTTTTTTTTTTTTTTTTTTCCCCCCCCCCCCTTTTTTTTTTTTTAACCCCCCCCCTTTTGGGGGCCCCCCCCCTTTCCCCCCCCCCCCTTTCCCCCCCGGGCCCCCCCCCCCCCCTTTTTTTCCCCCTTGGGGGGGCCCCCCGGGGGGGGCCCCCCCCCCCGGGGGGAACCCGGGGCCCCCCCTTTTTCCCCCCCCTTTTTGGGGGGGGGGCCCCCCCCCCCCCCTTTTTAAATTTTTTGGGGGCCCCCTTTTTCCCCCTTTTCCCCCTTTTTTTCCCCCCCCCCTTTTTTAAAATTTTGGGGGGTTTTTTTTCCCCCCCCGGGGGGGCCCCCCCCGGGGGGGTTTTTTTTTAAAAGGGGGGGGGTTTTTTTTTGGGTCCCAAAAAAGGGGGGGGCCCCCCGGGGGGGGGAATTTTTTTTGGGGGGGGTTTGGGGGGGGGCCCCCCCGGGGGGGGGGGGGGTTTTGGGGGGGGTTTTGGGGGGGGGGAAAAGGGGGGGGGGGGCTTAAAAAAGGGGGGGGGGGAAAGGGGAAAAAAAAAAAGGGGGGGGTGGGGGGGGGGAAAAAGGGGGGGGAAAGGGGAAAAAAAAGGGGGAAAAAAAGGGGGGGGAAAAAATGGAGGAAGGGGGGAAGGAAAAGGGGGGGAAAAAAAAAAAAAGGAAAAAAAAAGGGGGGGGGGGGGAAAAAAAAGGGGGGGAAAAGGAAGGAAAAAAAGGGAATTTAAAAAAGGAAAGGGGGGGGAAAAAGGGGGGGGGAAGGGGGAAGGGGGGGTTTAAAGGGGGGGAAAGGGGGGAAAAGGGGGAAAAAGGGGGGAAGGGGAAAAAAGGGGGGGGGGGGGAAAAAGGGGGGGGGGGAAAGAAAAAAAAAAAGGGGGGGGGGAAAAAAAGGGGGGGGGGGGGAAAAAGGGGGGAAAAAAAAAGGGGGGGAAAAAAGAAAGGGAAAAAGGGGGGGAAAAGGGGGGAAAAATTTTTAAAAAAAGGGGAAGAAAAGGGGGTTGGGGGGTTGGGGAAAAAAGGGGGGGGGGGGGAAAGGGGTTTGGGGTTTGGGGGGGGGGAAGGAAAGGAAAAAAAAAAAAGGGAAAAAAATTTTTGGGGGGGTGGGGAAGGGGAAAAGGGTTGGGAAAAAAGGGGGAAAAAAAGGGGGAAGGGGGTTTAAAAAAAAAGGGGGGGGAAAAAAGGTTTGGGGGGAAAAAGGAAAAAAAGGAGGTTTGGGAAAGGGGGGGGGAAAGGAATTTTTGGGGGGGGGGGAAAAAAAAAAAATTTTAAAAAAAAAAATTAAAGGGGGAAATAAAAAAAAGGGGGGAAAAAAAGGGGGAAAAGGGGGGGCCAAAAGGGGGGAAAAAAAAAGGGGGGGGGGGAGGGGGGAGGGGGGGGAAAAAAAGGGGGGAAAAAGGGGGAAAAGGGGGGGAAAAAAAAAAAAGGGGGGGGGGGGGAAAAGGGGGGGGGAAAGGAAAAGGGAAAGGAAAAAAGGGAAAAGGGGGGGGGGGGGAAGGGGGGAAAAAAAAAAAATTTAAAAGGGGGGAAAAAAGGGGGAAAGGGGAAAGGGGGGGAAAAAAAAGGGGGGAAGGGGAAAGGGGGAAAAAAAGGGAAAAAAAAGGAAAGGGGAAAAGGGGGGGGGGGAAAGGAAAGGGGAAAGGGGAAAGGGAAAAAGGGGGGGAAAAAAAGGGGGGGGGAAAAAAAAAAAGGGTTAAAAAAAAAGGGGGGAAAAAAGGGGGGGGGGGGGAAAAAGGGGGGAAAGGAAAAAAAAAAAGGGAAAGGGGGGGAAAAAAAGGGGGGAAAGGGTTGGGGGGAAAAAAAGGGGAAAAAAAAGGGGAAAAAAAGGAGGAAAGGAAATTGGGGAAAAAAAAGGGGGGGGGGGGGAAAAAAAGGGGGGGGAAAAAGGGGAAGGGAAAAGGGAGTGAAGGGGAAGGGGGAAAAAAAGGGTTTTGGGGAAAAAAGGGGGGGAAAAAAGGGGGGGGAAAAAGGGAGTGGGAGAAATTTGGGGGAAAGGGGGAAAAAAAGGGGGAAAAGGGGGGGGGGGAAGGGAAAGGAAAGGGGGGGGGGGTTGGGAAAGGGGGAAAGGAAAGGGAAAAAAAGGGGAAAAAAAAAGGAAAAAAGGGGGGAAGGAAAGGGGAAAAAAAAAGGGGGGGAAAGGGGTTAAGGGGAAAAAAAAGGGGAAAAAGGGGAAAAGGGGGGAAAAAAGGGGGGGGAAAAAATAGGAAAAAAATTTGGGGAAAAAAAGGGAGTGGGGAA
>NC_069405.1:1489087-1494087 GCF_026875155.1 Cherax quadricarinatus
GTGTGTGTGTGTGTGTTGTGTTGTTGTGTGTTTGTGTGTTTGTGTGTGTGTGTGTGTGTGTGTGTGTGTGCTGTGTGTGTGTGTTGTGTGTGTGTGTTTACCTTATCACCTAATTGTACTCACCTAATTGCGGTTTGCCAGGCGCCCGTATGCGTGTGTGTGTGTGTGTGTGTGTGTGTGTGTGTTGTGTGTGTGTGTGTGTGTGTGTGTGTGTGTGTGTGTTTGTGTGTGTGTGTGAGTGTGTGTGTGCGTGTGTGTGTGTGTTGTGTGTGTGTGTGTGTGTGTGTGTGTGTGTGTGTGTGTGTGTGTGTGTGTGTGTGTGTGTGTGTGTGTGTTGTGTGTGTGTGTGTGTGTGTACTCCCCTAATTATACTCACCTAATTGTGGTTGCAGGGGTCGAGACTTAGCTCCTGCCCCCGCCTCTTCACTGATCGCCATTAGGTCCTCTCCCTCTCTGCTTCCTGAGCTTTGTCATACCTCTTCTTAAAACTATGTATGGTTCCTGCCTCCACTACTTCACTTGCTAGGCTATTCCACTTCCTGACGACTCTATGACTGGAGAAATACTTCCTAACGTCCCTGTGACTCGTCTGAGTCTTCAGCTTCCAATTGTGACCCCTTGTTTCTGAGTCCCCTCTCTGGAACATCCTGTCTCTGTCCACCTTGTCTATTTCCCACAGTATCTTGTATGTCGTTTTCATGTGTCCCCTGACCCTTCTGTCCTCCAGTGTCGTCAGTCCGATTTCCCTCAACCTTTCCTCGTACGCATTCCCCTGAGCTCTGGAACTAGCCTTGTTGCAAACCTTTGTACTTTCTCTAACTTCTTGACGTGCTTGACCAGGTGTGGGTTCCAGACTTGTGCTGCATACTCCAGTATGGGCCTAACATACACAGTGTACAGTGTCTTGAACGATTCCTTATTAAGGTATCAGAACGCTATTCTCAGGTTTGCCAGGCGCCCGTATGCTGCAGCAGTTATTTAGTTGATGTGTGCCTCCCGTGACGTACTCGGTGTTATGGTCACCCCAAGATCTTTCTCCCTGAGTGAGGTCTGTAGTCTTTGTCCACCTAGCCTATACTCTGTCTGCGGTCTTCTTTGCCCCTCCCCAATCTTCATGACTTTGCATTTGGCAGGATTGAATTCGAGAAGCCAGTTTTTTGGACCACGTTTCCAGCCTGTCCAGGTCTCTTTGCAGACCTGCCTCATCCTCATCCGATTTAATTCTTCTCATCAGCTTCACATCATCTGTGAATAGGGACACTTCAGAGTCTATTCCTTCCATCATGTCGTTCGCATATATCAAAAGTAGCACTGGTCCTAGAACTGACCCCTGTGGGATCCCGCTCGTAACAGGCGCCCACTGTGATACCTCTTCACGTACCATGACACGTTGTTGCCTCCCTGTTAGGTATTCCCTGATCCATTGCAGTGCCCTCCGTGTTGTATGCACCTGATCCTCCAGCTTCTTCACTAATCTCTTGTGAGGAACTGTGTCAAAGGCCTTCCTGCAGTCCAAGAAAATGCAATCAACCAACCTCTCTCTCTCGTGTCTTCTGTTACCTTGTCATAAAACTCCAGAAGGTTTGTGACACAGAAGTTTGCCTTACATGAACCCATGCTGGTTTTCATTTATAATCTTTTTCCGTTCCAGGTGTTCCACCACTCTCCTCCTGATAATTTTCTCCAAGACTTTGCATACTATACAAGTCAGAGACACAGGTCTCTAGTTTAGTGCCTCGTTTCTGTTTCCTTTCTTAAATATGGGGAGTACATTTGCTGTCTTCCATTTCTCAGGTAGTTGCCCAGTTTCAAGGGATGTGTTGAAGATTGTGGTTAGGGGCATGCACAGCATCTCTGCTCCTTCTCTAAGGGCCCATGGGGAGATGTCCGGTCCCATCGCCTTTGAGGTATAAGGTCACTTAGCAGCTTCTGCGCCTCCTCCTTGGTTTTTCGTATCTCATCCAACACTTGTTGGTATATTCCCTCTTGATGTTCCCTTCTGTGCTGTCTTCCCAGAGCCCTTCCTGTCTCTACTGTAAAAACTTTCTTAAATCTCCTGTTTAGCTCCTCACATACCTCCTGATCATTTCTTGTGAGTTCTCCACCTTCTGTCCTCAGTCTGGTCACCTGGTCTTTGACTGTTGTCTTCCTCTTGATGTGGCTATATAACAGTTTCGGGTCAGTCTTGACTTTCGATGCTATGTTATTTTCATACTGTCGTTTGGCCTCGCTCCTTACCTGTGCATACTCGTTCCTGGCTCAGCGACTAATCTCCCTATTTTCATGTGTTCTCTGCCTTCTGTACTTTTTCCATTCTCTATTGCGCTTTGTTTTTGCCTCCTTACACTGTCGGGTAAACCAGGGGCTCGTTCTGGTCTTCCCATTGTTTCTGTTGCCCTTAGGAATAAACCTTTCCACTGCCTCCTTGCATTTTGTTGTTACATATTCCATAATTTCATTTACTGGCTTTCCTGCCAGTTCTCTGTCCCACGAAACCTCCTGCAGGAAGTTCCTCAAACCTATGTAGTCCCCTCTTTTATAGTCTGGCTTTTCCCATTCAACTCCTGTTACTCTCTCCACTTGCAACTCTACTATGTATTCAAAGCACAGAACCATGTGGTCACTAGCTCCTAAGGGACTCTCATATGTGATGTCCTCAATGTCTGAACTGCCCAGGTTGAACACAAGGTTCAGTCTTGCTGGTTCATCCTCCCCTCTCACTCTGGTAGTGTCCTTAACACGTTGGTGCATGAGGTTTTCCAGCACCACATCCAACATCTTGGCTCTCCATGTTTCGGGACCCCCATGTGGCTCCAGGTTTTCCCAGCCAATCTCCCTGTGGTTGAAATCCCCCATAACCAGCAACTTTGCTCTGCTGGAGTGAGCTCTTCTTGCCACCTCAGCAAGTGTGTCCACCATTGCTCTGTTGCTCTCTTCATATTCCTCTCTTGGCCTCCTGCAGTTCAGTGGAGGATTATACATCACTGCACTGCCCACCTTGTGCTCCCCAGACTGAAGTGTACCTACTATGTAGTCCCTTTCTCCTGTCTCGTCTATGTCTCCCATTTTCTCGAATTTCCATTGTTTTTTTATGAGCAGAGCAATCCCTCCTCCCCCTCTGCCCCTTCTATCTTTCCTCATGATCTGGTATCCTGGTGGGAAGATTGCATCTGTTATTGTCTCCGTGAGTTTTGTTTCTGTAACTGCTATGATGTCTGGGGACTTCTCATTGATTCTTTCTCGCCATTCCTCATATTTATTTGTTAATCCATCCACATTTGAGTACCAAACCTTCAACTTCTGTTCTAATACTGTAACTGTGGTCCTGGGGGAATACTGGGGTTGGGAGAGCAGGAGCCCTGGTGGGGGCCTGTGGGGGGTTGCAGTGGAGGTGAAGGAAGAGCTCCCATAGGGGGTTGCTGTAGGGGTAGGGTGCATGGTGCAGGGGGTGGGAACAGAGGGATTGGTGTGTGATGGTTGGTTTAGATTGTTCAGTTGCCTTAGGGGTGTTGTGGTTGGAGTCCTTCTGCAGGTGTTTCTGGGGGGTGTGCTTGCCCTTCCACCTGTGCTTGGGTTATTCTGCTCTTCTTTGTCATTTTCTCCCATTCCTCCTTTCGTTTTTGCACTCTCTCTTTCAGTATCGTCCTTTCCTCCTGTGTTCTATCTTGATCGAGGTACACACTCTTGAACTCCTGTTTGCCTCTCAGCCGTGCTTTCTCCTGCAGGACCATGGTTCGAGTTGATTCTCCCTTGAAAATTACTTTGAGAGGCCGTTTCCTTCTCTTTGTGAACCACCCGATTCTCCGAAAATTTGCCACCTGGGTCATGTCTCCCTCGCCTATCACCTTCATGATACCTTCAATTGCTTTGTTCTCCTCCTGTTTTCTTTCATCATAAGTTTCCCTTTCAGCTTCGTCTAGCCCATAGACAAAAACTGATCTCTTCCTTTCCGCCTCCCACTGTGACTCCCATTGCATCCTCTGAGGTGCTTTAGTTCGTTCCCGTGGAGTGTTCCTTCCTTCAGTCCCTTCCCTAGCTGTGGCCCCTCTGCTCATTGGTTTGTCCTTCCTGCTCACCTGTTCCTGGCCCCCACAAGTGTCTGGTAAGGTCCCTGCACATGTCCTAGTTCCTTCAATATCTTCCAACCTATCATGCTGTCCTCTCTCCTAGTGTGCCTCCTGTCTTTGTTTTGGCCTTGTGTGGGTTTGACAGGACCTCTGCATACATTTTAGCTTCCATGCTCCCTTCAGACCCTTTGTCTGTGTCTGATGTAAACATTGCTGATGCTACTTCTGTATTATCTTTATCTCTAGGCTGTTTCAGATTTCTCAGCTTCTCTTCTAATCTCTGTATCTTGGCTTCTGCTACTGTGACATGTTGCTTCCACCTTCTGCACTCTGCTGCTAACCTCTCCTCCATCTTCCTTGCTAGCTCATCTAGCCTCCTTCCCCAGTCTTCCTCCCTTTTTTTGAGCACTGCCTCCCAGTCCACCCTCCTAGATTCGTCCTTTGGGCCCTTGGCTTTCATCCTAGTTCTAGGTTGCCCCATTGCACCACAGAAGGAAGGGGGAGAGATGGTTAGGGGGAGGGGAATAGATAGTTAGGGGGAGGGGGATGGATAATTATGGGGGAGGGGGAAGATGGTTATTGGAGGGGGAGAGGTGGTTGGGGGAGGGGGATAGATGGTTTGGGGGAGGGGGTTAGATGGTTTGGGGGAGGGGTAGGTAGCTAGGGGGAGGAGAAGAGGTGGTTAGGGGAAGGGGGAGTATGTGTATGTGTCAAGTGTATGTGTGCTTGTATATGTGTGTGTGCATGTGTGGGGGAGAGAGGGATGGGATTAAGGGGGGAGGGGGAGGGGGAGGGAAGGATGAGGGTAGAGTGACCCCTAGAAACCGAGGTGTGTGTGTGTGTGATGGGATTAGAAGGGGAGGGGAGGTGGGGAGAGGGGAAGAGTAGGATGAGGGTAGAGTGACTGCATAGGGTGTGTATGTGTGTGTATGT
>NC_069405.1:1499087-1564087 GCF_026875155.1 Cherax quadricarinatus
CGGACAGTGTACTATCTTCAACATAGTGTACTATCTTCAACACACTGTGTACTATCTTAAACACACTGTGTAATATCTTCAACATAATGTGTGCTCTCTTCAACACACTGTGTACTGTCTTCAACACACAGTGTAATATCATCAACACACTGTGTATTATCTTCAACATTGTGTAACATCTTCAATACGCTGTGTACTATCTTCAACACACTGTGTACTATCTTCAACACCCTGTGTACTATCTTCAATACACTATTACTATCTTCAAGAGAGTGTAATGTCTTCAACATACTGTATTATCTTCAGCACACTGTGTACTATGTTCAACACACTGTGTACTATCTTCATCATAGTGTACTATATTCAACACACTGTGTACTATCTTCAACACAATGTGTATTATCTTCAACACACTGTGTACTACCTTCATCACAGTGTACTATCTTCAACACACTGTACTATCTTCAACATAGAGTACTGTCTTCAACACACTGTGTACTATCATCAACATGCTGTGTACTATCTTGAACATAGTGAAGTATCTTCAACACACTGTGTACTATCTTCAACACAGGGAATTGTATTGAAAATACTGTACTATCTTCAACACACTGTACTATCTTCACACTGTGTTCTATCTTCAACACACTGTGTACTATCTTCAACCTAGTGTACTATCTTCAACACACTGTGTGCTATCTTCAACACACTGTCTACTATTTTCGACATAGTGTACTGTCTTCAACACACTGTGTACTATCTTCAACACACTGTGTAATATATTCAACACACTGTGTACTATCTTCAACATAGTGCAATATCTTCAATGCGCTGTGTACTATCTTCAACATAATGTGTACTATCTTCAACACACTGTGTACTATCTTTAACACACTCTTAATGTCTTCAACACAGTGTACTGTCTTCAACATACTGTACTATCTCCAACACACTGTGCATTATCTTCACACTGTGTACTATCTTCAACACACTGAGTACTATCTTCATCACAGTTTACTTTGTTCAACACACTGTGTACTATCTTCAACACACTGTGCACTATTATCGACATAGTGTCCCCTCTTTAACACACTGTGTACTGTCTTCAACACACTGTGTAATATATTCAACACACTGTGTACTAACTTCAACATAGTGTAGTATCTTCAATGTGCTGTGTACTATCTTCAACATACTGTGTACTATCTTCAACACACTGTGTACTATCTTTAACACACTCTTACTGTCTTCAACACAGTGTACTGTCTTCAACATACTGTACTATCTCCAACACACTGTGTATTATTTTCACACTGTGTACTATCTTCAACACACTGTGTACTATCTTCATCACAGTTTACTATCTTCAACACACTGTGTAATATATTCAACACACTGTGTACTATCTTCAACATAGTGTAATATCTTCAATGTGCTGTGTACTATCTTCAACATACTGTGTACTATCTTCAACACACTGTGTACTCTCTTAACACTGTGTACTATCTTCAACACACTGTGTACTCTCTTCGTCATAATGTTCTATCTTCAACACATGGTGTACTATCTTCAACACACTGCGTCCTATATTAAGCTATCTCTGCATTATTTCAACATAGTGTACCATCTTCAACATAGGGTACTGTCTTCAAAACACTCTGTACTGTATTCAAAACACTGTGTACTATATTCAGCATAGTGTACTATCTTCAACACATTGTGTACTGTCTTCAACACAATGTATACTATCTTCAACACACTGTATACTATCTTCAACATTCTCTCTACTATCTTCGACATAGTGTACTATGTAAAGTAAAAGGACACAAGTGCAACTAATGTGACATTTATTGTATCAACGTTTCGCTCTCCAGGAGCTTTATCAAGCCATTACAAACAATACATGGACACAGAGGGTATATAAAGGCTCTGAGTGAGGTGCAATACTAGTGAGGTACCATTTCGATGTTCACTAGTGGCAGTAGTAGTAGTAGTAGTAGTAGTGACAAAAGTAATACAATATGGTAGAGCAATTAATTCGTACATGAGTAAAAGGATATAAAAGCTATTACTTGGGTAACATAAAAATAGGTTGGACAAATATAGACTGGAAAGAGGCAGGTTTTTTTTTTTTTTTTTTTTTTTCAGTGTTCACTCTCTGTAATGTGCTTATGTAGTATAACAGGAGAGACTATGTGATGGCAGGGTTTACTGTTTTCAGGAGGATTCTTGCTAAGACTTCGGAGATGGTGAAGCTGCCGTTGTTTTGTTTAATTGTATTCGAAACAGCGAATCAGTGCTGATCAAGGCACTTGCGTCTGCGGAAATTAGTTTTCTTTGATCACTAATTGGGCGTCTCTGAATTTCATGAGATGATTGTGGAATTTCGGTGTTTGTACACAGGCGTTGTTTAAGTTGTCGTTCCTACATGCGTAAATGTGTTCATTGAGGCGGGTGTCGAGGTTTCTTGCTGTTTCACCTACGTAGATCTTGTCACAGCCTCACAGGGTATAGTGTAAACTCCTGCATTGACTGGTTCGTGGTGCTTGGGTTTTGTCCTGGTTAGATCCTTTATTGAAGTGGTAGAAGCGATGGCGACTCTGGTGTTAGCTTGTGAAAGTACTTTTGAGACGTTTAGTGCAACCTGGCTGTTGGGGAAGAATTATAACTTTTTTGGGAGCGGCGTTGAAGCGTGGAGAATTGATGATCTGAAGAGCTCTTTTTTCTTGCAGTCTTTGATAAAAAAAAAGAAGGAAATTTTTAACTCAGTAAATTTTTGGGTTTGAATGTAAGTGCATTCCTCGCCCAAGAAATCGGGACTACAAATTCGGTATGCTCTTGGGAAAAAACCCCGATGATGATGCCTTTTTTTGGTCTTGGTATCTTGATGGAATAGAAGTGTGTGAGATCATTTTTATTGGTGGGTTTCCGATAAACTCGAAATCTTAGGTTGTTGTCTACTTTGTGAATGAGGACGTCGGGGAAAGGTGCTTGTCATTGGGACTTTTCTTCTAGTGTAAACTGAATCGCTGGTTCAACTGCGTTGAGCCTTGCCTGAAGATCCCATACATCAAACGTTTTGGATTTATTACGAGGACATCGCCCACGTAACGTAACCAAGTGAACGCTTGAAGGGATGATGTTGGCGAAGTGTTCGGACTCTAGGTGTTCCATGTATAAGTTGGCTAGGACGGCACTTATTGGGGATCCCATTCCCATGCGTAGGTTTGTTTTTTAGAGCTTGTTTTTTGAAAGAAAAACAGTTGAAATTAACACAGAGTTCAATCAAGTCAACCAAAATCTCCGGGAGGAAAAGGAAGATTAAGGTTCTGGTTGACTTTACGTCGTGAACCTCGATGGCTTTTTTTGGGAGGTACTTTTGTGAAGAGGGAAGTCACATCCAAACTGCTAAGGGTTTTTTGTTTCGGATGGAGAGGTTACGGGGGCGGTTGGAAGGTCGCTGAGTGTTTAAAATGAGCGGGGCTGATGGTCCCCAGAAGGCAGGAAAGATGTTTGGCAAGAACTCCCGGGTTGTTTTTGTGGAGCACTGCCTATTCCTGACGTGATTGGTCTGAGAGGAATATTGTGTTTATGGGCTTGGGTAAACCATACATGTGTGCTGGTTTAGGGTTGCTTGGTAACAAGTACAGAAGTTTCTTCCCTTCTCTAGTGCGTTTGAGTATTTGTCTGGTTTTGTATAGAAAGTCTTTGGTGGGCGTCTCCCACTGTTGAGTGCTGATGGGTTCGTATGTAGATTGATCATTCAAAAGGTCCATCATTTTAGTGTTGTAGTCACTGGTGTTGAGTATGACGACTCCACCTCCTTTGTCGGCGGTGGTGACGATAATGTTGGGGTCGTTGGCGAGGTCCTTAAGGGCAGTGATGTATCATCTTAAACACTCAGGCGACCTTCTCAACCGCATCCGTAACCTCTCCATCCGTAACAAGAAACTCAGTAGTTTGGATGTGACTTCCCTCTTCACAAAAGTACCTACCAAAAAAGCCATCGAGGTTCTACGACGTAAAGTCAACCAGAACCTTAATCTTCCTTTACCTCCCGGAGATTTTGTTGACTTGATTGAACTGTGTTAATTTCAACTGTTTTTCTTTCAATAACAAGCTCTACAAACAAACCTACAGCATGGGAATGGGATCCCCAATAAGTGCCGTCCTAGCCAACTTATACAAGGAACACCTAGAGTCCCCAAAATTCGCCCCAAAAAATTTTTCCCCTTTAAGCGTCAAATTTGGGTTTTTGTTTTCGTTGGGGCGATGCCCCCGTTTTTTAAAATCCAAAAAATTTTGATTTTTACGGGATTTTTAGGGGAAAACTCAACCCCAGTTGGGAAACCCGCGATTAAATTTACACTAGAAGAAGAGTCCCAAAGAAAGCTAAATTTTCCCCGAGTCCCCATTCCCAAAGGGAGAAATCAACCTAATTTTCCCAAATTTACGGAAAACCCACCATTAAAAAAAGATCTCAACATTTTATTTCCCGTCAAAAATTTCCCCAAAACCAAAAGGGGGGGGGGATCTTTATCGGGTTTTTTCCTTTAAAAGCCCTTTGGGAAATTTTTAGTCCTGGTTTTTTTGACGAGGGGTGCAAATTACATTCACCAAAAATTCACAGGTTTCAATTTTTTCTTTTTTTATCAAAGACTGCAAAAAAAAAAGAGCTTTCAGATCATCAAATTTTCTCCCGCTTCAAACCGCCTCCCAACAAGTTTTTTAATTCTTCCCAAAAGCCGGTTGCACTAACGGGCTCAAAAATATTTCACAAGGGTAACAAAAAGGTTTGCCCCCCCGCCCCCCCCTTTACCTTCAATAAAGGGGTTTTTAATCCGGAAAAAAATCCAAGCCCCCCGGGAAACCCGTCTATGCAGGGTTTTTAAATTTAACCAAAGTGGGGCTGTGAAAAATCCTACGAAAGGGGAAACAGCAAGGGAAAACCCCGACACCCCCCAATGAAACATTTTCGCATTTTAGGCGAAAAACTTAAAAACCGGGTGTGTACAAACCCGAAATTCCACTTATCTCTAATTTTAAATTCAAAAAGGGGCCCCAAATTTTTGACACAAGAAAATAATTTCCGCGGGGGGGGGCAAGTGGACTTGGGAAACCGCCAATGATGTGTTTCGAATAAATTAAACAAAACAAAGGGAGCTTCACCAATTTCCCCCAAAAATCTTTGCAAGAATTTTTCCTTTAAAAAAAAAAACCCTGCCCTACATAGTCTCTCCTGTTATACTACAAAAAGCCCATTAAAGAGAGTGGAACCCCGAAAAAAAAAAAAAAAAAAACCTGCTTCTTTCCAGTTTTTTTATTTCTCCAACCTTTTTTTTTGTCACCCAAAGTAAAAGGGTTTTATCCTTTTACTTTATGTCGAAATTTAATTTCTCTTCCCTTTTTGGGTTTTTTTTTGTTTCTACTACTACTAAAACTACCACCACTAGTGGGCTTTGAAATGTTACCTCAACTATTATTGGGACCCCACTAAAAGCCTTTTTTATTCCCCTGGGTCCCTGTATTGTTTGTAATGGCTTGAAAAAAGTCCCGGGAAAAGCGAAACCCTTGCCCAAAAAAATGTCACTTAAATTGCACTTTTTCTTTTACTTTACATATTTTTCCCGGGAAATTTTTAAAAACTTTATTAAATAGTGTACTTTGTTCAAAATTTGTTTTAATTTTTTGAATATACTGTTTTACTATCTTCAAATTTGTGTACTTTCAATTTTAACATAGTGTACTTTTTCAACAAAGTGTTTTTTCTTCAGCATAGTGTGCTACCCTTCCCAAAGCCCCAGTACATACCTTTTAAATAGTTTTATATCTTTTTAACAAAACCTGTTTTTTCTTAAAACAAATGAGAAAATATCTTTTACACATGAGTACTTCTTCAAACTCTGTGTATTTTCTTTTAACACAGGGGTACTTTGTTCAAAAAGTTTTTCTATTTTTCAACACACTGTGTACATTTTGAAAACAATGTGTTTCTATTTTCAACATTTGTGTACTTCCCTTTAACACATGGGCACTTCCTTTTAAACCTGAGTCTATCTTCAACCCCCCCTGTATACTATCTTAAAAATGTGTTATTTTGAAATAAAAGGGGTTTTTTCCCTTTAACCCCGGGTTTTTTACTAATTTTCAACACCCTGTTTACTATCTTCAACACCTGGGGTACTATTTTTAAACCTAAAATCCGTGTGCCTTTTAACATAGTGTACTATCATTCAAAAACCTGGTACTATCTTCAAAAACAATGGGTACTATATTGAACAAATAGGGAAATATCTTCAAAAAAACTGTGTAATAAATTCAGCCCCTGTGTTCATTTCAAAATAGTGTACTTCTGCAAACCCCTGTTAATTTTTCCTTTAAGTAGTATTTAAACTTCAACACAGTGTTTTTTCCAAAAAAACTGTGTACTTTCTTCAAAATACTGTGTTTTCGTCTTCAACTTTGGTAACCTTTTTAACATTTGTGTACTATCTTTAACCAATGTTTTAAAGCTTTCCCCAGAGTGTGTACTATCTTAAAAATTGTTGTACTTTTCTTCAACCACTGTGTTTCTATCTTCTACACACTGTGTTTCTCATTTTAACAAAAGTGTATATCTTCAAAAAAACTTACTTTCTTAAAAATTTTATGCCCATCCTTTAACATTTTTTTGGTTTCCATTTTTCAAATTTAAAGTTTCTTCTTCAACTTTTTTTTAAATATCTTAAAACAAAATGTATACAAAACGTCAGTACTCGGGACTATCTTCAAACACTGTATTTTGTTTTCAACACCTGTGGGCTATCTTCCCAAAATTTTGGGAAATTTTTTTCCCAAAACCCCTGTGTAGATCCCTTTTAAAACACTGTGTTTTTAAACTTCAAAATAGTGCCAGATTTGAAAACCCTTGTGTTTTCATTACAAACGTAGTATCATATTCAACACAAATGTATTTCTTTTTAAAATACTGTGTCTATTTTTCAAACATGTGTAATATCTTTAACTGCTTTGTCTATCTTGAACATAGTGAAAAAATTTTTTCAAAACCGGTTTTTTTTACCCATCTTCAAACAGGGAAATTTTATTGAAAATGCCTTTTACTTCTTCAACACACTGTACTTTCTTCACCCCGGGGTTTAAACTTTTTAACCACTGTTTTTTACTATTTTCAACCTAGTTTTACTATTTTTCAACACTGTGTACTATTTCAAAACAATGTTTTACTAAATTTTTGATTAGTGTTTTTTTCAAAAAACTGTGTCTATTTCAAACCCCTGGTAATTTTATTTAAAAAACTGGGGTTACATCTTCAAAAATGTGAATATCTTCAAAGCATGTGTACTATCTTCAGCATATTGTTTATTTCTTAAAACACGGGACTTTCTTTAACACAAATCTTAATGTCTTTCAAAACCGTTTTTACTTTTCTTCTACATTTCTGTACTATCTCCAACACAAATTTTGCATTTTCTTAAAATCTGTTTACCCATCTTTAACCATGTGTAGTATCTTTAACACAGTTTACTTCTTCAACACATGTTTTACATCTTCAACCCACTGTCGCATATTATCGACTTGTCCCCTTTTAAAAAAAACTGTGTACTGTCTTAAAAAACTGTGTAATTTATTTTATCACCCCTGTTTAAATATTTCAAAATAGTGGAATATCTTCAAAGTGCTGTTTTTCTATCTTTTAACATACTGTGTACTGTTTTTTCAAAACTGTGTATATGTTCGTTTAATGTTTCTATTTCAAAAAAACAGTGTACTTTTAAGGTTATTGCAATATTTTTTAACATAGTGTCCTTTTCCCAAAATAGGGGGGAGTATCTTCAAAAAAACCCCTTTTTACTATCCCCAAACACTGTGTTACTGTCTTGCCCTATTTTTTCTATCTTAAAACACCTTTTTTTTAAATTTTTAAACATGTGTCCCATCTTCAGATAGTTTACTTTCTTCCAAACTTGGGTACTATCTTGAAAACAAAAGTATACTTTTTTCAACCCCAAAAAAAATTTCTATCTTCAAAAATTCTCTGTACTATTTCAACAAGTGTATAATTTTTTAACATGAGTTTTCTATCTTGAGTTATGTTACTATCTTTCATGTGTTAGAACCCTTTTAACATTGTTTAATATCTAAAAAACAAAGTGTACTTTTTTTAGCATGGCGTGCTTTCTTAAACCACACAGTATACTACCTTCACATAGTGTAACTATTACAACCCAGATTCCAAATGGCCTGTTACCCCGGGGTTGAAAATATGAAAACTAAACACAGCAAAAAAGTTTAGATTTATATTATCCTCACCAAATTAGAACAGCAATATGTACACTATGTACAGTGATAAGTATTAGTGCACTCCACGGTAAGCAAAGCAGAAATAGAAGCCACAAGATAGCAACCGGGCTTCAACCAGCTCTAGAATGGGAATGAAAAGGCAGACAGGAAGCGGTACCCACATAACCTCTGCGATTGCCAAAACCACTCCTTAATTGGCAAAACCTGGTCACTATTTTGAACGACGGGCCCCATCACAACTCTTAGCAACCTGGTTCGCGGGTTTGGGGGAGATAGCCTAAAAATGAGGGTGTGTACATGCGCCGAATAAAGGTTACGTACTCTTTGCATGCCACACCCCCACCCCCGAAAGCCCCGGATTAGGCTCCCACCTCCCATGGTAACCGTGCCGCCATGGCACAAAATAATGGGACCGGCCTTTCCTCTCCACCATCCAACTCTTAGATAGAGCTCAGCTTTTCTCGTGACCAAAAGCCAAACCCTAAACTTAGAGTAGACAGCAGTCAGACAGGCTAGCATAGGTCCAAGATACAGGCGGAGGGTTAGCCCGCATCCCCTCACTAAAAAAAAACCCCACACCAGGGAAAAAAAAAAGAGCATGAAAAGGTTACCACAAATAACATCCTAACCTAAACAAATTAAAATTTTAGACTTTTAGATAAAGAGTCTGCCAACATATTTTCTATGCCAGCAATATAATTAATTGAAATGTTATAGGGCTGCAGCCTAGCATCCAGGGGCATAAGCCTTGTGTTGTGGTTCTTCATGGCTTGGAGATATACTAGAGGATTGTGAATCACTGTAGACTGTGACCACCTGAATGTCTGGCCCACATAAACATCGAAATGCCCAAAGCCATACCAGCGCGAGGCTTCTTTTAAATGGTAGAATAACCCTCTGATTGGCTGGAACTTGGCTAAAAAAGTATGCTACAGGCTGAAACCCTCCTTGTTCCCGATTTGTAATATTACTACCCCAACCCCAGACTCACAAGCATCAACCTGTAAATGAAAAAGGTTTGGAGAAGTCTGGAGACAAGACAAGGGGTGCAGTACACAATAAATCTTTTTGCTTTAATTAAAAGCAGTGTTACAGTCTGACGTCCAATTAAGGAACTTTTTGACTGGTAAGAGAGGTAAGAGGGCTACAATATCTGAGAAATTCTTACAGAATCTTCTGTAAAATCCTATCATGCCTAGGAAACGTTGAAGAGATTTCCTATCATGAGAACTGGATAATCTTTAATAGAAAGAACTTTAGCAAGTTTAGGTGCAACTTTACCACTACCTACTTCAGGGCCTAGAAAAGTGACAGTGGCCGGGCCAAAGGAAGATTTAGATAAATTAACTGTTAAATGGGAAAACTCTTAAAGGTCTCAAACAGAGCCTTAATCTAAGTAGGTGTTGACCCAAGTATCAACACCACAACAATATCATCTAGGTACGCGCCGTGCCCTTCAAGTCCTTTAATAGCCTGAGGATAATTTTCCCTGGAATGAAGAGGGGGAATTTTTCTTTCCCCGGAAGGGGTTAACTGTGGTATTATAAGACCTCCTGGAATTACAAAGGGCAGAGATTTCCTTTGCCTTATCTGTCAAAGGTACCTGATAGTAGCCTTTAAGGAGATCTAATTTGGACACAAAAGAAAGCCTTACCCACAAAGTCAATTACTTTCATTCAGACAGGAAAGGGTAAGCATCTGTAATTGTGACCTCGTTCACTTTACAGTAGTCTGTACACATACGAAACCCTCCATCAGCCTTCTTCACAAGGAGCACGGTGAAGCCCAGGACTAGATGACTCCTCCACTAAATCATGCTTTAACAATATTCTACTTCCTGCTGAAGTAGCCTTTGCTTTTCTGGATTGCTCTGTAGGGGGAGATTTTTAATTGGTTTAGAGTTTCCCACATCTACATCATGGTAACCTAACGTACATTTCTGGGCACATCCGAAAAAATTTTAGGATATAAACGTAGAAGCTCATTAAATTTGTTGCTTGCATTTCAGATAATCCCTCCATTAAAAGGCTAGGATCCTTGAGGAGAAAAGAATTTGAAAGTTTAATATAAATTTCAGAGATAGAGTAAAAGGGTCAGAGTTGTCCCAAGGTAGAGGACAGAGTCTTTACTGGGACTTTATCTGGTGTAATGAAGGCCTTTATTTTGATTAATGTGGAAAGGGTTTTAGTTTTTGAGGTCTTATCAAGGGGAGCTACCACATAATTTACATCAGATAATCTACTTACAATCTGCATAGGTCCTGTAAATCTAGCTTTCAAGGTTGGGCCAGGTATAGGTTCCTGCACCAACACCTTGTCTCCTGGATGGAAGGAGCAGAATTGTGCACTCTGTCATACCTCTGTTTCATCTTGCTTTGAGCGTCCTTTAGGTAAGCCTTGGCTAACTGACGGTGCCACCTGCAACCTGAAGACGGATTGTAGAGTGTTGACAACGCCCTTCTCCCATCCATCCTTCTTTGAGCACCCGAAGAGGACCTCGTACATTGTGCCCAAAAAACAGCTAAAAAGGGACTATACCCTGTAGATTCTTGCACCGTTTCTCGTACGGGAGAACACAACAAAGGTAGTGATTCATCCCAGTCTGTAGGAAAGTGCATGCAAAAAGTTTCTCATCATTGTTTTTTAATGTCGGGTGGAATCTTTCCAAGGCGCCTTGGGACTGAGGATGATAGGCAGGGGATAAGTTGTGGATTATCCCTAACCTAGTTAATATTCCCTAAATGCTTTGGCAGTGAAGTTAGTACCTAAACACTTTGAATAGTTTTAGGAATGCCAAAACAAGAAATAATTTTGTTAAAGCTTGAGAATATGCTTTAAGAAATAATACTATGCATGGGAAATGCTTCAGGATACTGGTTACTTTATCCATAATCGAAAATAAATATTGTTTTCCAGACTTTGACCTAGGTAGTGGACATACACAATCTATAATTAAATCTGCAAAAGGTTTTTCCATCAGCAGGTATAGGTTGAGAGGTGCAGGATTAATGGAATGTCCAGGTTTTCCAACTTGCTGACATTCTCGGCAACACCTAATATAATCTTCACATCTTTCTTTAATTTTGGCCAATAAATTCTTTTGTGTTTCCCTATACAAGGTTTTTGTAATTCCTAAGTGACACCCTAATGACGTATTATAAGCTATATTTAATATTTGAGGTCTATACTTTGTTGGAACCACAAACCTGCCATACAATTGCCGGCCCCTATCTCCTTACCAGTCTCAGTGCAGATCAAATAATCGTTTTTTAACTTCATATTTGACCGGATGACCCAAAGAGGATTTACCCATGGCTGCCTCAAAAGCGAATTTTAAAGAAGGGTCCTTTCGCTGTTCCTCCCGGAAGGACAGTCCCCCGGGCATGGAAACAGAGACATCTGGCAATCCTGCAACCTGGGAAAGGAAAGGCTTGATCAGGTCTTTCACTTGATTTACGAGGCCCCGGGCCGGTGTGCCCATAAAACAACGTGGCTATTCCAGATCGGAGTCGTCCAAGGAAAGGGTCAACTTTCTTTTCCAGACAACCCTTGGGATGTTGCCCGAGTTATGGCCAACACCAGAGAAGAAATTAATCATTAAGGTTCAGGACACGAACTAACAGTAGTAATGTATTACCCAGTAATAACATGGCATTCATGGGGAATCCTTTTGAGACACCACATCAAGTACCCATGTAATATTTGCACTGTACGTAAATTTTATGCAAAGGAACAGAATATATAGCTCCCCCAAATGTTTCCAGTAAAACAGAGTAATTCAAAGAAGTATTCTCTGAAAGGGGTAATAATTCCCTCTCTTACCAAGTGAGCAATATGCTCCAGTATCTCTAAGGTCTTTACTTTATTTTGTTTCTGAGTTTCCTGAAGGAAATAAGACTTTTGCAAAATAAGGGCCATACCTTTTTTCCCTACTTCTCTGGGGGACATGTAACTAGGGATATTAGAGATTTTCCCAATGGGTTGGGGTTTATGGGGCAGTTGGGACTGATGTGACCTACTTTATTGCACCTGAAGCAGACGACAGGCTTGCCCTTTACTCCCTGTTGACGTTGCAAATGGTGTCGTTCTGGCTATGTCTCTCCGGATACTGTTGTCGAGATGCACCATGAGTAGTTTGCCTCCCCCTGCAGTGGACCATATGATGAAAGCGTGTCTCACCAGGGGACTTAGTTGGCTGAAACCCAGACGTTCTCCCTCCGGCCGCTCCTTCATTCTCCAAGGTTGACGATCTCTGCTCATTTCCAGGCTGTTGAAAAGAGAGACGGGACCCGCTCGGACAAGGGGCGGTTAGTTTCGAAGGTATCAGCCAACCTGGCTGCCTCCAATGCAGTGGTTAAGTCACGATCCTGCAGAAAGACTCGAACCTCTGGACCCACAGACCTCCAGCAGGTTATCCCAAACACAATAAACTGCACCAGCTCCTCAAAGGTAGAGACACCACTTGCTTTATACCCCTTTTAAAAGCTTTGGATTGCTGTCCCACAAAGTCCACTAGGGATTGACCAAGCTGGCCGCCTGCTTTAATTTAAATTTTTTCTGTAATTTGGCTGGGATACATGTATATGCCCAACACTGTGGTCTTCACTACTTGATAATCAGAGAATTCAGCGTTTATTTAATACTGACGTAAATTTTCCTGGCCTAACCCGATAATGGCGTAGAACCAACGATGCCAATGGCTGTTCGGCCACCTCAAGGCTCGAGCCTGATTTCGAAGCTTTTGAAAAATTGCTCTGGTTTCGGCCTCATTGAAGCGGGGGAAAAAACTGTACTGCTTTTTGTAAAAAAAATCAAATTTTTAGAATGCGAAAACTGCCCTTTTCTCTCTTTCCCTATCAAATTCTTCCCTGTGAATGCTCTCTGTTTTCCCAGTTTGCTCAAGATTTGATTTTTGCCAGCTCAAGTGCCAACGACGCTGATTCACCCTGAGACAACCCACTGCACTATACTGACCATTTGCTCCGTAAGTGTATCATCTTCCTCCTGCGAGAACATCAGTAGTTTTTGCCCTAGCCCCGTAGAGGGAGGAGTCTGATGTCCATCTCTTCTTCTATAAGTTTGGGGCAGCAATCAGTGAACGCAGTTGCGCAGCTGTGAGAGTGCGTTTGTATGTTTAAAACCAATGAACGAGCAAATTTGCCAACAACGCTGTAGGGGCAATTTAGTAGGTTATGCAAAGTATATGCCGAACACCAGACGGTCCCGAATCGTCTAGGTGGCATAAGTTATTCGCTATGCACATACGATTGCAGAAAAACCCCAACGTAACATGTTAATTTGCAGAAAAATGCTTACTATGCACAGTACGATTGCAGAATACGCATACAACCCAAAACTGACTGCAAATCTCCCACACCGAACAGGCTAGTTAAACAACTGACACGCAAAATTTGTAAAGCAATGCCAGACAGCAAGCTGCACAATGTTCCTGCACGAGCTTCACCCTAAGCTCAACATTTCTCTAAGTCCAGCTCAACTCTCGGACAGGCTACCCATAATACAACCCAAGATTCCAAATGGCCTGTTACCCCGGTGTAATGGTAGCAAATAAACACAGTAGAAAAAGTTTAGACTTATATTATCCTTCACCAATTTTGAACAGCAATAAAGTACACTATGTACAGTGATAAGTATAGTGCACTCCACGGTAAGTAAAGCAGAAATAGAAGCCACAAGATAGCAGACCGTGCTTCAACCAGCTCTAGAATGGGAATGACAAGGGCAGACAGGAGAGCGGTACCCACATAACCTCTGCGATTGCCAAAACCATCTTCTTATTGGCTAGAACCTGGTCACTAGTTGAACGACGGGGCCCCATCATCAACTCTTAGCAACCTGGTTCGCTGGTTGGGGGAGATAGCCTGTAAATGAGGGTGTGTACATGCGCCGAATAAAGGTTACGTACTCTTTGCATGCCACATGTACTATCTTCAACACTCTGTGTACTTTCTTCAATACTCTATGTACTATCTTCAACATAGTGTACTATGTTCAAAATTGTGTACTATCTTCAAAACACTGTCTACTATCTCCAACACACTGAGTACTATTTTCAACATATTGTACTCTCTTCAACACACTGAGTACTATCTTCAAAACACTATGTACTGTCTTGAATGTACTGAACTATCTTCAACACACTGTGTACTATCTTCAACTCACTGTGTACTATTTTCAGCATAGTGTACTATCTTCAACACATTGTGTGCTATCTTCAACACAATGTGTACTATCTTCAATGCACTGTACACTATATTCAGCACTCTGTGTACTATCTTCAACATAGTGTACTACCTTCAACATAGTGTACTATCTTTAACAATGTGTACTTTCTTCAACATAGTGTGCCATTTTCAACACACAGTGCACTATCTTCAGCATAGTGTTGTATCTTCAACACACTGTGTACTTTCTTCAACACTATGTGTACTATCTTCAACATAGTGTACTATGTTCAAAATTGTGTACTATCTTCAACCCACTGTGTACTATTTTCAACATAGTGTACTCTCAACACACTAGGTACTATCTTCAACACACAGAGTACTATCTTCAACACACTGTATACTAACTTTAACATAGTGTAATATCTTCAATATACTGTGTACTATCTTCAAGGCACTGTGTACTATCTTAAACACACTGCATACTATCTTCAAGACGCTCTTACTGTCTTCAACATAATATACTATTTTCAACATATTTTACTATCTTCAACACACTGTGTACTATGTACAACACACTGTGTATTATCTTCAGCACAGTGTGTACTATCTTCATCATAGTGTTCTATCTTCAACACACTGTGTACTATCTTCAACACATTGTGTACTATCTTCAACACTCTGTGTACTATCTTCTGCTCACTTTTCACTATCTTCAACATAGTGTACTATCTTCAACACACTGCGTACTATCTTCAACATAGTTAAATGTTTTCAAAAACACCGTGAACTGTTTTCAAACACACGTGAACTGTTTTTTTAACACACTGTCTACTATTTTCGACATAGTGTACTGTCTTCAACACACTGTGTACTATCTTCAACAAACTGTGTAATATATTCAACACACTGTGTACTAACTTCAACATAGTGTAATATCTTCAATGTGCTGTGTACTATCTTCAACATACTGTGTACTATATTCAACACACTGTGTACTATCTTTAACACACTCTTACTGTCTTCAACACAGTGTACTGTCTTCAACATACTGTACTATCTCCAACACACTGTGTATTATCTTCACACTGTGTACTATCTTCAACACACTGTGTACTATCTTCATCACACACACTCTTCATCATAATGTACCATCTTCAACACACGGTGTACTATCTTCAACACACTGTGTCCTATATTAAGCTATCTCTGCATTTTTTCAACATAGTGTACCATCTTCAACATAGGGTACTGTCTTCAAAGCACTCTGTACTATATTCAAAACACTGTGTACTATCTTCATCATATTGAACTATCTTCAACACACTGTGTACTCTCTTCAACACACTGTGTACTATCTTCAGCATAGTGTACTATCTTCAACACATTCTGTACTGTCTTCAACACAATGTATACTACCTTCAACACACTGTATACTATCTTCAACATTCTCTCTACTATCTTCGACATAATGTACTATGTTCAAAATAGTGTAATATCTTGAATATACTGTGTACTATCTTCAACATAGTGTACTACATTCAACATAGTGTACTATTTTCAACAAAGTGTTCTTTCTTCAGCATAGTGTGCTACCTTCAACACACAGTACACTACCTTCAACATAGTGTACTATCTTCAACACACTGTACTTTCTTAAATACACTGAGAACTATCTTTGACACACTGAGTACGATCTTCAACACTCTATGTACTATCTTCAACACAGTGTACTATGTTCAACATAGTGTACTGTCTTCAACACACTGTGTACTATTTTGAACACAATGTGTACTATTTTCAACATAGTGTACTCTCTTCAACACACTGGGCACTACCTTCAACACACTGAGTACTATCTTCAACACACTGTATACTATCTTCAACACAGTGTAATATCTGAAATAAAATGTGTACTATCTTCAACACACGGTGTACTATCTTCAACACCCTGTTTACTATCTTCAACACACTGTGTACTATATTAAGCTCACTCTGCACTGCCTTCAACATAGTGTACTATCTTCAACACACTGTGTACTATCTTCAACACACTGTGTACTATCTTGAACATATAGAACTATCTTCAACGCACTGTGTACTAACTTCGGCACACTGTGTGCTATCTTCAGCATAGTGTTCTATCTTCAACACATTGTGTACTATCTTTAACACACTGTTCTATCTTCAACATAGTGTACTATCTACAAACCACTGTTATTTATCTTCAACATAGTATACTATCTTCAACACAGTGTATTATATTCAACAAACTGTGTGCTATCTTCAACATACTGTGTACCATCTTCAACATAGTGTACTATCTTCAACATAGTGTACTACCTTCAACACACTGTGTAATGCTTTCAACAGAGTGCGTACTATCTTCAACATTGTGTACTATCTTCAACACACTATGTACTATCTTCTACACACTGTGTACTACATTCAACATAGTGTACTATCTTCAACAAACTCTACTATCTTCAACATAGTATGCTATCTTCAACACTCTGTGTACTATCTTCAACATAATGTACTATCTTTAACATAGTTTACTATCTTCAACACAATGTATACTATCCTCAGCATACTCTGTACTATCTTCAACACACTGTATACTGTTTTCAACACACTGTGTGCTATCTTCAACATACTGAACTATCTTCAACACACTGTGTATGATCTTATACACACTGTGCATTATCTTCAACATAGTGCACGATCTACAAACCATTGTGTACTATCTACAACATAGTATAATATATTCAACACAGTGTATTATCTTTAACATACTGTGAACTATCATCAACACACTGTGTAATATCTTCAACACGCTGTGTACTATCTTCAACATAGTGTAATATCTTCAATACGCTATGTACTCTCTTCAACACAATGTGTACTATCTTCTGCATACTGTTTACTATCCTCAACACACTGTGTACTGTTTTCAACAGAATATGTATTATCTTCAACATGGTGTGTTATCTTGAACACACTATGTACTTTCTTCAACATAGTTTACTATCTTCAACACACTCTGTACTATTTTCAACATAGTGTACTATTTTCAACATAGAGTACTATCTTCAACACAATGTGTGCTATCTTCAACACATGTACTATTTTCGACATAGTGTTCTTTCTTCAATTCATTGTGTACTATCTTCAACACATGTGTAATATCCTCAACACACTGCATACTGTTTTCAACACAATGTATACTATCTTCAACATAATGTGCTATCTTCAACACACTGCATACTTTCTTCAACATAGTGTACTATCTTCAACACACTGTGTACTATCTTCAACACACTGTGTACTATCTTCAACACACTGTGTGCTATCATCAACATTCTGTGAACTCTATTCGACATTGTGCACTATGTTCAACATACTGTAATATCTTGAGTATACTGTCTACTATCTTAAACATAGTGTACTACCTTAAACATTGAGTGCTTCTTTCAACAAAGTGTACATTCTTCAGCATAGTGTGCTATCTTCAACACACAGTACACTATCTTCAACATAGTGTAATATCTTCAATAAACTGTGTACTATCTTCAACGCACTGTGTACTATCTTAAACACACTGTGTTCTATCTTCAAGACGCTCTTACTATCTTCAACATAATGTACTATTTTCAACATATTTTACTATGTTCAACACACTGTGTACTATGTACAACACACTGTGTATTATCTTCAACACACTGTGTACTATCTTCATCATAGTGTACTATCTTCAACACACTGTGTACTATCTTCAACACACTGTGTACTATCTTCAACACACTGTGTACTATCTTCAACACTGTGTGTACTATCTTCAACACTGTGTGTACTATCTTCAGCTCACTTTTCACTATCTTCAACACACTGTGTACTATCTTCAACATAGTGTACTGTCTTCAACACACTGTGAACTGTTTTCAACACACTGTGAACTGTTTTCAACACACTGTCTACTATTTTCGACATAGTGTTATGTCTTCAACACACTGTGTACTATCTTCAACACACTGTGTAATATATTCAACACACTGTGTACTATCTTCAACATAGTGTAATATTTTCAATACGCTGAGTACTATCTTCAACATACTCTGTACTATTTTGAACACACTGTGTACTATCTTTAACACACTCTTACTGTCTTCAACACAGTGTACTGTCTTCAACATACTGTACTATCTTCAACACACTGTGTATTATCTTCACACTGTGTACTATCTTCAACACACTGTGTACTATCTTCATCACAGTTTACTATCTTCAACACACTGTGTACTATCTTCATCACACTGTGCACTAATATCGACATAGTGTTCTCTCTTCAACACACTGTGTACTATCTTCAACACACTGTGTTCTATCTTCAACATAGTGTAATATCTTCAATGCACTGTGTACTATCTTCAACATACTGTGTAATATCTTCAACACACTGTGTACTCTCTTAACACTGTGTACTATCTTCAACACACTGTGTACTATCTTCAACACACTGTGTACTCTCTTCGTCATAATGTACTACCTTCAACACATTGTGTCCTATATTTAGCTTACTCTGCAGTATTTCAACAGAGTATACTATCTTCAACATTGGGTACTGTCTTCAAAACATTCTGTACTATCTTCATATTGAACTATCTTCAACACACTGTGTACTATCTTTAACACACTGTGTACTATCTTCAGCATAGTGTACTATCTTCAACACATTGTGTACTATCTTCAACACAATGTATACTATCTTCAACACACTGTATACTATCTTCAACATTCTCTGTACTATCTTCGACATAGCGTACTATGTTCAAAAGAGTGTAATATGTAAAGTAAAAGGACACAAGTGCAACTAATGTGACATTTATTGTGGCAATGTTTCGCTTTCCAGGAGCTTTATCAAGCTTTATCAAGCGAAACGTTGCCACAATAAATATCACATTAATTGCACTTGGGTCCTTTTACTTTACATATTGTCGGTAATTCTACCAACTTTATTACATAGTGTAATATCTTGAATATACTGTGTACTATCTTCAACATAGTGTTCTACATTCAACATAGTGTACAGTTTTCAACAAAGTGTTCTTACTTAAGCATAGTGTGCTACCTTCAACACACAGTACACTATCTTCAACATAGTGTACTATCTTCAACACACTGTGTAGTTTCTTAAACACACTGAGAACTATCTTTGACACACTGAGTACTATCTTCAACACTCTGTGTACTATCTTCAACATAGTGTACTATGTTCAACATAGTTTACTATCTTCAACACACAGGGCACTACCTTCAACACACTGAGTACTATCTTCAACACACTGTATACTATCTTCAACATAGTGTAATATCTGAAATAAAATGTGTACTATCTTCAACACACTGTGTATTATCTTGAACACACTGTGTACTACCTTCGTCACAGTGTACTATTTTCAACACACGGTGTACTATCTTCAACACACTGTTTACTATCTTCAACATACTGTGCACTATATTAAGCTCACTCTGCACTATCTTCAACATAGTATACTATCTTCAACACACTGTGTACTATTTTGAACACAATGTGTACTATTTTCAACATAGTGTACTCTCTTCAACACACAGGGCACTACCTTCAACACACTGAGTACTATCTTCAACACACTGTATACTATCTTCAACATAGTGTAATATCTGAAATAAAATGTGTACTATCTTCAACACACTGTGTATTATCTTGAACACACTGTGTACTACCTTCGTCACAGTGTACTATTTTCAACACACGGTGTACTATCTTCAACACACTGTTTACTATCTTCAACATACTGTGTACTATATTAAGCTCACTCTGCACTATCTTCAACATAGTATACTATCTTCAACACACTGTGTACTATCTTCAACACACTGTGTACTATCTTGAACATATAGAACTATCTTCAACGCACTGTGTACTATCTTCAACATAGTGTTCTATCTTCAACACATTGTTTACTATCTTAAACACACTGTGTTCAATCTTCAACATAGTGTACTATCTACAAACCACTCTGATTTATCTTAAATATAGTATACAATCTTCAACACAGTGTATTACATTCAACAAACTGTGTACTATCTTCAACATACTGTGTACCGTCTTCACCATAGTGTACTATCTTCAGCATAGTATACTATCTTCAACACACTGTGTAATGCCTTCAACATAGTGCATTCTATCTTCAACATAGTGTGTACTATCTTCAACACACTGTGTACTATCTTCTACACACTGTGCACTACCTTCAACGTAATGTACTATCTTCAACAAACTCTACTATCTTCAACATAGTATGCTATCTTCAACACACTGTGTACTATCTTCAACATAATGTACTATCTTCAACATTGTTTACTATCTTCAACAAAATGTATACTATCCTCAGCATACTCTGTACTATCTTCAACCCACTATATACTGTCTTCAACACACTGTGTGCTATCTTCAACATAGTGTGCTATTTTCAACACACTGTGTACTATCTTATACACACTGTGTACTATCTTCAACATAGTGCACGATCTACAAACCATTGTGTACTATCTACAACATAGTATGCTACATTCAACACAGTGTATTATCTTTATCATACTGTGTACTATCTTCAACACACTGTGTAATATCAACACACTGTGTACTATCTTCAACATAGTGTAATATCTTCAATACGCTATGTACTATCTTCAATACAATGTGTACTATCTTCTGCATTCTGTGTACTATCCTCAACACACTGTGTACTGTTTTCAACACAATATGCACTATCTTCAACATGGTGTGCTATCTTGAACACACTGTGTACTTTCTTCAACATAGTGTACTATCTTCAACACACTCTGTACTATTTTCAACATAGTGTACTATCTTCAACATAGAGTACTATCTTCAACACAATATGTGCTATCTTCAGCACGTTGTGTACTATTTTCGACTTTGTGTTCTTTCTTCAATTCACTGTGTACTATCTCCATCACACTGTGTAATATCCTCAACACACTCTGTACTGTTTTCAACACAATGTATACTATCTTCAACATAGTGTGCTATCTTCAACACACTGCATACTTTCTTCAACGTAGTGTACTATCTTCAACACTGTTTACTATCTTCAACACACTGTGTACTATCTTCAACACACTGTGTACTATCATCAACATTCTGTGAACTATCTTCGACATTGTGTACTATGTTCAACATAGTGTAATATCTTGAATATACTGTCTACTACCTTAAACATTGTGTACTACTTTCAACAAAGTGTACTTTCTTCAGCATAGTGTGCTATCTTCAACACACAGTACACTATCTTCAACATAGTGTACTATCTTCAACACTCTGTGTACTATCTTCAACAGACTGTGAACTATCTTTAACACACTGAGTACTATCTTCAAGACGCTGTGTACTGTTTTCGACATAGTGTTTTCTCTTCAACACACTAAGTACTATCTTCAACATTGTGTAATATCTTCAATGCGCTGTGTACTATCTTCAACACACTGTGTACTATCTTCAACACACTATGTACTATCTTAAACTTACTGAACTATCTTAAACACACTGTGTACTATCATCAACACACTGTGTACTGTCTTCTGCATAGTGAACTATCTTAAACACATTGTGTACTATTTTCAACACAATGTGTACTATCTTCAACACACTATGTACTATCTTAAACTTATTGAACTATCTTCAACAATCTGTGTACTATCTTCAACATAGTGTACAATGTTCAACATAGTCTACTATCTTGAATATACTGTGTACTATCTTCAACATAGTGTAGAACCTTCAACGTAGCATACTATCTTAAGCAAAGTGTACTTTCTTCAGCATGGCGTGCTACCTTCAACACACAGTATACTATCTTCAGCATAGTGTACTAATTTCAACACTTTTTTGTACTTTCTTCAATACTCTATGTACCATCTTGAACATAGTGTACTTTGTTCAAAATTGTGTACTATCTTCAAAACACTGTCTACTATCTCCAACACACTGAGTGCTATTTGCAACATAGTGTACTCTCTTCAACACACTGAGTACTATCTTCAAAACACTGTGTACTGTCTTGAACATACTGAACAATCTTCAACACACTGAGTACTATCTTCAACTCACTGTGTACTATCTTCAGCATAGTGAACTATCTTCAACACATTGTGTACTATCTTCAGCACAATGTGTACTATCTTCAACGCACTGTATACTATATTCAGCACTGTGTGTACTATCTTCAACATAGTGTACTACCTTCAACATAGTGTACTATTATCAACAATGTGTACTTTCTTCAACATAGTGTACTATCTTCAACACACTGTGTACTATCTTCAACATAGTGTACTGTCTTCAATACACTGTGAACTGTTTTCAACACACTGTGAACTGTTTTCATCACACTGTCTACTATTTTCGACATAGTGTACTGTCTTCAACACACTCTGTACTATCTTCAAAACACTGTGTAATATATTCAACACACTGTGTACTATCTTCAACGTAGTGTAATATCTTCAATGCGCTGTGTCCTATCTTCAACATACTGTGTACTGTCTTCAACACACTGTGTACTATCTTTAGCACACCCTTACTGTCTTCAACACAGTGTACTGTCTTCAACATACAGTACTATCTCCAACACACTGTGCATTATCTTCACACTGTGTACTATCTTCAACACACTGTGTACTATCTTCATCACAGTTTACTATCTTCAACACACTGTGTACTATCTTCAACACACTCTTACTCTCTTCAACACACTCTACTGTTTTCAACATTCTGTACTATCTTAAACTCACTCTGTACTATGTTCAACACTCTGTGTACTATCTTCAACACACTCTGTTCTATCTTCTTCATAGTGAACTATCTTCAACACACTGTGTACTGTTTTCAACTCAATGTGTACTATCTTCAACACATTGTGCACTATCTTCATCATAGTGTACTATCTTCAACATAGTGTACTGTCTTTAACACACCGTGTACTATCTTCAACACACTGTGTACTATCTTGAACACAGGGAACTATCTTCAACACATTGTGTACTATCTTCAACACAGTGTACTGTTTTCAACATACTGTACTATCGTCAACACTGTGTAATATTTTCTACATACTGTACACTATCTTCACACTGTGTACTATCTTCAACACACTGTGTACTATCTTCATCATAGTGTACTCTCCTCAGCTCACTCTGCACTATCTTCAACATAGGGCACTATCTTCAATACACTGTGTACTGTCTTCAACACACTGTGTTCTATCTTCAACATAGTGTACTATCTTCAACACATTGTGTACTATCTTCTTCACAATGTGTACTATCTTCAACACACTGTGTACTATCTTCAACACACTCTTACTATCTTCAACACAGTGAACAGTATTCAACATAATCTGCTATCTTCAACACACTCTGTACTATGTTCAACACAATGTGTACTGTCTTCAGCATGCTGTGTACTATCTTCTCCATAGTGAACTATCTTTATCTCACTGTGTACTATGTTCAAGACAAAGTGTACTATTTTCAACACACTGTGTACTATTATCATCATAGTGTACTAACTTCTGCACACTGTGCACTGTCTTCATCATGGCGTACTGTCTTCAACACACTGTGTACTATGCTCAAGACACTGTTTACTATCTTCAACACACAGTGTACTAAATTAAGCTCACTCTGCACTAACTTCAACACAGTGTACTGTCTTCAACATACCGAACTATTCTCAACACAGTGTAATATGTTCAACATACTGTGCACTATCTTCACACTGTGTACTATATTCAACACACTATGTACTATCTTCATCATAGTGTACTATCTTCAGCTCTGCACTATTTTCAACACAGTGTACTATCTTCAACACACTGTGTACTGTCTTCAACACTCCGCATACTATCTTCACCATAGTGTACTATCTTCAACACATTGTGTACTACCTTCAGCACAATGTGTACTATCTTCAACACAATGTGCACTATCTTCAACACACTGTGTACTATCTTCAACACACTCTTACTCTCTTCAACACACTCTACTGTTTTCAACATTCTGTACTATCTTAAACTCACTCTGTACTATGTTCAACACACTGTGTACTGCCTTCAACACACTCTGTACTATCTTCTTCATAGTGAACTATCTTCAACACACTGTATACTATCTTCATCATAGTGTACTATCTTCAACATAGTGTACTGTCTTCAACACACCGTGTACTATCTTCAACACACTGTGTACTATCTTGAACATAGGGAACTATCTTCAATACACTGTGCACTATCTTCAACACAGTGTACTGTCTTCAACGTACTGAACTATCGTCAACACACTGTGTAATATTTTCTACATACTGTGCACTATCTTCACACTGTGTACTATCTTCAACACACTGTGTACTATCTTCATCATAGTGTACTATCTTCCGCTCACTCTGCACTATCTTCAACATGGGGTACTATCTTCAACACACTGAGTACTGTCTTCAACACACTGTGTACTATCTTCAACCATAGTGTACTATCTTCAACACATTGTGTGCTACCTTCAGCACAATGTGTACTATTTTCAACACACTGTGTACTATCTTCAACACACTGTGTACTATCTTCAACACACTGTGTACTATCTTGAACATATTGAACTATCTTCAACACACTGTGTACTATCTTCAACGCACTGTGTACTATCTTCATCATAGTGTACTATTTTCAGCTCACCCTGCACTGTCTTCAACATAGGGTACTATGTAAAGTAAAAGGACACAAGTGCAACTAATGTGACATTTATTGTGGCAACGTTTCGCTCTCCAGGAGCTTTATCAAGCCATTACAAACAATACATGGAGACAGAGGGTATATAAAGGCTCAGAGTGAGGTGTAATACTAGTTAGGTACCATTCCATGTTCACTAGTGGTAGTAGTAGTAGTAGTAGTAGTAGTGGTGGTAGTGACATAAGTAATACAATATGGTAGAGCAATTAATTCGTACATGAGTAAAAGGACATAAAAGCTATTACTTGGGTAACATAAAAATAGGTTGGACAAATATAGACTGGAATGAGGCAGCTTGTTTCAGTGTTCACTCTCTGTGCTTTGTGTAGTATAACAGGAGATACTATGTGATGGCAGGGTTTACTGTTTTCAGGAGGATTCTTGCTAAGAATTCGGTGATGGTGAAGCTGCCGTTGTTTTGTTTAATTGTATTCGAAACAGCGATCAGTGCTGATTCGAGGCACTTGCGTCTGCGGAAATTAGTTTCTTTGATCCGCAGACGCATGTGCCTCGAATCAGCACTGATCGCTGTTTCGAATACAATTAAACAAAACAACGGCAGCTTCACCATCTCCGAAGTCTTAGCAAGAATCCTCCTGAAAACAGTAAACCCTGCCATCACATAGTATCTCCTGTTATACTACACAAAGCACAGAGAGTGAACACTGAAACAAGCTGCCTCATACCAGTCTATATTTGTCCAACCTATTTTTATGTTACCCAAGTAATAGCTTTTATGTCCTTTTACTCATGTACGAATTAATTGCTCTACCATATTGTATTACTTATGTCACTACCACCACTACTACTACTACTACTACTACTACCACTAGTGAACATGGAATGGTACCTCACTAGCATTACACCTCACTCTGAGCCTTTATATACCCTCTGTGTCCATGTATTGTTTGTAATGGCTTGATAAAGCTCCTGGAGAGCGAAACGTTGCCACAATAAATGTCACATTAGTTGCACTTGTGTCCTTTTACTTTACATATTGTCGGTAATTCTACCAACTTTATTACAATAGGGTACTATCTTCAACACACTGAGTACTGTCTTCAACACACTGTGTACTATCTTCAACATAGTGTACTATCTTCAACACATTGTGTACTACCTTCAACACAATGTGTACTATCTTCAACACACTGTGTAATATCTTCAACACACAGTGTACTATCTTCAACACACTCTTACTCTCTTCAACACACTGTATTGTCTTCAACATTCTGTACTATCTTAAACTCACGTTGTACTATGTTCAGCACACTGTGTACTGTCTTCAACACACTCTGTACTATCTTCATCATAGTGTACTATCTTCAACACACTGTGTACTATCCTCAGCATAGTGTACTGTCTTCAACACACTATGTACTATCTTCAACACACTGTTTACTATCTTCAACATAGTGAATTATCTTCAACACACTGAGTACTATTTTCAACACACTGTGCACTATCTTCAACATTGTGTACTATCTTCAACACATTGTGTACTATCTTCAACACTCTGTGTACTATCTTTAACACACTGTGTACTATCTTAAACGCAGTCTTACTATCTTCAACACAGTGTACTGTCTTCAATGTACTGTACTATTTTCTACACTCTGTGTGCTATTCTCAAGAAACTGTGTACTGTCTTCAATACACTGTGTACTATCTTTTTCATAGTGTACTATCTTCAACACAATGTGTACTATCTTCAACACACAGTGTACTATCATCATCATAGTGTACTATCTACAACACACTGTGTACTACTTTCAACATAGTGTACTGTCTTCAACATACTATGCACTGTCTTCAACACACTCTATACTATCTTGAACATAGTGAACTATCTTCAACACACTTTACTCTCTTCAACACACTGTGTACTATCTTCAACACAGTGAACTGTCTTCAACATACTGTACTAAGTTTAACACATTGTGTACTATCTTCACACTGTGTGCTGTCTTCAACACACTGTACTTTCTTCATCATATTGTTCTATCTTCATCATACTGTGTACTCTCTTCAACACACTGTGTACTGTCTTCAACACAATGTGTACTATCTTCAACACACTGTGTAATCTCTTCATTATAGTGTACTATCTTCAACACACAGTGTACTATCTTCATCATAGTGCACTATCTTCAACACACTGTGAACTATCTTCAACATAGTGTACTGTCTTCAACACACTGTGTTATCTTCAACACAGTGTACTGTCTTCATCATGCTCTACTATCTTCAACACACAGTTTGCTATCTTCACACTGTGTACTCTCTTCAACACACTGTTTACTATCATCAACATAGTGTACTGTCTTCAACACACTGTGAACTATCTTCAACACAGTGTACTGTCTTCAACATGCTGTACTATCTTCTTCACACTGTGTACTATCTTCAAGACACTGTACTATTTTCGACAGTGTTCTCTCTTCAACTCACTGTGTACTATCTTCAACACACTGTGCAATATATTCAACACGCTGTGTACTATCTTCAACATAGTGTGATATCTTCAATGCACTGTGTACTATCTTCAACACACTGGGCACTACCTTCAACACACTGAGTACTATCTTCAACACACTGTGTACTATCTTCAACACAGTGTACTGTCTTCATCATGCTCTACTATCTTCAACACACAGTTTGCTATCTTCACACTGTGTACTCTCTTCAACACACTGTTTACTATCTTCAACATAGTGTACTGTCTTCAACACACTGTGAACTATCTTCAACACAGTGTACTGTCTTCAACATGCTGTACTATCTTCTTCACACTGTGTACTATCTTCAAGACACTGTACTATTTTCGACAGTGTTCTCTCTTCAACTCAATGTGTACTATCTTCAACACACTGTGCAATATATTCAACACGCTGTGTACTATCTTCAACATAGTGTGATATCTTCAATGCACTGTGTACTATCTTCAACACACTGGGCACTACCTTCAACACACTGAGTACTATCTTCAACACACTGTGTACTATCTTCAACACAGTGTACTGTCTTCATCATGCTCTACTATCTTCAACACACAGTTTGCTATCTTCACACTGTGTACTCTCTTCAACACACTGTTTACTATCTTCATCATAGCGTACTATCTTCAACACACTGTGTACTATCTTCAACATAGTGTACTGTCTTTAACACTCTGTGAACTTTCTTCAACACAGTGTACTGTCTTCAACATGCTGTACTATCTTCTTCACACTGTGTACTATCTTCAACACACTGTACTATTTTCGACAGTGTTCTCTCTTCAACTCACTGTGTTCTATCTTCAACACACTGTGCAATATATTCAACACGCTGTGTACTATCTTCAACACACTGGGCACTACCTTCAACACACTGGGCACTACCTTCTACACATGGTGTACTATCTTCAACACTCTGTTTACTATCTTCAACACACTGTGTACTATATTAAGCTCACTCTGCACTGCCTTCAACATAGTGTACTATCTACAAACCACTGTTATTTATCTTCAACATAGTATACTATCTTCAACACAGTGTATTATATTCAACAAACTGTGTACTATCTTCACCATACTGTGTACCATCTTCAACATAGTGTACTATCTTCAACATAGTGTACTATCTTCAACACACTGTGTAATGCTTTCAACAGAGTGCGTACTATCTTCAACATTGTGTACTATCTTCAACACACTGTGTACTGTCTTCTACACACTGTGTACTACATTCAACATTGTGTACTATCTTCAACAAACTCTACTATCTTCAACATAGTATGCTATCTTCAACATTCTGTGTACTATCTTCAACATAATGTACTATCTTCTACATAGTTTACTATCTTCAACACAATGTATACTATCCTCAGCATACTCTGTACTATCTTCAACACACTGTATACTGTTTTCAACACATTGTGTGCTATCTTCAACATAGTGAACTATCTTCAACACACTGTGTACGATCTTATACACACTGTGTATTATCTTCAACATAGTGCACGATCTACAAACCATTGTGTACTATCTACAACATAGTTTACTATATTCAACACAGTGTAATATATTTAACATACTGTGTACTATCTTCAACACACTGTGTAATATCTTCAACACACTGTGTACTATCTTCAACATAGTGTAATATCTTCAATACGCTATGTACTGTCTTCAACACAATGTGTACTATCTTCTGCATACTGTGTACTATCCTCAACACACTGTGTACTGTTTTCAACACAATATGTACTATCTTCAACATGGTGTGCTATCTTGAACACACTGTGTACTTTCTTCAACATAGTGTACTATCTTCAACACACTTTGTACTATTGTCAACATAGTGTACTATCTTCAACATAGAGTACTATCTTCAACACGTTGTGTACTATTTTCGACATAGTGTTCTTTCTTCAATTCACTGTGTACTATCTTCAACACACTGTGTAATATCCTCAACACACTGTGTACTGTTTTCAACACAATGTATACTTTCTTCAACATAGTGTACTATCTTCAACACACTGTGTACTATCTTCAACACACTGTTTACTATCTTCAACACACTGTGTACAATCATCAACATTCTGTGAACTATCTTCGACATTGTGTACTATGTTGAACATAGTGCAATATCTTGAATATACTGTCTACTACCTTAAACATATTATACTTCCTTAAACATTGTGTACTACTTTCAACAAAGTGTACTTTCTTCAGCATAGTGTGCTATCTTCAACACACAGTACACTATCTTCAACATAGTGTACTATCTTCAACACTCTGTGTACTATCTTCAACATACTGTGAACTATCTTTAAAACACTGAGTACTATCTTCAACACTCTGTGTACTATTTTCGACATATTGTTCTCTCTTCAACACACTAAGTACTGTCTTCAACATAGTGTACTATCTTCAACATAGAGTACTATCTTCAACACAATGCGTGCTATCTTCAACATGTTGTGTACTATTTTCGACATAGTGTTCTTTCTTCAATTCACTGTGTACTATCTTCAACACACTGTGTATTATCCTCAACACACTGTGTACTGTTTTCAACACAATGTATACTATCTTCAACATAGTGTGTTATCTTCAACACACTGCATACTTTCTTCAACATAGTGAACTATCTTCGACATTGTGTACTATGTTCAACATAGTGTAATATCTTGAATATACTGTCTACTCTCTTAAACATAGTGTACTACCTTAAACATTGTGTACTACTTTCAACAAAGTGTACTTTCTTCAGCATAGTGTGCTATCTTCAACATACATTACACTATCTTCAACATAGTGTACTATCTTCAACACTCTGTGTACTATCTTCAACACACTGTGAACTAACTTTTACACACTGAGTACTATCTTCAACACTCTGTGTACTATTTTCGACATAGTGTTTTCTCTTCAACACTCTAAGTACTATCTTCGACATAGTGTAATATCTTTAATGCTCTGTGTACTATCTTCATCACACTGTGCACTATCTTCAACACACTATGTACTATCTTAAACTTATTGAACTATCTTCAACACACTGTGTACTATCTTCAGCATAGTG
This sequence comes from Cherax quadricarinatus, assembly GCF_026875155.1. NCBI lineage: Eukaryota > Metazoa > Arthropoda > Malacostraca > Decapoda > Parastacidae > Cherax > Cherax quadricarinatus. Next base: position 1,529,991 of record NC_069405.1, read on the forward strand.
TACTGTCTTCAACACATTGTGTACTATTTTGAACACAATGTGTACTATTTTCAACACACTGTATACTATCTTCAACAATCTGTGTACTATCTTCAACATTGCATACAATGTTCAATATACTGTGTACTATCTTCAACATAGTGTAGAACCTTCAACGTAGTGTACTATGTTAAACAAAGTGTACTTTCTTCAGCATGGCGTGCTATCTTCAACACACAGTACACTATCTTCAGCATAGTGTACTAATTTCAACACTTTTTTGTACTTTCTTCAATACTCTATGTACCGTCTTGAACATAGTGTACTTTGTTCAAAATTTTGTACTATCTTCAAAACACTGTCTACTATCTCCAACACACTGAGTGCTATTTGCAACATAGTGTACTCTCTTCAACACACTGTGTACTATCTTCAAAACACTATGTACTGTCTTGAACATACTGATCTATCTTCAACACACTGTGTACTATCTTCAACTCACTGTGTACTATCTTCAGCATAGTGAACTATCTTCAACACATTGTGTACTATCTTCAGTACAATGTGTACTATCTTCTACGCACTGTATACTATATTCAGCACTGTGTGTACTATCTTCAACATAGTGTACTACCTTCAACATAGTGTACTATTATCAACAATGTGTACTTTCTTCAACATAGTGTACAATCTTCAACACACTGTGTACTTTCTTCAACACTCTGTGTACTATCTTCAACATAGTGTACTATGTTCAAAATTGTGTACTATCTTCAACACAATGTGTACTATCTTCAACACACTGTGTACTATTTTCAACATAGTGTATTCTTAACACACTGGGTACTATCTTCAACACACAGAGTACTATCTTCAACACACTGTACACTAACTTCAACATAGTGTAATATCTTCAATAAACTGTGTACTATCTTCAACGCACTCTTTACGATCTTAAACACACTGTGCACTATCTTCAAGATGCTCTTACTATCTTCAACATAATATACTATTTTCAACATATTTTACTATCTTCAACACACTGTGTACTATGCACAACACACTGTGTATTATCTTCAGCACACTGTGTACTATCTTTATCATAGTGTTCTATCTTAAACTCACTTTGTACTATCTTCAACACACTGTGTACTATCTTCAACACTCTGTACTATCTTCAGCTCACTTTTCACTATCTTCAACATAGTGTACTATCTTCAACACACTGTGTACTATCTTCAACATAGAGTACTGTCTTCAACACAATGTGAACTGTTTTCAACACACTGTGAACTGTTTTCTTCACACTGTCTACTATTTTCGACATAGTGTACTGTCTTCAACACACTGTGTACTATCTTCAACACACTGTGTAATATATTCAACACACTGTGTACTATCTTCAACATAGTGTAATATCTTCAATGCGCTGTGTCCTATCTTCAACATACTGTGTACTATCTTCAACACACTGTGTACTATCTTTAACACACTCTTACTGTCTTCAACACAGTGTACTGTCGTCAACATACTGTACTATCTCCAACACACTCTGTATTATCTTCACACTGTGTACTATCTTCAACACACTGTGTACTATATTCATCACAGTTTACTATCTTCAACACACTGTGTACTATCTTCAACACACTCTTACTCTCTTCAACACACTCTACTCTTTTCAACATTCTGTACTATCTTAAACTCACTCTGTACTATGTTCAACACTCTGTGTACTGTCTTCAACACACTCTGTACTATCTTCTTCATAGTGAACTATCTTCAGCACACTGTGTACTGTTTTCAACTCAATGTGTACTATCTTCAACACATTGTGTACTATCTTCATCATAGTGTACTATCTTCAACATAGTGCACTGTCTTCAACACACCATGTACTATCTTCAACACACTGTGTACTATCTTGAACATAGGGAACTATCTTCAACACATTGTGTACTATCTTCAACACAGTGTACTGTCTTCAATATACTGTACTATCGTCAACACTGTAATATTTTCTACATACTGTGCACTATCTTCAACATTGTGTACTATCTTCAGCTCACTCTGCACTATCTTCAACATAGGGCAATATCTTCAACACACTGTGTACTGTCTTCAACACACTGCGTACTATCTTCAACATAGTGTACTATCTTCAACACATTGTGTACTATCTTCTTCACAATGTGTACTATCTTCCACACACTGTGTACTATCTTCAACACACTGGGTACTATCTTCAACACACTCTTACTATCTTCAACACAGTGTATAGTCTTCAACATAATCTGCTATCTTCAGCACACTCTGTACTATGTTCAGCACAATGTGTACTGTCCTCAGCACGCTGTGTACTATCTTCTCCATAGTGAACTATCTTTATCTCACTGTGTACTATGTTCAAGACAAAGTGTACTATTTTCAACACACTGTGTACTATTATCATCATAGTGTACTATCTTCAACACACTGTGCACTGTCTTCATCATGGTATACTGTCTTCAACACACTGTGTACTAAGCTCAAGACACTGTTTACTATCTTCAACACACAGTGTACTACATTAAGCTCACTCTGCACTAACTTCAACACAGTGCACTGTCTTCAACATACCGAACTATTCTCAACACACTGTGTACTATATTCAACACACTATGTACTATCTTCACCATAGAGTACCATCTTCAGCTCTGCACTATCTTCAACACAGTGTACTATCTTCAACACACTGTGTACTGTCTTCAACACTCTGCATACTATTTTCACCATAGTGTACTATCTTCAACACACTGAGTACTGTCTTCAACACACTGTGAACTATCTTCAACCATAGTGTACTATCTTCAACACATTGTGTACTACCTTCAGCACAATGTGTACTATTTTCAACACACTGTGTACTATCTTCAACACACTCTTACTCTCTTCAACACACTCTACTGTTTTCAACATTCTGTACTATCTTAAACTCACTCTGTACTATGTTCAACACACTGTGTTCTGTCTTCAACACACTCTGTACTATCTTCTTCATAGTTAACTATCTTCAACACACTGTGTACTGTTTTCAACTCAATGTGTACTATCTTCAACACGCTGTGTACTATCTTCAACACATGGGGTACTATCTTCAACACACTGAGTACTCTCTTCAACACACTGTGTACTATCTTCAACATAGTGTACTATCTTCAACACATTGTGTACTACCTTCAACACAGTGTGTACTATCTTCAACACACTGTGTAATATCTTCAACACACTGTGTACTATCTTCAACACACTCTTACCTCCCCTTCAACACACTGTATTTCTTCAACATTCTGTACTATCTTAAACTCACTTTGTACTATGTTCAGCACACTGTGTACTGTCTTCAACACACTCTGTACTATCTTCTTCATGGTGAACTATTTTCAACACTCTGTGTTTTCAACACAATGTGTACTATCTTCAACGCGCTGTGTACTATCTTCAACACATGGGGTACTATCTTGAACATAGGGAACTATCTTCAACACACTGTGTACTATCTTCAACACAATGTTTACTATCTTCAACACACTCTGTAGTATATTAACCTCACTCTTCCCTATCTTCAACAAAGTGTACTGTCTTCAACATACTGTCTTATCTTCAACACACTGAGCACTATCTTCAAGCTGTGTGCCATCTTCAACAGAGTGTGTACTATCTTCACCATAGTGTATTATCTTCAGCTCACTTTGCACTATCTTCAACATGGTGTTCTATCTTCAAAACACTGCATTCTATCCTCAGCATAGTGTACTGTCTTCAACACACTGTGTACTATCTTCAACACAATGTTTACTATCTTCAACATAGTGAATTATCTTCAACACACTGTGTACTATCTTCAGCACACTGTGCACTCTCTTCAACATACTGTACTTTGTTCGACACACTGTGTACTATCCTCAGCATAGTGTACTCTCTTCAACACACTTTGTACTATCTTCATCACAGTTTACTATCTTCAACACACTGTGTACTATCTTCAACACACTCTTACTCTCTTCAACACACTCTACTGTTTTCCACATTCTGTACTATCTTAAACTCACTCTGTACTATGTTCAACACTCTGTGTACTGTCTTCAACACACTCTGTACTATCTTCTTCATAGTGAACTATCTTCAGCACACTGTGTACTGTTTTCAACTCAATGTGTACTTTCTTCAACACATTGTGTACTATCTTCATCATAGTGTACTATCTTCAACATAGTGTACTGTCTTCAACACACCGTGTACTATCTTCAACACACTGTGTACTATCTTGAACATAGGGAACTATCTTCAACACATTGTGTACTATCTTCCACACAGTGTACTGTCTTCAATATACTGTACTATCGTCAACACTGTGTAATATTTTCTACATACTGTGCACTATCTTCATACTGTGTACTATCTTCAACACACTGTGTACTATCTTCAACACACTGTGTACTATCTTCAACACACTCTTACTCTCTTCAACTCTACTGTTTTCAACATTCTGTACTACCTTAAACTCACTCTGTACTATGTTCAACACACTGTGTACTGCCTTCAACACACTCTGTACTATCTTCTTCATAGTGAACTATCTTCAACACACTGTATACTGTTTTCAACTCAATGTGTACTATCTTCAACACACTGAGTACTATCTTGAACATAGGGAACTATCTTCAACACACTGTGTACTATCTTCAACACACTGAGTACTATCTTCATCATAGTGTACTATCTTCTGCTCACTCTGCAATATCTTCAACATAGGGTACTATCTTCAACACACTGAGTACTGTCTTCAACACACTGTGAACTATCTTCAACCATAGTGTACTATCTTCAACACCCTGAGAACTGCCTTCAACACACTGTGAACTATCTTCAACCATAGTGTACTATCTTCAACACATTGTGTACTACGTTCAGCACAATGTGTACTATTTTCAACACACTGTGTACTATCTTCAACACACTGTGTACTATCTTCAACACACTCTTACTCTCTTCAACACACTCTACTGTTTTCAACATTCTGTACTATCTTAAACTCACTCTGTACTATGTTCAACACACTGTGTACTGTCTTCAACACACTCTGTACTATCTTCTTCATAGTTAACTATCTTCAACACACTGTGTACTGTTTTCAACTCAATGTGTACTATCTTCAACATGCTGTGTACTATCTTCAACACATGGGGTACTATCTTCAACACACTGAGTACTCTCTTCAACACACTGTGTACTATCTTCAACATAGTGTACTATCTTCAACACATTGTGTACTATCTTCAACACACTGTGTAATATCTTCAACACACTGTGTACTATCTTCAACACACTCTTACTCTCTTCAACACACTGTATTGTCTTCAACATTCTGTACTATCTTAAACTCACTTTGTACTATGTTCAGCACACTGTGTACTGTCTTCAACACACTCTGTACTATCTTCTTCATGGTGAACTATTTTCAACACTCTGCATACTGTTTTCAACACAATGTGTACTATCTTCAACATGCTGTGTACTATCTTCAACACATGGGGTACTAGCTTGAACATAGGGAACTATCTTCAACACACTGTGTACTATCTTCAACACACTGTTTACTATCTTCAACACACTCTGTAGTATATTAACCTCACTCTTCCCTATCTTCAACAAAGTGTACTGTCTTCAACATACTGTCTTATCTTCAACACACTGAGCACTATCTTCAAGCTGTGTGCTATCTTCAACAGAGTGTGTACTATCTTCATCATAGTGTAGTATCTTCAGCTCACTTTGCACTATTTTCAACATAGTCTTCTATCTTCAAAACACTGCATTCTATCCTCAGCATAGTGTACTGTCTTCAACACACTGTGGACTATCTTCTACACACTGTTTACTATCTTCAACATAGTGAATTATAATCAACACACTGTGTTCTATTTTCAACACACTGTGCACTATCTTCAACATAGTGTACTGTCTTCAACACACTGTGTACTATCCTCAGCATAGTGTACTGTCTTCGACACACTATGTACTATCTTCAACACACTGTTTACTATCTTCAACATAGTGAATTATCTTCAACACACTGTGTACTATTTTCAACACACTGTGCACTATCTTCAACATTGTGTACTATCATCAACTCATTGTGTACTATCTTCAACACTCTGAGTACTATCTTTACCACACTGTGTACTATCTTAAACACAGTCTTACTATCTTCAACACAGTGTACTGTCTTCAATGTACTGTACTATTTTCAACACTCTGTGTGCTATTCTCAAGAAACTGTGTACTGTCTTCAATACACTGTGTACTATCTTTTTCATAGTGTACTATCTTCAACACAATGTGTACTATCTTCAACACACAGTGTACTATCTTCATCATAGTGCATTATCTACAACACACTGTGTACTACTTTCAACATAGTGTACTGTCTTGAACACACTATGCACTGTCTTCAACACACTCTATACTATCTTGAAGATAGTGAACTATCTTCAACACACTTTACTCTCTTCAACACACTCTGTACTATCTTCAACACAGTGAACTGTCTTCAACATACTGTACTAAGTTTAACACATTGTGTACTGTCTTCACACTGTGTGCTGTCTTCAAAACACTGTACTTTCTTCATCATATTGTTCTATCTTCATCACACTGTGTACTATCTTCAACACAATGTGTACTATCTTCAACACACTGTGTAATCTCTTCATCATAGTGTACTATCTTCAACACACAGTGTACTATCTTCATTATAGTGTACTATCTTCAACACACTGTGAACTATCTTCATCATAGTGTACTGTCTTCAACACACTGTGTCTTATCTTCGACACAGTGTACTGTCTTCATCATGCTCTACTATCTTCAACACACAGTTTGATATCTTCACACTGTGTACTCTCTTCAACACACTGTTTACTATCTTCATCATAGTGTACTATCTTCAACACACTGTGTACTGTCTTCAACATAGTGTTCTGTCTTCAACACACTGTGAACTATCTTCAACACAGTGTACTGTCTTCAACATGCTGTACTATCTTCTTCACACTGTGTACTATCTACAACACACTTTTCTATTTTCGACAGTGTTCTCTCTTCAACTCACTGTGTACTATCTTCAACACACTGTGCAATATATTCAACATGCTGTGTGCTATCTTCAACATAGTGTGATATCTTCAATGCACTGTGTACTATCTTCAACTCACTGTGTACTATCTTCAACACACTATGCACTATGATGAACATGTTGAAGTATTTTCAACACACTGTGTACTATGTTCATCATAGTGTACTATCTTCAGCTCACTCTGCACTTTCTTCAGCATAGTGTACTATCTTTAACACACTGTGTACTATCTTCAACATAGTGTACTATCTTCAACACATTGAGTACTATCTTCAACATAATGTGTGTTATCTTCACCAGACTGTGTACTATCTTCAACACACTGTGTACTATCTTCAACACACTTTTACTATCTTCAACATAGTGTACTGTCTTCAACATACTGTACTATCTTCAACTCTGTTCTGTATTCAACACACTCTGTACTATCTTCTTCATAGTGAACTATCTTCAACACACTGTGTAATATTTTCAACACAATGTTTACTATCTTCAACACACAGTGTACTATACTCATCATAGTGCACTATCTTCAACACAGAGTACTGTCCGAAACATACTGTATTATCTTCAACACACTGTGTAATATGTTCTACACACTTTGCACTGTATTCAAGCTGTGTGCTATCTTCAACACATTGTGTACTATCTTCATCATAGTGAACTATCTTCGGCTTACTTTGCACTATCTTCAAAACACTGTGCACTATCCTCAGCATAGCGTACTGTCTTCAACACACTCTGTACTATCTTATATACACTTTTCACTATCTTTTACATAATGAATAATCTTCAAAACACTGTGTACTATCTTCAACACACTGTGCACAATCTTCAACATAGTGTACTATCTTCAACATATTGTGGACAATCTTCAACACAATGTGTACTATCTTCAATGCACTGTGTACTATCTTCAACACAGTCTTACTAACTTCAAAACAGTGTACTGTCTTCAACATACTGTACTATCTTCAACACACTGTGTACTATGTTCAACACAGTGTGTACTATCTTCAACACAGTCTTACTATCTTTAACGCAGTGTACTGTCTTCAACAAACTGTACTGTCTTGAACACACTGTGTACTATCTTCTTCATAGTGTGCTATCTTCAACACATTGTGTACTATCTTCAACACAATGTGTACTATCTTCAACACACTGTGTGCTACCTTCATTATAAAGTACTATCTTCAACACACTGTGTACTATCTTCAACATAGTATGCTGTCTTTATCACACTATGTACTATCTTCAGTACACTGGATACTATCTTGAACATAGTGAACTCTCTTCAACATACTTTACTATCTTCAACACACTGTGTACTATCTTCAACACAGTGCACTGTCTTCAACATATTGGACTAACTTCAACACAATGTGTTCTATCTTCACACTGTGTACGATCTTCAACACACTGTACTTTCTTCATATTGTACTATCTTCAACACACTGTGTACTATCTTCAACAAAATGTGTACTATCTTTAACACATTGTGCAATCTCTTCATCATAGTGTACTATCATCAACACACTGTGTAGTATCTTCAACATAGTGTACTGTCTTCAACACACTGTGTACTATCTTCAACACAGTGCACTGTCTTCAACATGCTGTACTATCTTCAACACACTGCATACGATTTTCACACTGTGTACTATCTTCAACACACTGTATACTATCTTTCATACAATGTGTACTGTCTTCAACACACTGTTTACTATCTTCATCATAGTGTATTGTCTTCAAAGCACTGTACTATCTTCAACATCTTACACATGCTGTATTATCTTCAACACACTGTTTACTATCTTCACACTGTATACTATCTTCAACACAGTGTACTATCTTCATCATATTGTACTATCTTCATCACACTGTGTTCTCTCTTCAACACACTGTGTACTATTTTCACCACATTGTGTAACATATTCAACACACTGTGTACTATCTTCAACATACTGTAATATCTTCAATGCACTCGGTACTATGTTCAACACACTGAGTACTATCTTCAACACACTATGTACTTTCTTGAACATATTGAACTCTCTTCAACACACTGTGTACTATCTTCAACACACTGCGTACTATCTTCAGCATAGTGTACTATCGTCTACACACTGTGTACTATCTTCAACACAATGTGTACTATCTTCAACGCACTGTATACTGTCTGCAGCACTCTGGGTGCTATCTTCTACACAGTGTACTATGTTCAACATGTTGTACTATCTTTTAATATACTGTATATTATCTTCAACATAGTGTACTACCTTCAACATAGTGTACTATCTTCAACAAAGTGTACTTTCCTCGTCAAAGTGTGCTATCTTCAACACACAGTATACTATCTTCAGCATAGTGTGCTATCTTCAACACACTGTGCACTTTCTTCAACACTCTGCATGCTCTCTTCAACATAGTGTACTATGTTCAAAATTGTGTACTATTTTCAACACACTGTGTACTACCTTCAACACACTGTGTACTACTTTCAACATAGTGTACTCTGGAAATATAAACACATGTCCACACAGTGTGTTGAAGATAGTACACAGTGTGTTGAAGATAGTACTCAGTTTATTGAAGATTTTACACTATGTTGAAGATAGTATGCAGTGTGTTGAAGATAGTACTGAGTGTGTTGAATGTAGTACCCTCTGAGTCGAAGAGAGTACACTATGGAAATAAATGGTATAAAATACCGACCCAATGGAAATATAAACACATATGCAGTATAATGTGATCCTTTACTGACTACGTTTCACCGACACAGTGGGCTTTTTCAAGTCACAAACAGAACTACCATGAAAAAGCCCACTGTGTGGGCGAAACGTAGTCAATAAAGGATCAAATTATACTGCATATGTGTTTATATTTCCATTGTGCCGGTATTTTATACCATTTATTTCCATAGTGTACACTCTTCGACTCAGAAGGTACTATATTCAACACACTCAGTACTATCTTCAACACACTGCATACTATCTTCAACATACTGTAAAATCTTCAATAAACTGTGTACTATCTTCAACACACTGTGTACTATCTTCAACACACTGTGTGCTATCTTCAAGACGCTCATACTATCTTCAACATAATGCACTATTTTCAACATATTGTACTATCTTCAACACAGTCTGTACTATGTTCAACACACTGTGCATTATCTTCAGCACACTGTGTACTATCTTCTACATATTGTACTATCTTCAACAAAGTGTACTATCTTCAACATTGTGTACTATGTTAAGCATAGTGTACTATCTTCAACATAGTGTAGAATCTTCAGCACTGTGTACTATCTTCAACATAGTGTAGTGTCTTCAACATAGTGTACTATCTTCAACACAATGTGAACTATCTTCAACACACTGTGTACTGTCTTCAACAAAGTGTACTATCTTCAGGATAGCGTAATATCTTCAACACACTGTGTACTATCTACAACATAGTGTAGTATCTTCAACATAGTGTACTATCTTCAAAAAACTGTGTACTATCTTCAACACACTATGTACTATCTTCAACACACAGTGCACTATCTTCAACTAGTGTACTATCTTCATCATAATGTACTATTTTCAACATTGTGTACTATCTTCAACATAGTGTCCAATCTTCAACATAGTGTACTATCTTCAAAATACTGTATACTGACTTCAACACTCTCTACTATCTTCAACATTCTGTGTACTCTTTTGAACACACTATGTACTATTTTCAACATAGTGTACTATCTTCAACGTAGTGTACTATCTTCAACACACTGTGAACTATCATCAACATTGTGTACTATCTTCAACATAGTCTACTATCTTCAACATAATGTACTATCTTCAACACTCTTTACTATCTTCAGTGCACTGTGTGCTATCTTCAACATAGTGTAGTGTCTTCAACATAGTGTACTATCTTCATCACATTGTGTACTCTTCAAAACACTGAGTATTATCTTCAACACACTATGTACTATCTTCAACACACTCTGTACTATCTTCAAATTAGTGTACTATCTTCAACAAAGTATAGTATCTTCAATATAGTGTACTATCTTCAACACAGTGTACTGTCTTCAACATAGTGTTCTATCTTCAAAACACTGTATACTGCCTTCAACTCAGTGTACTATTTTCAACACACTGTGTTCTATCTTCAACACACTGTGTACTATCTTCAGCTTAGTGTACTTTCTTCAACAAAGTATACTCTCTTCAACATAGTGTACTATCTTCAACACGGTGTACTACCTTCAACATAGTGTACTATCTTCAAAACACTCTATACTGACTTCAACAATGGGTACTATGTTCAACATTCTGTGTACTATCTTCAACACTCTGTGTACTTTTTTCATCATAGCATTCCATCTTAAACATAGTGTATTATCTGCAGCACACTGTGTATTATCTTCAACATAGTGTACTATCTTCAACATAGTGTACTATCTTCAACACACTCTGTACTATCTTCAACATAGTGTACTATCTTCAACACACTCTGTACTATCTTCAACGCACTGTGTGCTATCATCAACGTAGTGTACTATCATCAACACTGTGTATTATCTTCAACATAGTATACTATCTTGAACACACTGTGTTTTGTCGTCAACTCTGTATACTATCTTCAACAGACTGTGTTCTATCTTCAGCATAGTGTACTATCTTCAACACACTGTATACTATCTTCAACATAGTGTGAACTATCTTCAACATAGTGTAACATCTTCAACACATTGTGTACTATCTTCAATATAGTGTACTATCTTCAACATAGTGTACTACCTTCAACACACTGTGTACTATCTGCAACACTGTGTACTATCTTCTACATATTGTACTATCTTCAACATTGTGTACTATGTTAAGCATTGTGTACTATCTTCAACATAGTGCACTATCTTCAGCACTTTGTACTATCTTCAATATAGTGTAGTATCTTCAACATAGTGTACTACCTTCAACACAATGTGAACTATCTTCAAAACTCTGTGTACTATCTTCAACAAAGTGTACTATCTTCAGGATAGCGTAATATCTTCAACACACTGTGTACTATCTACAACAAGTTAGTATCTTCAACATAGTGTACTATCTTCAAAAAACTGTGTACTATCTTCAACACACTATGTACTATCTTCAACAGACTGTGTACTATCTTCAACTAGTGTACTATCTTCATCATAGTGTACTATTTTCAACATTGGTACTATCTTCAACATAGTGTCCATCTTCAACATAGTGTACTATCTTCAAAACACTGTATACTGACTTCAACACTGTCTACTATCTTCAACATTCTGTGTACTCTCTTGAACACACTATGTACTATTTTCCACATAGTGTACTATCTTCATCGTAGTGTACTATCTTCCCAAAACACTCTGTACTATCATCAACATTGTGTAATATCTTAAACATAGTGTACTATCTTCAACATAATGTACTATCTTCAACACTCTTTACTATCTTCAGTGCACTGTGTGCTATCTTCAACATAGTGTACTATCATCAACACACTGTGTACTATGTTCAACATAGTATGCTATCTTGAACACACTGTGTACTGTCTACAACACTCTGTACTATCTTCAACAGACAGTGGTCTATCTTCAGCATAGTGTACTATCTTCAACACACTGTGTACTATCTTCAACATAGTGTGAACTATCTTCAACATAGTGTATTATCTTCAACACATTGTGTACTATCTTCAATGTATTGTTCTATCTTAAATGTAGTGTACTATCTTCTACACACTGTGTACTATCTTCAACACTCTGTACTATCTTCAACATAGTGTACTATCTTCAACTCTGTGTACTATCTTCAACATAGTGTACTGTTTTCAACATCGTGTACTATCTTCAACACAATGCGTACTATCTTCAAAGCACTGTGTACTGTCTTCAACACACCACTATGTACTATCTTCAACACACTCTCTACTATCTTCAACTTAGTGTACTATCTTCAGCAAAGTATCCTATCTTCAACATAGTGTACTATCTTCAACATAGTGTACTATCTTCAACATAGTGTACTATCTTCAAAACACTGTTTACTGACTTCAACACTCTGTACTATCTTCAACATTCTGTGTGCTCTCTTGAACACACTGTGTACTTTTTTCAACATAGTGTAGTATCTTCAACATAGTGTACTCTCTTCAACTCACTCTGTACTATCTTCAACATTGTGTACTATCTTCATCATAGTGTACTATCTTCAACATAGTGTACTATCTTCAACATACTGTACTATCTTCAGCATAGTGTTATATCTTCAAAACACTGTATACTGCCTTCAACTCAGTGTACTATCTTCACCACACTGTGTTCTATCTTCAACACACTGTGTACTATCTTCAGCTTAGTGTACTATCTTCAACAAAGTATACTATCTTCAACATAGTGTACTCTCTTCAACATAGTGTACTATCTTCAACATTCTGTGTACTATCTTCAACACACTGTGTACTTTTTTCAACATAGCATTCCATCTTCAACATAGTGTATTACCTTCAGCACACTGAGTATTATCTTCTACATAGTGTACTATCTTCAACATAGTGTACTACCTTCAACACACTCTGTACTATCTTCAACGCACTGTGTGTTATCATCAACATAGTGTACTATCATCTACACTGCGTATTATCTTCAACATAGTATACTATCTTGAAAACACTGTGTACTCTCGTCAACTCTGTATACTATCTTCAACAGACTGTGTTCTATCTTCAGCATAGTGTACTATCTTCAACACACTGTGTACTATCTTCAACATAGAGTGAACTATCTTCAACATAGTGTAATATCTTCAACACATTGTGTACTATCTTCAGTATAGTGTGCTATCTTCAACATAGTGTACTACATTCAACACACTGTGTACTATCTGCAACACTGTGTACTATCTTCTACATATTGTACTATCTTCAACATTGTGTACTATGTTAAGCATTGTGTACTATCTTCAACATAGTGCACTATCTTCAGCACTTTGTACTATCTTCAATATAGTGTAGTATCTTCAACATAGTGTACTACCTTCAACACAATGTGAACTATCTTCAAAACTCTGTGTACTATCTTCAACAAAGTGTACTATCTTCAGGATAGCGTAATATCTTCAACACACTGTGTACTATCTACAACATAGTGTAGTATCTTCAACATAGTGTACTATCTTCAAAAAACTGTGTACTATCTTCAACACACTATGTACTATCTTCAACAGACTGTGTACTATCTTCAACTAGTGTACTATCTTCATCATAGTGTACTATTTTCAACATTGTGTACTATCTTCAACATTGTGTCCAATCTTCAACATAGTGTACTATCTTCAAAACACTGTATACTGACTTCAACACTGTCTACTATCTTCAACATTCTGTGTACTCTCTTGAACACACTATGTACTATTTTCAACATAGTGTACTATCTTCATCGTAGTGTACTATCTTCAACACACTCTGTACTATCATCAACATTGTGTAATATCTTAAACATAGTGTACTATCTTCAACATAATGTACTATCTTCAACACTCTTTACTATCTTCAGTGCACTGTGTGCTATCTTCAACATAGAGTACTATCATCAACACACTGTGTACTATGTTCAACATAGTATACTATCTTGAACACACTGTGTACTGTCTACAACACTCTGTACTATCTTCAACAGACAGTGGTCTATCTTCAGCATAGTGTACTATCTTCAACACGCTGTGTACTATCTTCAACATAGTGTGAACTATCTTCAACATAGTGTATTATCTTCAACACATTGTGTACTATCTTCAATGTATTGTTCTGTCTTAAATGTAGTGTACTATCTTCTACACACTGTGTACTATCTTCAACACTCTGTACTATCTTCAACATAGTGTACTATCTTCAACTCTGTGTACTATCTTCAACATAGTGTACTGTTTTCAACATCGTGTACTATCTTCAACACAATGCGTACTATCTTCAAAGCACTGTGTACTGTCTTCAACACACCACTATGTACTATCTTCAACACACTCTCTACTATCTTCAACTTAGTGTACTATCTTCAGCAAAATATCCTATCTTCAACATAGTGTACTATCTTCAACATAGTGTACTATCTTCAACATAGTGTACTATCTTCAAAACACTGTTTACTGACTTCAACACTCTGTACTATCTTCAACATTCTGTGTGCTCTCTTGAACACACTGTGTACTTTTTTCAACATAGTGTAGTATCTTCAACATAGTGTACTCTCTTCAACTCACTCTGTACTATCTTCAACATTGTGTACTATCTTCATCATAGCGTACTATCTTCAACATAGTGTACTATCTTCAACACACTCTGTACTATCTTCAATGCACTATGTGCTATCTTCATCATAGTGTACTATCTTCAGCAAATATACTATCTTCAACAAATATACTATCTTCAACATAGTGTATTATCTTCAATATAGTGTACTATCTTCAACATAGTGTACTATCTTTAGAACACTGTATACTGACTTCTACACTGCGTACTATACTCAACATTCTGTGTACTATATTCAACACACTGAGTGCTTTTTTCAATATTTTGTACTATCTTCAATGTAGTGTACTATCTTCAAAGTACTCTACTATCTTCAACATAGTATACTATCTTCAAAACACTCTATACTGACTTCAACACAGTGCATTATCTTCAACATTCTGTGTACTCTCTTGAACAAACTGTGTACTTTTTCAACATAGTGTTCTATCTTCAACATAGTGTACTATCTTCAACACACTGTGTACTATCTTCAACATTGTGTACTATCTTCAACATAGTGTACTATATTCAACACAGTGTACTATCTTCAACACACTCTGTACTATCTTCAACATAGTATACTATCTTGAACACACTGTGTACTGTTGTCAAGACAGTGTACTATCTTCAACAGACTCTGTTTTATCTTCAGCATAGTGTATTATCTTCAACTCATTGTGTACTATCTTTAATATTGTGTACCGTTTTCAACATAGTGTAGTGTCTTCAACATAGTGTACTATCTTCAACACACTATGTACTATCTTCAACACACTCTGTACTATCTTCAAATTAATGTACTATCTTCATCAAAGTATAATATCTTCAACATAGTGTACTCTCTTCAAAACACTGTATACCGCCTTCAAATCAGTGTACTGTCTTCAACACACTGTGTTCTATCTTCTACACACTGGGTACTATCTTCAGCTTAGTGTACTCTCTTCAATAAAGTATACTATCTTCAACCTAGTGTACTCTCTTCAAAATAGTGTACTATCTTCAACACACTGTACTACCTTCCACATAGTGTACTATTTTCAAAACACTCTATGCTGACTTCAACAATGGGTACTATGTTCAACATTCTGTGTACTATCTTCAACACTCTCTGTACTTTTTTCAACATAGCATCCCATCTTCAACATAGTGTATTACCTTCAGCACACTGTGTATTATCTTCAACATAGTGTACTATCTTCAACATAGTGTACTATCTTCAACACACTCTGTACTATCTTCAACGCACTGTGTACTATCATCAACATAGTGTATTATCATCAACACTGTGTATTATCTTCAACATAGTATACTATCTTGAACACGCTGTGTTCTGTCGTCAACTCTGTATAATATCTTCAACAGACTGTGTTCTATCTTCAGCGCAGTGTACTATATTCAACACACTGTGTACTATCTTCAACATACTGTGAACTATCCTCTACATAGTGAAATATCTTCAACACATTGTGTACTATCTTCAATATAGTGTACTATCTTCAACATAGTGTACTACCTTCAACACACTGTGTACTATCTGCAACACTGTGTACTATCTTCTACATATTGTACTCTCTTCAACAAAGTGTACTATCTTCAACATTGTGTACTATGTTAAGCATAGTGTACTATCTTCAAGATAGTGTGCTATCTTCAGCACTGTGTACTATCTTCAACATAGTGTAGTGTCTTCAACATAGTGTACTATCTTCAACACAATGTGAACTATCTTCAACACACTATGTACTATCTTCAACAAAGTGTACTATCTTCAGGATAGCGTAATATCTTCAACACACTGTGTACTATCTACAACATAGTGTAGTATCTTCAACATAGTGTACTATCTTCAAAAAACTGTGTACTATCTTCAACACACTATGCACTATCTTCAATGCACTGTGTACTATCTTCAACTAGTGTACTATCTTCATCATAGTGTACTACTTTCAACATTGTATACTATCTTCAACATAGTGTCCAATCTTCAACATAGTGTACTATCTTCAAAACACTGTATACTGACTTCAACACTGTCTACCATCTTCAACATTCTGTGTACTCTTTTGAACACACTATGTACTATTTTCAACATAGTGTTCTATCTTCAACGTAGTGTACTATCTTCAACACACTGTGTACTATCATCAACATTGTGTACTATCTTCAACATAGTGTACTATCTTCAACATAATGTACTATCTTCAACACTCTTTACTATCTTCAGTGCACTGTGTGCTATCTTCAGCATAGTGTACTATCATCAACACAGTGTACTATGTTCAACATAGTATACTATCTTGAACACACTGTGTACTGTCTACAACACTCTGTACTATCTTCAACAGACAGTGGTCTATCTTCAGCATAGTGTACTATCTTCAACACACTGTGTACTATCTTCAACATAGTGTGAACTATCTTCAACATAGTGTATTATCTTCAACACATTGTGTACTATCTTCAATGTAGTGTACTATCTTAAATGTTGTGTACTATCTTCTACACACTGTGTACTATCTTCAACACTCTGTACTATCTTCAACATATTGTACTATCTTCAACTCTGTGTACTATCTTCAACATAATGTAGTGTCTTCAACATAGTGTACTATCTTCAACACAATGCGTACTATCTTCAACGCACTGTGTACTGTCTTCAACACACCACTATGTACTATCTTCAACACACTCTCTACTATCTTCAACTTAGTGTACTATCTTCAGCAAAGTATACTATCTTCAACATTGTGTACTATCTTCAACATAGTGTACTATCTTCAACATAGTGTACTATCTTCAAAACACTGTTTACTGACTTCAACACTCTGTACTATCTTCAACATTCTGTGTACTATCTTCAACACACTGTGTACTTTTTTCAATGTTTTGTACTATCTTCAACATAGTGTTCTATCTTCAAAACACTGTGTACTGACTTCAACACTGTGTACTATCTTCAACATTCTGTGTACTCTCTTGAACACACTGTGTACATTTTTCAACATTGTGTAGTATCTTCAACATAGTGTACTCTCTTCAATTCACTCTGTACTATCTTCAAATCATTCTGTACTATCTTCAACATTGTGTACTATCTTCAACATTGTGTACTATCTTCAACATAGTGTACTATCTTCAACACACTCTGTACTATCTTCAACGCACTGTGTGCTATCTTCAACATAGTGTACTATCTTCAACAAATATACTATCTTCAACAAATATACTATCTTCAATATAGTGTACTATCTTCAACATAGTGTAGTATCTTCAGCATAGTGTACTATCTTTAATACACTGTATACTGACTTCAACACTTAATACTATGTTCTACATTCTGTGTACTATATTCAACACACTGAGTGTTTTTGTCAATATAGTGTACTATCTTCAACGTAGTGTACTATCTTCAAAGTACTCCACTATCTTCAACTAGTGTACTATCTTCATCATAGTGTACTACTTTCAACATTGTATACTATCTTCAACATAGTGTCCAATCTTCAACATAGTGTACTATCTTCAAAACACTGTATACTGACTTCAACACTGTCTACCATCTTCAACATTCTGTGTACTCTTTTGAACACACTATGTACTATTTTCAACATAGTGTTCTGTCTTCAACGTAGTGTACTATCTTCAACACACTGTGTACTATCTTCAACATTGTGTACTATCTTCAACATAGTGTACTATCTTCAACGCAGTGTGTGCTATCATCAACGTAGTGTGCTATCATCAACACTGTGTATTATCTTCAACATAGTATACTATCTTGAATACACTGTGTACTCTCGTCAACTCTGTATACTATCTTCAACAGACTGTGTTCTATCTTCAGCATAGTGTACTATCATCAACACACTGTGTACTATCTTCAACATAGTGTTAACTATCTTCAACATAGTGTATTATCTTCAACACATTGTGTACTATCATCAATGTAGTGTACTATCTTAAATGTAGTGTACTATCTTCTACACACTGTGTACTATCTTCAACACTCTGTACTATCTTCAACATAGTGTACTATCTTCAACACAATGCGTACTATCTTCAATGCACTGTGTACTGTCTTCAACACACCACTATGTACTATCTTCAACACACTCTCTACTATCTTCAACTTAGTGTACTATCTTCAGCAAAGTATACTATCTTCAACATAGTGTACTATCTTCAAGATAGTGAACTATCTTCAACAAAGTGTACTATCTTCAAAACACTATTTACTGATTTCAACACTCTGTACTATCTTCAACATTCTGTGTACTATCTTCAACACACTGTGTACATTTTTCAATGTTTTGTACTATCTTCAACATAGTGTACTAACTTCAAAACACTATGTACTCACTTCAACACTGTGTACTATCTTCAACATTCTGTGTACTGTCTTGAACACACTGTGTACTTTTTTCAACATAGTGTAGTATCTTCAACATATTGTACTCTCTTCAACTCACTCTGTACTATCTTCAACATTAAGTATTATCTTCAACATAGTGTACTATCTTCAACATAGTGTACTATCTTCAACACACTCTGTACTATCTTCAATGCACTGTGTGCTATCTTCAACATAGTGTACTATCTTCAACAAATATACTATCTTCAACAAATATACTATCTTCAATATAGTGTACTATCTTCAACATAGTGTACTATCTTCAACATAGTGTACTATCTTTAAAACACTGTATACTGACTTCAACACTTAATACTATGTTCAACATTCTGTGTACTATATTCAACACACCAAGTGCTTTTTTCAATATAGTGTACTATCTTCAACGTAGTGTACTATCTTCAAAGTACTCTACTATCTTCAACATAGTATACTATCTTCAAAACACTCTATACTGACTTCAACACATTGTACTATCTTCAACATTCTGTGTACTCTCTTGAACACACTGTACTTTTTTCAACATAGTGTTCTATCTTCAACATAGTGTACTATCTTCAACACACTGTGTACTATCTTCAACATTGTATACTATCTTCAAAATAGTGTACTATCTTCAACACAGTGCGCTATCTTCAACACACTCTGTACTATCTTCAACATAGTATACTATCTTGAATACACTGTGTTCTGTCGTCAAGACAGTGTACTATCTTCAACAGACTCTGTTCTATCTTCAGCATAGTGTATTATCTTCAACTCATTGTGTACTATCTTCCAACATTGTGTACTATCTTCAACATAGTGTAGTGTCTTCAACATAGTGTACTATCTTCAACACATTGAGTACTCTTCAACACACTGCGTACTATCTTCAACACATTATGTACTATCTTCAACACACTCTGTACTATCTTCAAATTAGTGTACTATCTTCAACAAAGTATAGTATCTTCAACATAGTGTACTATCTTCAACATAGTGTACTGTCTTCAACATAGTGTTCTATCTTCAAAACACTGTATACTGACTTCAACTCAGTGTACTATCTTCAACACACTGTGTTCTATCTTCAACACACTGTGTGTTATCTTCAGCTTAGTGTACTGTCTTCAACAAAGTATACTATCTTCAACATAGTGTACTCTCTTCAACATAGTGTACTATCTTCAACACAGTGTACTACCTTCAACATAGTGTACTATCTTCAAAACACTCTATACTGACTTCAACAATGGGTACTATGTTCAACATTCTGTGTACTATCTTCAACACTCTGTGTACTTTTTTCAACATAGCATTCCATCTTCAACATAGTGCATTACCTTCAGCACACTGTGTGTTATCTTCAACATTGTGTACTATCTTCAACATAGTGTACCATCTTCAACACACTCTGTACTATCTTCAACGCACTGTGTGCTATCATCAACATAGTGTACTATCATCAACACTGTGTATTATCTTCAACAAAGTATACTATCTTGAACACACTGTGTTCTGTTGTCAACTCTGTACACTATCTTCAACAGACTGTGTTCTATCTTCAGCATAGTGTATTATCTTCAACACACTGTGTACTATCTTCAATATAGTGTGAACTATCTTCAACATAGTGTAACATCTTCAACACATTGTGTACTATCTTCAATATAGTGTACTATCTTCAACATAGTTTACTATCTTCAACATTGTGTACTATGTTAAGCATAGTGTACTATCTTCTACATAGTGTACTATCTTCAGCACTGTGTACTATCTTCAACATAGTGTAGTGTCTTCAACATAGTGTACTATCTTCAACACAATGTGAACTATCTTCAACAAAGTGTATTATCTTCAGTATAGTGTACTATCTTCAACACACTGTGTACTATCTTCAACATGGTGTAGTATCTTCAACATAGTGTACTATCTTCAAAAAACTGTGTACTATCTTCAACACACTATGTACTATCTTCAACACACTGTGTACTATCTTCAATTAGTGTACTATCTTCATCATAGTGTACTATTTTCAACATTGTGTACTATCTTCAACATAGTATACTATCTTGAACACACTGTGTTCTGTCGTCAACTCTGTATACTATCTTCAACAGACTGTGTTCTATCTTCAGCATAGTGTATTATCCTCAACACATTGTGTACTCTCTTCAATATTATGTACTATCTTCAACATAGTGTACTATCTTCAGCACTGTGTACTATCTTCAACACACTGTGTACTATCTTCAACATAGTGTAGTATCTTCAACATAGTGTACTATCTTCAAAAAACTGTGTACTATCTTCAACACACTATGTACTATCTTCAACACACTGTGTACTATCTTCAATTAGTGTACTATCTTCATCATAGTGTACTATTTTCAACATTGTGTACTATCTTCAACATAGTATACTATCTTGAACACACTGTGTTCTGTCGTCAACTCTGTATACTATCTTCAACAGACTGTGTTCTATCTTCAGCATAGTGTATTATCCTCAACACATTGTGTACTCTCTTCAACATAGTGTACTATCTTCAACACAATGTGTACTCTTCAACACACTCTATACTGTCTTCAACACACTATGTACTATCTTCAACACACTCTGTACTATCTTCAAATTAGTGTACTATCTTCAACAAAGTATAATATCTTCAACATAGTGTACTATCTTCAACATAGTGTACTATATTCAACATAGTGTACTATCTTCAAAACACTGTATACTGACTTCAACACTGTGTACTATCTATAACATTCTGCACTATTTTCAACATAGTGTACTATCTTCAACATAGTGTACTATCTTCAACATACTGTGCTATCTTCAACATAGTGTACTATTGAACATTAAAATGGTATAAAATACCGACAGATTGTTAGGTAAGACACATATGCAACAGACTGTGGAACAATGCTCTTCTCCAGACTGAATGACGGACCACCTCAAAACTTTAAGGGTGATTGACTGATTGTGCAAGAATGGTATATAATACCGACAAGATGAAATTAAGACACATGTGCAACATCTGGGTATCTTTATTGTAGAAGTTTCGCCATCCAATGGATTTATCAATACAAATTCTAGGACATAACTTGAAGACAGTAGGACTATATACAGAAGATGAGGTAATCAGTCCCTCAACCTAGGAGTAGGTGCGAAGAGCACCGTAGTCGTGGAGATTCTGAAGCAGAAGCAAGGAACCTGGCGCTTATATAGTAACGTCAGGTGTAGCAGACGAGGGCATAGTCACTGGTAGGCGGGATTCCCCAGTGGAAGTAGGTCCTTCCCAAAGAGATGGGTTAGTTGTAGTAGTAGTTGTCGTAGTTGTGAAGGTTATGTACATGTCCTCAGAATCAAGATTCCATGATGTTGCAGTATCTGACAAGTTGTGCAAGAATGGTATATAATACCGACAAGAAGAAATTAAGACACATGTGCAACATCTGGGTATCTTTATTGTAGACGTTTCGCCATCCAGTGGCTTTATCAATACAAATTCGAGGACATAACTTTAAGACAGTAGGACTATATACAGAAGATGAGGTAATCAGTCCCTCAACCTAGGAGAAGGTGCGAAGAGCACCGTAGTCGTGGAGATTCTGAAGCAGAAGCAAGGAACCTGGCACTTATATAGTAACGTCAGGTGTAGCAGACGAGGGCATAGTCACTGGTAGGCGGGATTCCCCAGTGGAAGTAGGTCCTTCCCAAAGAGATGGGTTAGTTGTAGTAGTAGTTGTCGTAGTTGTGAAGGTTATGTACATGTCCTCAGAATCAAGATTCCATGATGTTGCAGTATCTGACAAGTTGTGCAAGAATGGTATATAATACCGACAAGATGAAATTAAGACACATGTGCAACATCTGGGTATCTTTATTGTAGACGTTTCGCCATCCAGTGGCTTTATCAATACAAATTCGAGGACATAACTTTAAGACAGTAGGACTATATACAGAAGATGAGGTAATCAGTCCCTCAACCTAGGAGAAGGTGTGAAGAGCACCGTAGTCGTGGAGATTCTGAAGCAGAAGCAAGGAACCTGGCGCTTATATAGTAACGTCAGGTGTAGCAGACGAGGGCATAGTCACTGGTAGGCGGGATTCCCCAGTGGAAGTAGGTCCTTCCCAAAGAGATGGGTTAGTTGTAGTAGTAGTAGTCGTGGAGATTCTGAAGCAGAAGCAAGGAACCTGGCGCTTATATAGTAACGTCAGGTGTAGCAGACGAGGGCATAGTCACTGGTAGGCGGGATTCCCCAGTGGAAGTAGGGTCCTTCCAAAGACTGGGTTATTGTAGTAGTAGTTGTCGTAGTTGAGAAGGTTATTACATGTCCTCAGAATCAAGATTCCATGATGTTGCAGTATCTGACAAGTTGTGCAAGAATGGTATATAATACCGACAAGATGAAATTAAGACACATGTGCAACATCTGGGTATCTTATTGTAGACGTTTCGCCTCCATGGCTTTATCAATACAAATTCTAGGACATAACTTGAAGACAGTAGGACCTATACCAAAGATAGGATCATCCCTCAACCTAGGAGTAGTGCGAAGAGCACCGTAGCGTGGAGATTCTGAAGCAGAGCAAGGACCGCGCTTGTATAGCAACGAGGTGTAGCAGACGAGGCATGTCACTGGTAGGCGGGATTCCCCAGTGGAAGTAGGTCCTTCCCAAAGAGATGGGTTAGTTGTAGTAGTAGTTGTCGTAGTCGTGAAGGTTATGTACATGTCCTCAGAATCAAGATTCCATGATGTTGCAGTATCTGACAAGTTGTGCAAGAATGGTATATAATACCGACAAGATGAAATTAAGACACATGTGCAACATCTGGGTATCTTTATTGTAGACGTTTCGCCATCCAGTGGCTTTATCAATACAAATTCTAGGACATAACTTGAAGACAGTAGGACTATATACAGAAGATGAGGTAATCAGTCCCTCAACCTAGGAGTAGGTGCGAAGAGCACCGTAGTCGTGGAGATTCTGATGCAGAAGCAAGGAACCTGGCACTTATATAGTAACGTCAGGTGTAGCAGACGAGGGCATAGTCACTGGTAGGCGGGATTTTCCAGTGGAAGTAGGTCCTTCCTAAAGAGATTGGTTAGTTGTAGTAGTAGTTGTCGTAGTCGTGAAGGTTATGTACATGTCCTCAGAATCAAGATTCCATGATGTTGCAGTACTGCAACATCATGGAATCTTGATTCTGAGGACATGTACATAACCTTCACGACTAGAACATAAGAACATAGGAAAGGAGGAACGCTGCAGGAGGCCTGCTGGCCCATGCTAGGCAGGTCCTTTACAATTCATCCCATAAACAAAACATTTGCCCAACCCAATTTTCAATGCCACCCAAGAAATAAGCTCTGATGTGAAAGTCCAACTCAAATCCTACCCCTCCCACTCATGTACTTATCCAACCTAGATTTGAAACTACCCAAAGTCCCAGCCTCAATAACCCAACTAGGTAGACTGTTCCACTCATCAACTACCCATTTCCAAACCAATACTTTCCTATGTCCTTTCTAAATCTAAACTTATCTAATTTAAATCCATTACTGCGGGTTCTCTCTTGGAGAGACATCCTCAAGACCTTATTAATATCCCCTTTATTAATACCTATCTTCCACTTATACACTTCGATCAGGTCTCCCCTCATTCTTCGTCTAACAAGTGAATGTAACTTAAGAGTCTTCAATCTTTCTTCATAAGGAAGATTTCTAATGCTATGTATTAATTTAGTCATCCTACGCTGAATGTTTTCTAACGAATTTATGTCCATTTTGTAATACGGAGACCAGAACTGAGCTGCATAATCTAGGTGAGGCCTTACTAATGATGTATAAAGCTGCAGTATGACCTCTGGACTTCTGTTGCTTACACTTCTTGATATAAATCCCAGTAATCTATTTGCCTTATTACGTACGCTTAAGCATTGCTGTCTTGGTTTAAGGTTGCTGCTCACCATAACCCCCAAGTCCTTTTCGCAATCTGTATGGCTAAGTTCTACATCATTTAACTTATAAGTACTAGGGTTATGGGCACTCCCAAGCTTCAGAACCTTGCATTTATCTACATTGAACTGCATCTGCCACTTTTCTGACCAAGAATAGAGTTTGTTTAAATCCTCCTGAAGTTCCATAACATCTACGTTTGAATCAATTATCCTACCTATCTTTGTGTCATCGGCGAATTTGCTCATATCACTAGTAATTCCCTCATCAAGATCATTGATAATATTATAAACAACAACGGGCCCAAGACTGATCCCTGTGGAACGCCACTTGTTACAGATCCCCACTCGGACTTAACCCCATTTATGGACACTCTCTGCTTCCTGTCAGTGAGCCATGACTCGATCCACGAGAGCACTTTTCCCCCAATGCCATGAGCTGCCACTCTCTTTAACAGTCTATGGTGCGGAACTCTATCAAAAGCCTTACTAAAATCTAAGTAAATAATATCAAATTCTTTATTGTGGTCAACAGCCTCAAAAGCTTTACTGAAGAAAGTTAATAAATTAGTTAGACAAGACCGGCCTCTTGTGAATCCATGCTGAGTATCATTAATCAAGCTATGCTTATCGAGATGGCTTCTTATAATCTCAGCTATAATTGATTCTAGTAATTTGCCACTGGATGGCGAAACTTCTACAATAAAGATACCCAGATGTTGCACATGTGTCTTAATTTCATCTTGTCGGTATTATATACCATTCTTGCACAACTTGTCAGATACTGCAACATCATGGAATCTTGATTCTGAGGACATGTACATAACCTTCACGACTACGACAACTACTACTACAACTAACCCATCTGTTTGGGAAGGACCTACTTCCACTGGGAAATCCCGCCTACCAGTGACTATGCCCTCGTCTGCTACACCTGACGTTACTATATAAGCGCCAGGTTCCTTGCTTCTGCTTCAGAATCTCCACGACTACGGTGCTCTTCGCACCTACTCCTAGGTTGAGGGACTGATTACCTCATCTTCTGTATATAGTCCTACTGTCTTCAAGTTATGTCCTAGAATTTATATTGATAAAGCCACTGGATGGCGAAACGTCTACAATAAAGATACCCAGATGTTGCACATGTGTCTTAATTTCATTGACTGATTACATCGTCTTCAAGTCTCTTCTGCTTCTATCAACTTTTCTGTACTCGACTGAAGAAGCCTGCTGTGTAGGCGAAACGTTTCGAAATAAAGATATCTAACTGTTGCATATGTGTCTTACCTAACAATAGTGTACTATCTTCAAAACACTGTATACTGACTTCAACACTGTTTACTATCTTCAACATTCTCTGTACTCTCTTGAACACACTGTGTACTGTACTGTGTACTGTGTAATGTACTGTCTTCAACATAGTGTACTATCTTCAACACACTGTGTACTATCTATAACAATGTGTACTATCTTCAACATAGTGTACTATATTCAACACACTCTGCACAATCTTCAATGCACTCTGTGCTATCTTCAACATAGTGTACTGTCATCACCACACTGTGTCCTATCTTCAACATAGTGTACTATCTTCAACACACTGTGTACTATCTTGAACACTGTGTACTATCTTCAACATAGTGTACTATCTTAACAAAGTGTACTATCTTCAACATTGTACTATCTTCAACATTGTGTACTATGTTAAGCATAGTGTACTATCTTCTACATAGTGTACTATCTTCAACATAGTGTACTATCTTCAACATAGTGTACTATCTTCAACATAGTGTACTATCTTCAAAACACTGTGTACTTTTTCAATATAGTGTACTATCTCCAACATAGTGTACTATTTTCAACATTGTGTACTATCTTCAACACACTCTGTACTATCTTCAATGCACTGTATGCTATCTTCAACATAGTGTAATATCATCAACACACTGTGTTCTATCTTCAGCATAGTGTACTATCTTCAACACACTGTGTACTATCTTCAACACAGAGTGAAGTATCTTCAACATAGTGTACTATCTTCAACATTGTGTACTATCTTCTACATAGTGCCCTATCTTCAAAACACTGTGTACTGTTTTCAACACACTGTGTAGTATTTTCAACATAGTGTGCTATCTTCAACACACTGCTTACTATTTTCAACATAGTGTACTCTCTTCAACATAGTGTACTATCTTCAACACACTTTGTACTATCTTCAACATAGTGTACTATCTTCACCATAGTGTACTATGTTCAACAGAATGTGTACTATCTTCAACACACTGTGTATTATCTTCAACACACTATGTACTATCTTCAACACACTGTGTACTACCTTCAACTTTGTGTACTATCTTCAACAATATAGTGTTCTATCTTCATCATAGTGTACTATCATCAACACACTGCGTACTATCTTCAACACACTGTGTACTGTTTTCAACATAGTGTACTGTCTTCAACATAGTGTACTATCTTCAACACTCTGTGTACTTTCTTCAAGCTTGTGTACTATCTTCAACAAAGTGTACTATCTTTAGGATAGTGTACTGTCTTCAACACACTGTACTATCTTCAACATAGTGTACTGTCTTTAACACACTGTGTACTATCTTCAACATAGTGTATTATCTTCAATGCACTGTGTACTATCTTCAACACTGTGTATTATCTTCAACATAGTGTACTATCTTCAACATAGTGTACTATCTTCAACATAGTGTACTATCTTCAACATAGTATACTATCTTCAACACACAGCATAAGAACTTTAAAATTAAAATCCTTCTAATTTAGATTAAAATCTAGTCTGTTGAAAGCACTGTCAACGGAGTACGGGAGGCTTACAGAAGGTGACTATAGGCACCTGCACAAGGTAACGTGACTGTCAGCAGCTACGCAAAGAAAGGTGGCTGTCAGCAGCTACACAGTAAGTTTCTTCAGTCAAATACATTAGCAGAAGATGGAGTAATGAAAATGATTTTATCAGTCAGTCATACTTATGGAAATTATCATGTGACTTATTTATTATGTGTCTCAATTTTTATATGTCTTAATTATTATGTGTCATAATTATTATATGTCTTAATTATTATGTCTTAATTATTATATGTTAATTATTGTTTTAATTATTATGTGTCTTGATAATTATGTGTCTTAATTATTGTGTCTTAATTATTATATGTATTAATTATAATGTGTCTTAATTATTATGTTTTTTAACTATTGTGTCTTAATTATTATGTGTCTTAATTATTATGTGTCTTAATTACCATGTGTCTTAATTATTGTATATCTTAATTATTATGTGTGTTAATTATGTGTCTTAATTATTATATGTCCTAATTATTATGTGTCGTAATTATTGTGTCTGAATTATTTTGTGTCTTAATTATTATTTGTCCTAATTATTATATTTATTAATTTAATTATCATGCGTCATAATTATTATGTGTCTTAATTATTATACATCTTAATTATTATGTATCTTAATTATTATGTGTCTTAATTATTATGTTTCTTAATTATTATTATATATATTTTTTATTAACACACTGGCCGATTCCCACCTAGGCAGGGTGGCCCGAAAAATAAAAACTCACCATCACTCACTCCATCACTGTCTTGCCAGAAGGGTGCTTTACACTACAGTTTTTAAACTGCAACATTTACACCCCTCCTTCAGAGTGCAGGCACTGTACTTCCCATCTTCCAGATTCAAGTCCGGCCTGCCAGGTTTCCCTGAATCCCTTCATAAATGTTACTTTGTTCACACTCCAACAGCACGTCAAGTATTAAAAACCATTTGTCTCCATTCACTCCTATCAAACACGCTCACGCATGCCCGCTGGAAGTCCAAGCCACTCGCACAGAAAACCTCCTTTACCCCCTCCCTCCAACCTTTCCTAGGCCGACCCTACCCGCCTTCCTTCCACTACAGACTGATACACTCTTAAAGTCATTCTGTTTCGCTCCGTTCTCTCTACATGTCCGAACCACCTCAACAACCCTTCCTCAGCCCTCTGGATAACAGTTTTGGCAATCCTGCACCTCCTCCTAACTTCCAAACTACGAATTCTATGCATTATATTCACACCACACATTGCCCTCAGACATGACATCTCCACTGCCTCCAGCCTTCTCCTCGCTGCAACATTCATCACCCATGCTTCACACCCAAACAGGAGCGTTGGTAAAACTATACTCTCATACATTCCCCTCTTTGCTTCCAAGGACAAAGTTTTTTGTGTCCACAGACTCCTAAGTGCACTGCTCACCTTTTTCCCCTCATCAATTCTATGATTCACCTCATCTTTCATAGACCCACTCCCAAATATCTGAATACATTCACCTTCTCCATACCCTCTCACTCCAATCTGATATCTAATCTTTCATCACTTAATCATTTTGTTATCCTCATAACCTTACTCTTTCCTGTATTCACTTTCAATTTTCTTCTTTTACACACCCTACCAAATTCATCCACCAACCTCTGTGTGGCATGCAAAGAGTACGTAACCTTTATTCGGTGCATGTACACCATTTACAGGTTATCTCCCCCAACCAGCGAACCAGGTGACTGAGGGTTGACAATGGGGCCCCGTCGTTCAACCAGTACCCAGGTTCCAGCCAATGAGAAGATGGTTTTGGCAATCGCAGAGGTTACGTGGGTACCACTCTCCTGTCTGCCCTTGTTATTCCCATTCTAGAGCTGGTTGAAGCACGGTCTGTTCTCTAGTGGCTTCTATTCTGCCTTGCTTACCGTGGAGTGCACTAATACCTATCACTGTACATAGTGTATATAGTGTACATACTTCTGTTCTAAATTGGTGAAGGATAATATAAGTCAAAAGTTTTCTGCTGTGTTTATTTTGCTCCCTTTACACCCAGGATAACAGGCCATTTGAACTCCTGGGTTGTAATACTCTGCAACTTCTCTTCAGAATCACCCAAGAGCACAGTGTCATCAGCAAAGAGCAACTGTGACAACTCCCACTTTATGTGTGATTCTTTATCTTTTAACTCCACACCTCTTGCCAAGACCCTCGCATTTACTTCTCTTACAACCCCATCTATAAATATATTGAACAACCATGGTGACATCACACTTCCTTGTCTAAGGCCTACTTTTACTGGGAAATAATCTCCATCTTTCCTACACACTCTAACTTGAGCCTCACTATCCTCGTAAAAACTCTTTACTGCTTTCAGTAACCTACCTCCTATACCATACATCTGCAACATCTGCCACATTGCCCCCCTATCCACCCTGTCATACGCCTTTTCCAAATCCATAAATGCCACAAAAACCTCTTTAGCTTTATCTAAATACTGTTCACTTATATGTTTCACTGTAAACACCTGGTCCACACACCCCCTACCTTTCCTAAAGCCTCCTTGTTCATCTGCTATCCTATTCTCCGTCTTACTCTTAATTCTTTCAATAACAACTCTACCATACACTTTACCAGATATACTCAACAGACTTATCCCCCTATAATTTTTGCACTCTCTTTTGTCCCCTTTGCCTTTATGCAAAGGAACTATGCATGCTCTCTGCCAATCCCTAGGTACCTTACCTTCTTCCATACATTTATTAAATAATAGCACCAACCACTCCAAAACTATATCCCCACCTGTTTTTAACATTTCTGTCTTTATCCCATCAATCCCAACTGCCTTACCCCCTTTCGTTCTACCTACTGCCTCACGAACTTCCCCCCACACTCACAACTGGCTCTTCCTCCCTCCTACAAGATGTTATTCCTCATTGCCCTATACACGAAATCACAGCTTCCCTATCTTCATCACATTCAACAATTCCTCAAAATATTCCCTCCATCTTCCCAATACCTCTAACTCTCCATTTAATGACTCTCCTCTCCTATTTTTAAGTGACAAATCCATTTGTTCTCTAAGCTTCCTTAACTTGTTAATCTCACTCCAAAACTTTTTCTTATTTTCAACAAAATTTTTTGATAACATCTCACCCACTCTCTCATTTGGTCTCTTTTTACATTGCTTCACCACTCTCTTAACCTCTCTCTTTTTCTCCATATACTCTTCCCTCCTTGCATCACTTCTACTTTGTAAAAACTTCTCATATGCTAACTTTTTCTCCCTTACCACTCTCTTTACATCATCATTCCACCAATCGTTCCTCTTCCCTCCCACACCCACCTTCCAGTAACCACAAACTTCTGCTGAACACTCTAGCACTACATTTCTAAACCTACCCCATACCTCTTCGACCCCATTGCCTATGCTCTCATTAGCCCATCTATCCTCAAATAGTTGTTTATATCTTACCCTAACTGTCTCCTCTTTTAGTTTATAAACCTTCACCTCTCTCTTACTTGATGCTTCTATTCTCCTTGTATCCCATCTACCTTTTACTCTCAGTGAAGCTACAACTAAAAAGTGATCTGATATAACTGCGGCCCCTCTATAAACATGTACATCCTGAAGTCTACTCAACAGTCTTTTATCCACCAATACATAATCCAACAAACTACTGTCATTTCGCCCTACATCATATTTTGTATACTTATTTATCCTCATTTTCTTAAAATATGTATTACCTATAACTAAACCCCTTTCCATACAAAGTTCAATCAAAGGGCTCCCATTATCATTTACACCTGGCACCCAAACTTACCTACCACACCCTCTCTAAAAGTTTCTCCTACTTTAGCATTCAGGTCCCCTACCACAATTACTCTCTCACTTGGTTCAAAGGTTCCTATACATTCACTTAACATCTCCCAAAATCTCTCTCTCTCCTCTACATTCCTCTCTTCTCCAGGTGCATACACGCTTATTATGACCCACTTTTCGCATCCAGCCTTTACTTTAATCCACATAATCCTTAATTATTATCTGTCTTAATTATTATGTGTCTTAATTGTTATGTGTCTTAATTATTATGTGTCTTAATTATTATGTGTCTTAATTATTATGTGTCTTAATTATTATGTCTTAATTATTATGTGTTTTAATTATTATGTGTCTAAATTATTATGTCTTAATTATTATATGTCTTAATTATTATGTCTTAATTTTTATGTGTCTTAATTATTGTGTGTTTTAATTATTAAATGTCTTAATTATTATATGTCTAAATTATTATGTGGCTTAATTATGTGTCTTAATTATTATGTCTTAATTATTATGTCTTAATTATTATGTGTCTTAATTATCTTGTGTCTTAAATATTATGTGCCCTAATTATTATGGGTCTTAATTATTATGTGTCTTGATTATCATATGTCATAATTATTATGTGTCTTTATTATTATATTCTTAATTATCATGTGTCTCAATTATTATGTGTCTTAATTATTATGTCTTAATTATTATGTGACTTAATTATTATGTGTCTTAATTATCATGTGTCTTACGTATTATGTCTTAATTGTCATGTGTCTTAACTATTATGAGTCCTAATTATTATGACTTAATTATCATGTGTATTAATTATGTCTTAATTTTATGTGTCTTAATAATTATGTGTCTTAATTATTATGTCTTAATTATTATGTGTCTTAATTATTGTGCCTTAATTATTATATGTCTTAATTATCATGACAGGAGATGTCTGGCAGACAGTGGTGACAGGAGATGACTTGCAGACAGGGGTGACAGGAGATGCCTGGCAGACAGTAGTGACAGAAGATGACTGACAGTGGTGACAGGAAATGACTGGCAGTGGTGACAGGAGATGACTGGCAGACAGTGGTGACAGGAGATGACTGGCAGACATTGGCGACAGGAGATGACTGGCAGATATTGGTGACAGGAGATGACTGGCAGACATTGGTGACAGTAGATGACTCACAGACAATGGTGACAGGAGATAACCGGCAGACATTGGTGACAGGAGATGACTCACAGACAATGGTGACAGGAGATGACTGGCAGACAGCGGTGACAGGAGATGACTGGCAGACATTGGTGACAGGAGATGACTGGCAGACAGTGGTGACAGGAGATGACTGGCAGACAGTGGAGACAGGAGATGACTGGCAGACAGTGGTGACAGGCGATGACTGGCAGACATTGGTGACAGGAGATGACTGGCAGACATTGGTGACAGGAGATGACTGGCAGATATCGGTGAAAAGAGATGACTGGCAGACAGTGGTGACGGGAGATGACTGGCGGACAGTGGTGACAGAAGATGACTGACAGACAGTGGTGACAGATGACTGGCAGACATTGGTGACAGGAGATGACTGACAGAGAGTAGTGACAGAAGA
>NC_069405.1:1569087-1571587 GCF_026875155.1 Cherax quadricarinatus
GTTGCTTTGGTGATATAATAATAGAATTTTTGATTTTGTGAGTTTTGAATAATAAGGTTTGAGTTTTTTGGATGCGTTCAGGACCCCCTCTACCCCCCCCACCCCTGGGTTAAATACCAGGATTTTTTCCCACGGTGTGGGATTGTTTTCACACGGTGTGGGATTGTTTTCCCACGGTGTAGGAATGTTTTTTCACGGTGTGGGATTGTTTTCCCACGGTGTAGGATTGTTTTCCCACGGTGTAGGATTGTTTTCCCACGGTGTAGGATTGTTTTCCCACGGTGTGGGATTGTTTTCCCACGGTGTAGGATTGTTTTTCCACTGTGTATAATTGTTTTCCCACGGCGTAGGATTGTTTTCCCATGGGGTAGGATTGTTTTCCCACGGTGTGGAGCTTTTTCCCACGGCGGGGACTATTTTCTCACGGTGATATTATATCCTACACACACACACACACACACACACACACACACACACACACACACACACACACACACCACACACACAGCAGCGAGTCATGGTACGTGGCGAGGTGTCAGAGTGGGCACCTGTGACCAGCGGGGTCCCACACGGGTCAGTCCTAGAACCAGTGCTGTTTCTGGTATTTGTGAACGACATGACGGAAGGAATAGACTCCGAAGTGTCCCTGTTTGCAGATGACGTGAAGTTGATGAGAAGAATTCATTCGATTGAAGACCAGGCAGAACTGCAAAGGGATCTGGACAGGCTGCAGACCTGGTCCAGCAACTGGCTCCTGGAGTTCAATCCCACCAAGTGCAAAGTCATGAAGATTGGGGAAGGGCAAAGAAGACCGCAGACGGAGTACAGTCTAGGGGGCCAGAGACTACAAACCTCACTCAAGGAAAAAGATCTTGGGGCGAGTATAACACCAGGCACATCTTCTGAAGCGCACATCAATCAAATAACGGCTGCAGCATATGGGTGCCTAGCAAACCTCAGTACAGCATTCTTAACTGTACACCGTGTACGTTAGATCCCTATTGGAGTATGCGGCACCAGTTTGGAACCCGCACCTAGCCAAGCACGTAAAGAAACTAGAGAAAGTGCAAAGGTTTGCAACACGACTAGTCCCAGAGCTAAGAGGTATGTCCTACGAGGAGAGGTTAAGGGAAATCAACCTGACGACACTGGAGGACAGGAGAGATAGGGGGGACATGATAACGACATACAAAATACTGAGAGGAATTGACAAGGTGGACAAAGACAGGATGTTCCAGAGATTTTACACAGTAACAAGGGGACACAGTTGGAAGTTGAAGACACAGATGAATCACAGGGATGTTAAGAAGTATTTCTTCGCCCACAGAGTAGTCAGGAAGTGAAATAGTTTGGGAAGCGAAGTAGTGGAGGATCCATACATAGCTTTAAGCAGAGGTATGATAAAGCTCATGGTACATGGAGAGTGACCTAGTAGCGACCAGTGAAGAGGCAGGGCCAGGAGCTTGGACTCGACCCCTGCAACCTCAACTAGGTGAGTACAACTAGGTGAGTACATACACACACACACACAAACACGCACACACACACACACACACACACACACACACACACACACACACACACACACACACACACACACACACACACACACACACACACACACACACACACACACACAAGACAAACTTAACGGTGATTGGCTGCAGCTGCAGGTGGTAATAGCCAATAAAATCCGAGGGTAAGAGTGACGTAGTGTTCTGGGCGGCCGCTTGGTGTCTCCTCAATCATGGCCGCCCACGGTAATACCTCAAGACGGGCAATGTCTAATCATTTATTGAACGCCTCTGAGTCATCTCTTGTAAGAAGCTCCAGGATCTTGGAAGACGCCTGGGCCATAGTTCTTAAAACAAGGACAACAAGTTTAAGGATGACAATGCTATAACAAATATCCTGCAGGAGTGTACTTGGAGCATACCTGGATTATACCTGGAGTATACCTGGAGTATACCTGGAATATACCTGGAGGGTGTTCTGGGGGTCAACACCCCCATAGCCCGATCCATGACCAGGCCTAATGATGGATCAGGACCTGATCAACCAGAATGTTACTGCTAGCTGCATGTAGTCCAACGTACGAACCACAGATCGGCTGGTCAGGTGCCTGTCTAGCATCCTCTTGAACACACCCAGGGGTCTTGAACACACCCAGGGGTCTGGAACACACCCAGGGGTATTGAACACACCCAGGGGTCTGGAACACACCCAGGGGTCTTGAAGACAGCCAAGGGTCTATTGGTAATTCCGTTTATGCCTGGTGGGAGACTGTTGAACAGTCTTGGGCCCCGGACACTTATTTTCTCTTAGTGTAATAAAGGCGCCCCTACTTTTAAACGGGGGTATGTTGCACCGTCTGCTCAGTCTTTTGCTTTCGTAGGGAGTGATTTTTGTGTGCAGATTTGGGACCAGTCCCTCTAGGATTTTCCAGGTGTAGATATGATGTATCTCTCTTGCCTGCGCTCCAGTGAGTACAAGTCAAGAG
>NC_069405.1:1576587-1601587 GCF_026875155.1 Cherax quadricarinatus
TGATGTACGGAATCTTCAGGCAAGGCTCAACGCAGTTGAACCGGCGATCCAGTTTACACTAGAAGAAGAGTCCAATGACAAGCTACCTTTCCTCGACTTCCTCATTCACAAAGTAGACAACAACCTAAGATTTCAAGTTTATCGGAAACCCACCAATAAAAATGATCTCACACACTTCTATTCCAGTCAGATACCAAGACCAAAAGAGGCATCATCATCGGGTTTTTCCTAAGAGCATACCGAATTTGTAGTCCTGAGTTTCTTGACGAGGAATGTACATACATTCACCAAACATTCACTGAGTTACATTTTCCTTCTTTTTTCATCAAAGACTGCAAGAAAAGAGCTCTTCAGATCATTAATTCTCCACGCATCAACACCACTCCCAACAAAGTTATAATTCTTCCCAATAGCCAGGTTGCACTGAACGTCTCAAAAGTACTTTCACAAGCTAACACCAGAATCGCCATCGCTTCTAGCACTTCAATAAAGGATCTAACCAGACAAAATCAAGCACACGAACCAGTCAATGCAGGAGTTTACACTATACCCTGTGGAGGCTGTGACAAGATTTACATAGGTGAAACAGCAAGAAACCTCGACACCCGCCTAATGAACACATTTGCATGTAGGAACGATAACTTGAACAACGCTGTGTACAACACCAAAATTTCCCACCAATCATCTCATGAAATTCAGAGACGCCCATAGTGATCAAAGAAACTAATTTCCACAGACGCAAGTGCCTCGAATCAGCACTGATCGCTGTTTCGATACAATTAAACAAAACAACGGCAAGCTTCACATCTCCGAAGTCTTAGCAAGATCCTCTGAAAACAGAAAACCCCTGCCATCACATAGTCTCCCCTGTTATACTACACAAAGCACATTACTGAGGTGAACACTGAAACAAACCTGCCTCTTTCCAGTCTATATTTGTCCAACCTATTTTTATGTTACCCAAGTAATAGCTTTTTATATCCTTTTACTCATGTACGAATTAATTGCTCTACATATTGTATTACTTTTGTCACTACTACTACTAGTGAACATCGAAATGGTACTCACTAGTATTGCGCTCACTCTGAGCCTTTATATACCTCTGTGTCCATGTATTGTTTGTAATGGCTTGATAAAGCTCCTGGAGAGCGAAACGTTGCCAATAAAATGTCACATTAGTTGCACATGTGTCTTTTTTCTTTTATATATATATATATATATAAAATATATATATATATATATATATATATATATATTATATATATATATTATATATATATATATATATATATATATATATATATTTGCAATAAGATCACAGTAAACAGGTGATTTCAAATATGCAAAACAACCACTCTGAAAGAATAGAGAAATTCCAAGCGCTTTCGTGACTACTCACATTATCAAGGAACTATGAAAGTGAAGCATCCAAGGAAGCTATATAAGGGGTCCGGCCAGCACCTCACTATCAGACCCCACAACGGTTAAACACGTGACGTGCGGCGAGCCAACTTGGAAAGGTCCTTAGCACAACTCACCCCCAAGCTATTCTACCCAAGAAAATTTAAAAATTATTTGTCCAGTGTATTATTAAAATCTTCCCAAATTCTATTAATTATAAATGGATCTAATTTTATAAAACCAAAGGAAATATTCATATTATTGTCAAAACTGGTTTTTATGAAACAAGATTCAATTATATTCCTGTCGACTGTGGACTTGCTTGATACTACTTTCTCAACTTTTTGAAAATCAATTGGATGGTTAAAATCTCTTACATGAATAAATAGAGCATTGGAATCTTGTCCAGTTCTAATGCTATATTTATGCTGTTTTAATCTTAGTTCGAGATTTTTTTCCAGTTTGACCGTAATAAACTTTATCGCAAATTTTTACAAGGAATCTTATAGACACATCCATCAGCATTTTGGGGGGAATTCTTTATCAAAAGTTTTTTTACTGTATCAAGATTTTTGAATACAACTTTAATATTAAAAGTCTTAAGAAGAGAAGGCATATCAACCAAGTTTTCATGGTAAGGGAGAACCAACATATTTTTAGTTGAATAAGGCTGGTTGCCCCTTTTTGGATTATAAAAAGTTTCTAGCAACTTTAAAAGATTTATCAATTACATTTCTTGGGTATTTTAAATCATTACCTATTTCATAAATTTTGGATATTTCCTCATCTATGAACTCAGGACTACAAACTCGTAAAGCTCTCAAAAACATTGATGAGAAAACAGACAGTTTGACTCTATCTTGATGCGAGGAATAATAGTGGACATAGGAACAGTTATTTGTAGGTTTTCTGTAAATTTTAAATTTGAATTCATTATTACCCTTAATAATTAAAACATCTAGAAAAGGCAATGAGTTATTTTCTTCAAACTCAACAGTAAAGTTTATAGAATGTGCTAAGCTATTTAATTTTCCAAGAAAATGGTGTATATCTACATTTTTGGGCATAAGACACAAAATATCATCAACATATCTGAACCATTTAGCTCTATTAGGGAGGATTGTGTTAAGCAACCTTGTTTCAAAAAATTCCATGTATAGGTTACTAAGAACAGGTGAAAGAGGATTTCCCATTGCCATACCAAACTTCTGAGTGTAAAACTTATCATTAAATACAAATTTTGCATCAACAATGCAAAGTTTAATAAGTTTAATGATAGTAGGAACTGGCAATGGTAAATCATAGTTAACGAGTTCTTCAGATAAGAAACTTAATAAATCATCAACAGGAACTTTCGTAAACAAGGAAGAAACAATCAAAACTAACCATGTTAAAATCATTTAAGTCAGTCAAGGAGCTTAATTTATCAACCAAGTCTATGTTGTTTTTAACATTAAAGTTAGAAATTTTGCCAACAATAGGGCTCAAAATATCAACAAGCCATTTGGATAATTTATATGAAACTGACCCTATGGAGCTAATAATTGGTCTGACTGGATTCCCTGGTTTGTGTGTTTTTATTAGTCTATACATGTAAGGTAAAGATGGATTAGTGGAAGTAAATTGTTTGACTAATTCATCTTTGCCTTTCTGTAGAAGCTTTATTGTTTTATTGAAATTGCTGTTAACGGTTTAAAGTTGTATTCAAAAATCTTGATACAGTAAAAAAACTTTTGATAAAGAATTTCCCCCAAAATGCTGATGGATGTGTCTATAAGATTCCTTGTAAAATTTGCGATAAAGTTTATTACGGTCAAACTGGTAAAAATCTCGAAAATAAGATTAAAACAACATAAAATAGCATTAGAACTGGACAAGATTCCAATGCTCTATTTATTCATGTAAGAGATTTTAACCATCCAATTGATTTTCAAAAAGTTGAGAAAGTAGTATCAAGCAAGTCCATGGTCGACAGGAATATAATTGAATCTTGTTTCATAAAAAGCAGTTTTGACAATAATATGAATATTTCCTTTGGTTTATATAAATTAGATCCATTTATAATTAATAGAATTTGGGAAGAATTTAATAATACACTGGACAAATAATTTTTAAATTTTCTTGGGTAGAATAGCTTGGGGGTGAGTTGTGCAAAGGACCTTTCCAAGTTGGCTCGCCGTGCGTCACGTGTTTAACCGTTGTGGGATCTGATAGTGAGGTGCTGGCCGGACCCCTTATATAGCTTCCTTGGATGCTTCACTTTCATAGTTCCTTGATAATGTGAGTAGTCACGAAAGCGCTTGGAATTTGTCTATTCTTTCAGAGTGGTTGTTTTGCATATATATATATATATATATATATATATATATATATATATATATATATATATATATATATTATATATATATATATATATATAATATATATATATTATATATATGTGTGTGTGTGTGTGTGTGTGTGTGTGTGTGTGTGTGTGTGTGTGTGCGTGTGTGTGTGTGTGTGTGTGTGTGTGTGTGTGTGTGTGTGTGTGTGTGTGTGTGTGGCTGTGTGTGTGTGTGTGGTGTGTGGGAGGGGAGTGGGGGTGGGGGTGTATGTGTCAGCACAGTACCTGTTATTGTAATTACACAAGTAACCTGCACACAGAAAACAACTTATGACAAAGTTTAGGTCAGAGTTGAACCATTAACTAGCCACACAGAAGTACGAAGGGAAGGGATCAGAATATGTACAAATGGCTCTCCATCCACAGGTATGGGATGAAGTAGTGCGAGTCTGATATAGTGCCCTGGCTTACCCAAGTGCTGACACTCACAACAGGAATGGATGTAACTGCGTACGTCTCGTCTTATACCTTGCCAATAAAAATGATGTTAGTGGTTGTGAGTACTTGGTGTGTGGCCAGATTGACTCGACTTATGATGTAACTGACAACAACAAATTCCTAGATAAGTTAATTTCTGGACCATCGAGGCAATCAGTTTGCTTCAACAACGTGACGACCCATTTGCTAAACAGTAATAATGTTCTAAGCAGCAGTGAACAGCACAGCGTCAGGCAAAGCATCAGGGAGAACAAAACGACCCTAACTGTGGACCTTCAGTATATCTTATACAAATTCTCCACTACATCAGTACATAGATGCCAAAACAATGTAGGACTAAAGTTGAACTCGGGACCAGAGATATAGAGAGTGTAATGAGATGTATGTCCCGGCTCACCTACTGAGACATACTCTATCAAACACAGAGTCTAAATAACATGAACCGAGGAGTGCAGCTTTCTCACCGAGTAGAGATTGAGATATTTCCTCCACGAGGAGCAGCGAGAGAGAAAGTGAGATAGAGAGAGAGAAGCAGATTCAGCAGATTACAACGTCAAAGTGACTACCAGCTTCATCCTGGCAAAAACTACAAAACAAGTTAACAATCAAAATTCTACCAACAAACACAGTGAGTGTTTCCTGATGAGGGTCTTAGTTACATGCATAACCCACAGCTCGAAGATTTCGGTCATCTGACCGAGGCCTTCCACTGGCTTACCCCTCCACTCCTTCAAAAATTATGATTATGATTATAACGATCAAATATTAGATAAAAAAACATATATACATAATATTAATAGGGCCCTTTCCTGAGGGCGGAACAGTAGAAGACTGTGGGTACACATACTAGGTGCCAGAGTCCTGCTCTTAAAGCAGTGTTGTGATCAGCTCAGCCATGGCTATGTGTATTTGTGCCGTACCTTCAACTGCCACAACAGAGAGTAACAGCAAGGAGACCAGCAACAGAAACAGTAGTGGTAGCAACAGAAGAGGAAAAATCGTCGTAGCAGTAGTAGTAGTAATGGTTGTAGTAGTACAGTAGTAATAGAATGGTAGTAGTAGCAGTAACGGGCGTATCTTAACTATCATCCCTAAGGTCAACCACCATCGCTACTAACACCAGTCTTAGCTTTACCACCACCACCACTACAACTACTACCACCATCAATACAACCGCTACCACCATCACTACCACCACTACCACTACTACCTCCGCCAGTAATCACATCAGCCAGGTATCGACAATCGTTACCCAGCTAAACTTGCTTAAATGTGAGCTGGATATTAGCACTGCCCACTCCTATCCCACCCACTCCTATCCCACCCAATCCTATCCCACCCACTCCTATCCCACTCACAACTATCCCACCCACAGCTATCCTACCCACAACTATCACACCCACAACTATCCCACCCACTCCTATCCCACCCACTCCTATCCTACCCACTCCTATCCCACCCACAGCTAGCCCACCCACAAACTATCCCACCCACAGCTATCCCACTCACAACTATCCCACCTACAACTATCCCAACCACAACTATCCCACCCACAATATCCCACCCACAACTATCCCACCTGCAACTATCCCACCCACAACTATGCCACCCACAACTATTCCACTCACAGCTATCCCACCCACAACTATCCCACCAACAACTATCCCACCCACAATGTTCCACCCACAACTATCCCATCCACAACTATCCCACCCACAATACCCTGCCCACAACTATCCCATCCACAACTATCCCACCCACAATATCCCACCCACAACTATCCCGCCCACAACCACCCCACCCACAATACCCCACCCACAACTATCCCATCTACAACTATCCTGCCCACAATATCCCACCCACAACTATCCCACCCACAAAACTATCCCACTCACAACTATCCTACCCACAACTATCCCACCTACAACTATCCCACCCACAATATCCCACCTACAACTATCTCACCCACAACTATCCTAAACACAACTATCCCAAACACACCTACAAGGCTACGCACAGTGGGCAACCCAGGGGTGCTCATTATATCTGCTCACTATACCTGATCAGCATACCTGCTCACTATACATGTTCACTATACCTACTCAGTATACATGCACAGTATACCTACTCAGTATACCTACTCAGTATACCTGCTCAGTATACCTACTCAGCATAACTGCTCAGTATACCTACTCAGTATACATGCACAGTATACCTATTCAGTATACCTACTCAGTATACCTGCTCAGTATACCTACACAGTATACCTACTCAGTATACCTGCTCAGTATACCTACTCAGTATACCTACCCAGTATACCTGCTCAGTATACATACTAGTATACCTACTCAGTACACCTACTCATAATACCTGCTCAGGATACCTACTTGTATCCCTAGTCAGTATAACTACTCAGTATGCCTACTCAGTATACCTGCTCAGTATGCCTACTCAGTATACCTTCTCAGTATACCTACCAGTATACCTACTCAGTATACCTTCTCAGTATACCTACTCAGAATACCTGCTCAGTATACCTACTCAGTATACCTACTCAGTATACCTGCTCAGTATACCTACTCAGTATACCTACTCAGTATACCTGTTCAGTATACCTACTCAGTATACCTGCTCAGTATACCTACTCAGTATACTTAGTATATCTGCTCAGTGTACCTACTAAGTATACCTACTCAGTATACCTACTCAGTATATCTGCTCGGTATACCTACTCAGTATACCTACTCAGTATATCTGCTCGGTATACCTACTCAGTATACCTACTCAGTATATCCACTATTATTCAGCATTATGTAAATGAGCATCACTCTGACGTGGATAATCTCATTCATCCTCAACTGTCTAACAATTATTCAAACATTTCCTGTTATACGGAACTGTTGTTGATCACTGTTGTTGATCACTGTTGTTTATCACTGTTGTTGATCACTGTTGTTTATCACTGTTGTTGATCATTGGTGTTTATCACTGTTATTGATCACTGTTGTTGATCTCTGTTGTTTGTCACTGTCGTTTGTCGCTTATGCTGATCACTGTTGTTTATCACTGTTGTTGATCACTGTTGTTGATCACTGTTGTTTTTCACTCTCGTTTGTCACTGTTGTTGACCACTGTTTTTTATCACTGTTGTTGATCACTGTTGTTTATCACTGTTGTTTATCACTGTTATTTATCACTGTTGTTGATCTCTGTTGTTGATCATTGTTGTTGATCACTGTTTTTATCACTGTTGTTTATCACTGTTGTTGATCACTGTTGTTTATCACTGTTGTTTATCACTGTTTTTGATCACTGTTGTTTATCACTGTTGTTTATCACTGTTGTTGATCACTGTTGTTTATCACTGTTGTTGATCACTCTTGCTGATCACTGTTGTTGATCACTGTTGTTGATCACTGTTGTGTATCACTGTTGTCTATCACTGTTGTCTATTACTGTTGTCTATCACCATTGTCTATCACTGTTGTTTATCACTGTTGTTGATCACTGTTGTGTATCACAGTTGTCTATTACTGTTGTCTATCACTTTTGTCTATCACTGTTGTTTATCACTGTTGTCTATCACTGTTGTCTATCACTGTTGTCTATCCCTGTTGTCTATTTCTGTTGACTGTTACTGTTGCCTATCACTGTTGTCTATTACTGTTATTTATTACTGTTGTCTATTACTGTTTCTGCTACTGTTGTCTATTACTGTTGTTTATTACTGTTGTCTACTACTGTTGTCTATTATTGTTGTCTACTGTTTTCTTATACTGTTGTCTATTACTGTTATCTATCACTGTTGTTTATCTCTATTGTCTATCATTTGAGAGAGAGAGAGATAGATCGGTAGATAGACAGATAAATAGAGAGAGAGAGAGAGAGAGAGAGAGAGAGAGAGAGAGAGAGAGAGAGAGAGAGAGATAGATAGAGAGAGAGAGAGAGAGAGAGAGAGAGAGAGAGAGAGAGAGAGAGAGAGAGAGAGAGAGAGAGAGAGAGAGAGAGGAATGGGGGATAATCCTCAGCAATACAGTCGAGAAATCCACTTGAAATAAATAGAACTTTCGACCTTACGGAAAGACTGCAATTACATTAGGGCAATAAAGTCTAAAGTCTCCTTGAGTAACTCAGGATTTTGAGCCTTAAAGCAAGAGAAAGTCGGGAGTGGGTCAA
Organism: Cherax quadricarinatus; assembly: GCF_026875155.1. Classification (NCBI taxonomy): domain Eukaryota; kingdom Metazoa; phylum Arthropoda; class Malacostraca; order Decapoda; family Parastacidae; genus Cherax; species Cherax quadricarinatus. Next base: position 1,584,989 of record NC_069405.1, read on the forward strand.
AAGAGGCGATTTTCTGGCTTTCTCTGGCCGGATGATCAACCATAACTACTCAAAGGAACCAATCTCACTAATCTCACACACCAGTCACCTACTAATCTCGCATATCAGTCACCTACTAATCTCACATACCAGTCACCTACTAATCTCACATACCAGTCACCTACTAATCTCACATACCAGTCACCTACTAATTTCCCATACCAGTCATACCAACTACGCACTACTCTCACTTACCAGTCACCTACTAATCTCACATACCAGTGACCTACTAATCTCACATACCAATGACCTACTAATCTCACATATCAGTCACCTACTAATCTCACATACTAGTCACCTAAAATCTCACTCCCAAATATACCAAATACGCCTAATCTCACATAAAAGCCCAATAATCTCACATACCAGTCATACCACCCACGCACTAATTTTTACATACATCACACCAATTTACCTACTAATCTCATGCTAAACTCGTAAAATTTTAAATTTCCCAAACCTGACATGACGCCGTCTCACCCCCATATTTCCTATCAACTCACACAAACTTTTAAAACCCAAACTCTCCAAACCCAGTGTTCTCTTTAAATTTTAAAAAAACTCTTTTAATCCCTAATCTCACTAATCTCTCAAAAATCTCTAATTTCCCCTAAACTCTAATTTCATAAAAAATTTCCCAATATCTCTAAACCCCAAAAAAACTCTCTATCTCACCAATCTTTACTAATATCTACTATCTCACTAAAAAAAACATACGTCATAGGGTTTAAATTTAAATTTCATATTTTTTTAAAGAAAACGGAAAAATCGTATAAAGAAAATTGTGAAAAAAAAATGTTAATTTTTTTTTAAAGTTTTTAAGGAGGGGACTAAGCTTGACCCCGATTTTCTTACGACCCACCCTTTGTATGTCTGTGGTGTTAGGGAGTCATGTCTGTGGTTTTTTTAGTTTTGTCTGTGGTGCTAGTATGTTTATGTCCCCGGTGTTTGTATGAAAGTTGTGGTGGGTTTAAAAGTCTGTTAGTATGTCATGTCCCCGTGGGTTTTAAGAATGTTTTTGTCTGTGGGTTAGAAACTAATGCCCGTTGGGGGTTAGAATCTTATGGGCTGTGGGGGTTAGTAAGTCATGCATGGTTTTAGTATTTCATCTCTGTGGTGGTTAGTATGTCATGTCGTGGTGTTAGTATGTCATGTCTGTGGGTGTTTGTATGTCATTCTTGGGGTTTTTGTATTTCTTTAATTTTGGTGTTAGAAAAATCATGTTGTGTTGTTTGAAAATCATGGCCCCGTGTTTTTAGTAAGGGCTTTTCTCTGGGTTTGGTAAGTCATGGGCTGTGGTTAGTTTAATTTATATCGGGGGTGTCAGTAAGTCATGTCCCGGGGTTTTTAGGTTTAAATCATGTCCTGGGGTTAGTTTTCTGAGCCCGTTTGGTGTTTTTTTATTTTCATGTCTGTTTGGTTTTTTTTGGTCCTGTCGGTTGGGGTTTAAAAAAGTCCCTGCCTGTGGTGTTTTTTTGTAAGGGCATGTCTGTGGTGGGTTTGTAAGCCAGGGCTGTCAGTTTTGTAAAATTAAAGCCTTGGTGTTTAAATTTTAAATCTTGGGCATGGTGTTAAAAAGTCTTTTTGGGGGGGGTATTGTAAGGGCCCTTTCCCGTTATGTTTTAAAAAATCCCGCTGTGGTGATAGTATGTCTTTTTGTGGTGTTAGTAAGTCTTTGGGGGCTATGGTCTTATTTTGCAAGTCTGGGCGTTGAAAGGGCCCTGGGCTGTTGGGGTTTGTAGTCATGTCCCTTTTTTTAATTTAAATCATTCTGTGGTGTTAGTAAGTCCCCTGTCTGTGATGTTAATTTTGTCTTTTTCTTGGGATTTGTTTGTTTTGTTGGGGGTTAGTATTTCTGTGGTGATGTATGTCGGGGGTTTTAGTATCATGTCTGTGGTGCTGTATGTCTTTCTGTGGTGCAAATATGTCTGGGTTTTTTAGTATGTCATGCTGTGGTGTGGTTTTGTCATGTCTGTCGTGGGTTTTGTATGTCCCTTCTGTGGTGATAGGGGTGTCATGTCTGTGGAAATTTGTATGGGCATGTATGTGTGTTTGAAAATCTGTCTGTTTGGGGTTTTGTATGTATGTCTGTGGTGTTGTAAGTCTATATGTGGTGTTTAGTAGGTCACGTCGTGGTGCTATTAAAAACTTTTTCTATGGTGTTTTAAAAAGTTGTGTGGGGGTGTTAGTAAGTCATGTCCCGTGGTGTTAGGATGTCATGGCTTGGTTTTCTTTATGGGCTGTGGTGTTAACATGTCATGCTTTTGGTATTTTTTAGTCATGAAGTTGTGTTAGTATGTCATGTCTGAGGTTTCTAGTTTTCTGTCAGTGGGTTTTTAGTATGTCATGTCTGTGGTTTTTAAAAATGTTATTTTCCGTGGTGTTTTGTTGTCATGGGTTTTTGGTTTAGTATGTCTTTTCTATGGGGTTTTTTAGGTCCCTGTCTGCGGTGTTAGTAAGTCAAATTTGTTGTTATAAGTCATCCTGTGATGTTTGAAATATTTCTCTGGGGTTTTGCATGTCATGTCTGGGGTGTTTGTAGTCATATCTGAGGGGTTAAATAAGTCATGTCTGTTATGTTAGTAAGTCTGTTGCGGGGCTTAGTATCTGGGGTCTTTGGGGATAGTACGTCATGTCTGTGGTATTAGGGATGTCCCGTTTGTAAGTAAAATCAGCTGTGGTGTTTGTAAGTTTTTATGTGGTGTTAGTAAGTCCCTTCTGGGAGTTTGAAAATTATATTTTTTTTAAATAAGGCATAAACTGTGGTGTTAGAAAGTCATGGTTTTTTGGTTTTTAGTAAGACAAGTATGTGGGTAAGTAGGTCCCGCTGTGGTGTTTGTATCCCTGTCTTGATGTTTTGTTTCTGATGTCTGTGGTGTTAGATTTCAGGGCCCGTGGTATTAGGTCATGTCTGTGGTGTTGTAAAGTCATGCCGGGTTTGGGGTTAGTTAATCAATTTTCTTGGGGGTTATAAGGCCCGTCTGTGGAGTTTTTTTAATTTTTCCTTTGGGGTTAGTAAGTCAGTCAGTGGGGTTAAAAGTCAAGGGGTGGGGTTTTTAGTAAGTCCCTTTTCCCGTTTTTGTTTGGTTTAAAGGATGTCTGTGGTGATAGTATATCATGTTTTGGGGTTAGTAAGTCATGTTATGGGTTATAAAGCCAAGTTGTGGCGTTTTGAAGGGCATGTCTTTTGGCATTAGTAAGTCATGTCTGTGTTGTTAAAAGTAAAGTCTGTGGGGTTTTGTAAGTCATGTCTGTGTGTTATATGCATGTCGTGGGATTAGTATTCTGTGGCGTTAGTATGTCTGTGGTGATATATGTTGTTTGGGGTTGTATGTCAAGTCTGTTTGGGGCTAGTAAGTCAATTTTTGTGGGGCTAGTATGTCTGTATTTTTTTGTATGTCCTGTCTGTTTGGGGTTTAGTGTCCCCTTTTCTCCCGTGTTTACAAATTTATGTCTGTGGGGATAGAATGTTTAATTTTTGCGGTATTTTTTTTTTCATGTTTTTGCTGTTAGTAAGTCCCTCCTGTTGGGGTTTTTATGTCATGTCTGTGGTGTTTAGAAGTTTATATATGTGGTTTTTAGTAAAGGGCAGTTTGTGGTGCAATTTTTAAAACCCTGTCTATGGTGTTAAAAAGTCAGGGTATGGGTTAGTAAAACGTGTCTGGGGGTGTTAGGATGTCATTTTCTGTTGGGGGCTATATGTTGTGGGGTTAGCAAGTATGTCTGTGGTGTTTTTTATGTCCGGAAAGTTGTGTTTTAAATTAAAGTCATGTCTGAGGTGTATATGTCATGTCAGTGGGGTTTTGTATTCATTTTCTGTGGGGTTAGCATGTCATGTCCCGTGGTGTTTTGTATGTTTAATTTTTTTGGTGTTAGTATTTCATGTCTTGGTTTTTAGTTGGTCATGTCCCTGGGGTTTTTAGGGATGTCTTTTTGGGAAGTAAGTCATGTTGAGGTGTTAGTAAATCTTGTATGTGGGTTAGTAAGTCATGTTGTGGGTTTTGTAATTTATATCGTTATGTTAGTAAGTATATCTGTTGTGTTAGTATGCATATTTTTTTATGTTAGTAAAAACATGTATTTTGGGGTTGTAGGTCACGTCGTGGTGTTGTAAGTCCCTGTCTGTGGTGTTTGAAAGTCATGTCTGTGGCATTAGAAAGTATGTCTTGTGTTTTAGTATGTAATGTCTGAGGTATTTGGAGGGTTTCCCGGGTTTTTGTATGTTGGGGGTGTTAGTATTCATGTCCCGTAAATGTTAGTATGTGAAAGGGCGTGGTGTTAGTAGTCTGTGGGGTTTTGATATCATTTTCCTTGGTGTCAGTATGTAATGCTGGGGTGGGTTTTTATGTCATGTCTGTGGTCATAGGGTTTTTCATGTCTGTGGGTTAGTAAGTTTATGTCTGTGGTTTTTAGTAGGTCACATCTGTGGTGCTAGAATCAAGTCTATGGTGTTAATAAGTCATGTCTGTGAAATTAGTAAGCCCTGTTTGTGGTGAGGGATTCCTATCTGTGGTGTTAGTGGGGTTGTGGGGTTTTGTAAAGTCATGTCTTGGTGTTATATTCATTTACTGGGTGTTTGTATGTCATGTTTGTGTTTCTAGTAAAATCATGTCTATGATAATAAGTCATGCTGTGGTGTTTGTAAGTCATTTTTGTGATTGTTTTTTGGGCATGCCCATGGTGTTTAGTATGTCTGGGGGTGTTTGTATGATGTTGTGGTGATAGTAGGTTTTCCCAATGTTTTTATGTCAAGTCTGTGGTGTTAAATATTCCCTGGGTTTTGGGGTTTTGTATGTTAAAGTCTTTGGTTTCAAATATGTCATGTCTTGGTTGGGGGTTAGTAAAGGGCATGGGCTGTGGGGATTTGTAAGTTCTGAAGTTAGGGATGTTATGTCTTGGTGTTAGATTTCAAAGTCTGTGGTGTTAAATATTTTCATGTCCTTGGTGTTAGTATGTCATTTTTCTTGGGGTTAGTATGTCATGTTGTTGTGTTAAATAAGTCATGTCTTGTTATAGTCATTGGGCCCGTTTACGTTGTAAGTCATTTTTCTGGTGTTAGTATGTCATGTCCCGTGGGGTTAGTAAGTATACCCGAGGTTTTTTAAATAAGTCATTTTTTGTGAGGTTAATTTAAATCATGTCTGTGGTGTTAGAAACTGAGGTCTTGGTGATTTGTATGTCATGTCTGTGGTATTTGGTATGTTTTTTTGTGTTAGCAAAATCATGGGTGGTGTTATAAGTCCCTGTCCTAGGTTGGGTTTGGGAAGTCATGTCTGTGGGAGTTTGGGGAAAACAAGTCAAAGGGTCAGCAAAACATATCTGTGGTGGGTTAAAAAGGTACCATCTGTGGGATTTTGTAAGGGGCATGCCTTGGGGTTTTGTAAGGCACGTCTGTGGGGTTTTTTTAATAATGCTGTGGTGTTTGGGATGTTAAAGTCCCGCAATTTATGTTGTGGGGGTTTGTATGTCGTTTTGTTAGTTTTCATGTCTAAAGGGGTTATTTTGTGAATTGTGGTGTTAGAAAAACCCCTTTGGTGTTAGTAAAGTCATGTCTGTGGGGGTAAGAAAGTCAAGTTCCCCTGGTGTTAGTATGTCATGGGCTGGGGGGGGATAGGGGTGTATGTCCGTGTGAGAGTATGTCATGTCCCGTAGGGTTAGAAAAGTCTTTTCAGGGGGTGTTAGTTGGTCACGCTTTGGTGCTACTAAGCAAAGTCTATTGTGTTAATAATCCTGTCATGGTGTTAGTTTAAATCATGTTTGTGGGGTTAGTATGTCATGTCTGTGGTGTTAGTATGTCTTTTGGTTGTTAGTAAATTTCGGGGATTGGTGTTTGCATGTCATTTCTGTAATGTTTGTATGTCTGCGGTTTTTAGTATGTCATGGGGTGTGGTGGTTTGCAAAGTCATGTCTTTGGTGTTAGTATGCTTTGGGGTTTGTATGTTTATATCGAGGGGTCCCCTTTTCCCTGTCTGTGGGGGTAGTACTCTGTCTGTGGTGCTAGTAAATTTAATACGGCTGTTAAATAATTTTATGGCTGGGTGCTAGTATGTCAGTCTGTGGTGTTAATTTATCATGTCTGGGTTTAAAAAAGTCATGTCCTTTTTGGGGTTAAAACCAACTCTGTGGTGTTAGAAAGTCAGGTTTTGTGGGTTTTAAATTTTATTCCTGTGGTGTTAGTTTTTGTCATGTCTGGGAGTTAGTAAGTCAAGTTTGTGGGGGTTAGTAAGTCTGTCTGTTGTGTTATAAGTCTGCCCGTGACGTTTTATAAATCAAGTCTGGGGGTTGGTATGTCATGTCTCTGGGGTTTTTTTAAATCATGTCTGTGGTGTTGTATGTCACTCTTGGGGGGGGTAGTATGTCATTTCTGTTTTGGGGTTAGTATGTCCCCGTCTTTTTTGAAAGTTTATTTGTGGAGGAGTACCCTTATATCTGTCGTGTTAGTTTTTCATGGGAGTGGTTTATAGTATGTCTTTTCTTGGGGGTTTTAGTATGTTTTTGTATTTTCTGTTATAAATTTATTTTCTGTGGGGTTTAAAGTCATTTTCTTTGGTGTTGTAAGTAAAATTTTATGGTGTTAAATAGGTCACGTTTTGTTTGTCTGTTTTAAAACTGTCCTTTTGGTGTTAACTAGTCATGTGTTTTGCTTTTTAGTATGTCCAACGTCTGTGGTGTTACCCTGTCATGTCTTTTGGTGTTAGTTTTGTCATGTTTGTGGGGGTTAGTATGTATGTTCCCATGGTGCTATAGTTTCTGGTTTTGGGGTTTGTTAAATATGTTTTGTGATGTTAGTAAATAGTCTCTGGTGTTAGCATGTCATGTCTGTTGTGTTTGTATCATATCTGAGGTGTTTTGTAAGTCATGGGCTAATTTATGCTAGTAAGTCATTTTTTTGCAGTGTTTTGGGATCTAGGGCCCTTTTTTGGGTAGTCGTTTATGTCTGTGGTATTGGTAATGTCTTTTTGTTAAGTAAGTTTGTCTGTGGGGTTAGTAAATCCAAGAATTGGTGTTTTGTAGGTTATGTCTGTGGATTAGTAAAATCATATCTGTTATGTTAGTAAAATCATATCCTTTTGGTGTTAGTTTTGTCCAATTTTTTTACTTTTTGGGAAGACATGTAAAGGGGTGTTAGTAGGTACGGCTGTTTGGTTTTTGGTTTAAATCTTTTCTGTGGTGTTAGAAGGTCATGTCCCGTGGCGTTAGTAAGTCATGTCCCCTGATGTTTGTTAAAGAAAGTCTTGGTTTTTGGTTTTGTTTTGCAGTGTTTTGTATGTCTGGGTGTTAGTTTTGGTTTAAAGTCTGTAAATGTTGTATTTTGAAGTTTTGGGGGTGTTTTTTATGTTTTTGTGGTGTTAGTTTTGTCATGTTGGTTGGGGGAGTTTTGTAATGTCTGTGGTGTTTGTTGTCATGCCGTTTGGGGGCATGTATATAAAATTCTGCCGGTGTTAGGGAAGGGTTTATGGGCTATTTTGTTAGTAGGTTTTTCCCTCTTGGGGGTGCTAGTAATTTTTTTCTTGGTGTTAAATAAAGTCATGTCTTGGGGGTTTTTTGTAAATCTTTTTTTGGCCTTGTTTTTTAGTCAAAATCCCGTTTGGGGGTTTTGTATGTTGTGGAGTTTTATTTTTTCTAAAATTGGGGGTGTTTGTATGTCATGTTTTTGTTTCCTTGTAAACATGTTTTATGAATTGGGTTTAAAAAGTTCATGTCTTTTTTGGGGGTTTTTATTTTAAGGGCTTGGGGGGGGTTTGAAAGTCATGTCTGTGGTTTTTTTTATTTCATGTCTGTTTGGGTTTTAAATTGGTTTTGTTTAGGTTTTTTAGTTTTTTCCATTTTTTCTGTGGGGGGAGTTTTTGTTTTTGTTCTCTTTGGGGTTTTTTGTTGTCATTGCCTAAGGTTGGGGTTTGTATGGGCATGTCTGTTGGTTAGGGAAGTCTGGGCTGTTTTTTTAATAGGGCAAAGTCCCGTTTGGGGTTAGTAAAGTCCCCTGCCCGTGGTTTTTTGCAAAAAAATTTTCTGTGTTGTTTAAAAGGTCGTCTGTGGTGTTTTGTAATCCCCTGGCCTGTTTGGGTTTTTAGAAGTCATGTCTGTGGGGGTTATTTAAAAAATGTCTGTGGTTTTTAAATATTTTTTATGTCTGCGGTAAATTTGTAGGGCTGTGGGGGTTTTGTATGTCTGTTTTTTTTAGTAGGCAATTTTGAGGTGTTTTTTTGTGAAGTTTTTGTGGTGTTAGTTTCGTCTGTGGTGTTAGTAAGTCATTTTTTGTGGGTTAATTAAACCCTGTTGTATTGGGTTTGCATGGGCATTTTTATTTTTTAGTGTTTTGAAAGTCATATCTGGTTGGGGTTTGTTTGGTCGGTCTGTGGGCTAAATAAAATCATGTCTATTTGTGGGTTTAAAAGTCCATGTCTGGGAGGGTTTGTAAGCCATGTTTGGGGGTGGTTTTGGGAGGGTTTTGGGCTGTGGTGCTAGAAGGGCATTTTTTTGTTGGGGGTTTTTTGTTTTTTATATGTCTGTGGTTTTTTTATTATTCAAGTCTCTGGGATAGTTTTTCATGCCAATGGTGGGTTGGGATGTCATGTCTGTTTTTGTTTTAAAATCCCTGTTTTTGTGGGTTAGGGGAAATCATGTCTTTTGGGTGTTCAAAAAAAAAGACCCGTTTTTTGTGGGTTTTTAATAGGTATGTCTTTGGGGGGTTTTAAAAAGTCAATGGGGCCCGTGGGGTTTGCAAGTCATGGGCTGTGGGGGTTTTCTAAAATCTTTCTGTGGTGGGTTAAATATGTTTTTGGTCTGCGGAATTTGTATGTCTGTTTGGGTTTTTTTATGGGCTTTTTTTGATTTTTTTAAAGTCAAAGTCTGAAAGGGGTTTATTATGTGAAGTCTTTTTGGTTTTTAGGGAACTTCCCGTTTGTTTTGAATTTTTCATGGGGCTGGGGGGTGTTTTTTAAGTCGTCTGTATTGTTGCAAGGGCCATTTTTGTAAGGGTTAGAAATCTATTTGTTTGGGTTTTGTAGGTCAGGGCTGTGGTGCAACTAAGTTCATGTCTATTTGTTTTAAAAAGTCATGCTGTTTGGGGTTAGTACTCCATGGTTTTTTGGTGTTAGAAAAACTTTTCTGTGGTGTTAGTAAGTCGTGGGGTTAGTATGACATGGGGAGGGGAGAAACATGTCATGTCTGTGATTTTTTGTTTTGTCTGTGGGGTTTTTTTATGTCATGGCTGTGGTTTTTAGGGATGTCATTTTTCCCGGGGGGTTTGTATTCGTGGGGTTAGTATATCATGTCTGAGGTTTTCACTATTCAGTCTGTGGTGCTAGTACGTCATGTCTTTGGGGTTGTATTTTCAAGTCTTGGGGTTTTGTAATTCAAAGTCGTGGTGCTAGATGTCATGCTGTGGTGTTAAAATGTCATGTCTGTGGTGTTGTATGTCAAGTCGTGGTGTTAGTATTTAGGCCCGTGGGGTTAGAAGTCAGTCTGTGGTGTTAGTAGTAAAGTTCCCGTGGTTTGTAGGGCATGGGCTTTGTGTTATGTTTAAATTATGTCCCCATGGTTTTTAGTAAGGTTTATGTCTATGGTTGTTTTGTCCCTGTATGTTGTGTTTGAAAGGGCAAAGTCCATGTGTTAGGGAAGTCAAGTCCCTTTGGGGTTGGGAAAATCTGGCTGTGGTGTTAGAAAAATCAGTTGTGGTGGGTTTTAAGTCAGGGAAAGTGGGTGTTTTTATTCCCTGTCCGTGGGGGTGAGTTTTGTCATGTCTGGGGGTTATTAAGTCATGTCTGTGGTGTTAGTATGGTTTTGTCCCTTTGGGGTTGTATGTCATGTCTGTGGTGTTAGTAAGTCAGGGCTGTGGGGTTAGAAAGTCATGTTGGGAAGGGGTTTTTGTAAGTCAATATGTGGTGTTGTAGGTACGCTGTGGTGCAAGGGAAATTTATGTCCCATTGTGCTAATTTAAATCAGGGTTTTGGGTTTATAAATTTCATGTTTTAGGTGTTAGTATGTCCCTGTCTGGGTGTTAGTAGTCCGGGAGTGTTATTTTGCCCTGGGTATGGGCTAGCATGTCATGTCTGTGGGTGTTATATGTCTGTGGGGTTTTTGTTTCATGGGTTTGGGGTTAGCAGTCATGTCGTGGGGTTAGTAAAAAAAAAGTTGTGGATTGTTGTCATTAGTGGTGTCCCGCATGTCATGTCTTGGGTTAGTTTGTCCCTATCTCTTTGGGTTTTTAAAAGTCTGTTGTGTGTTTTGTAAGTCATGCTGTGGTGCTAGTATGTCATGTCTGTGGGGTTAGTAATTTAAAGCTGTCGTGTTATTTAAATCAGGTGGGGGGTGTTATTTGTCATGTCTTTGGGGTTTCTAAGTTTTGAGGGTTTTTAGTATGTCTATGGGGGTTTTTGTATGTCCTGTCTGTGGGGGGTTTGTTTGTCTTTTGGCGTTTTGTATGTTTATGTCCCGGGGGTGTTTAGTTTTGTTATTGTGTGGTGTTTTGTAGTCCCTGTCTGTGGTGTTAGTAAAGTCAATTTGTGGTGTTAGTAATAATGGGCTGAGGGGCTAATATGTCATGGGCCGTGGTGTTAAAATGCATTTTATGTGGTTTAGTATGCATGTCTGTGGTGTTTTATGTCATTCTGTGTTGTTTTGTATGTCATGTCAAAGGTTTCTAGTATTTTTTTCCCCTGTCTGTTTGTTATAAGTCAGTCTTTTAATAGTAAGTCTGCCCGTGATGTTAGTAAGTTTATGTTCCCCTGGGGTTTTTTCTCTTCTGGTGTTAGTATCTAGGTTCTTTTGGGATTTTTTTTGTCATGGGCTGTGGTATTAGTAGTTTTTTTGTGTTATAAATTTTGTTTTGTGTTGTTATTAATCAGGGTTTTGGTGCTAGTAGTCTTCCCCCTGGGGTTACATGGCATGTCTGTGGTTATAGTATGTCATTCTGTAGTAGAGGCGTATGTTTTGTGGTTTGGAAGTCCCTGTGTGTGGTGTTTTGTAAGAATGCTGGGTGCTAATATGTCATGTCTGTGGGGTTAGTAGGGCATATCTATGGTGTTAGTATGCTTGTCTGTGGTGTTGTATGTCATGTCTGTGGGGTTTTTTTTTAAAGGGCCCTTTTTCCATGGTGTTAGTATTTATGTCTGTTGTATTTGTATGTCTGTGGTGTAAGAAAGTAAATTTTTTTGGGTTTTTTTTTTGTCCTTTTGGGGTTAGCATATTTTGTGGGGGTTGTATGTCATGTTTTGGTTTTTGTAAAAAGAATTTTGAGGGGGTTTCCCACATCTGTGGTTTAGATGTCATGTCTGTGCGTTAGTTATGGGTTTAAAAGTCCCGTGGGGTTAGTATGTCATGTCTGTGGTGTAGTGTTGGGCATGTTTGGAATTTTAGAGTGTGTCAAGTCTTTGGTGTTTGTAAGTCATGTTGTCGTGTTAGATTTCATGTCTGTAGTGTTGTAAATTTATGTCTGTGGTGTTTTAATAGGGCATGTCTGTGGTGCAGTTAAAGTCAGTCTATTGGGGTTAAAAAGTCATGTCTGTGATGTTAGTAAATAAAGTTTTGGTGTTAGAAGTCATGTCGTGGTGTTAGTTTTGTCTGTGGTGTTAGTATTCATGGTTGTGGGGTTAGCATTTCCATGTTGGGGGTTTTTAGTATGCTGGGGGGGAAGTATGTCATCGCTTTTGGTGTTAAGATGTCATGTCTGTGGGGGTTTTTGTATGGGCTGTCTGTATTGGGAAATATTCATGTTTGTGGTGTTAGTAGTCATGTCGTGGTCAAAATAAGCCCCGTCCTATTTGGGGTTAATAAATCATGAAATTTTGGGGTTAGTAATTCAGGTGGGTGGTGTTAGTATGTCATGGGCTGTTGCGTTCTATTTCCTGTTTGGGGTTGAAAAACTATGGTGGGTTGTATGTAGTCTCTTTGGGTTAGAATGTTATGGAGTTGTATGTCATGTCTTTTGGTGTTTTGTAGGGATTTCTGTGGTTTAGTTGTTAAAGCTTTTGGGCTAGTATTTCATGTCTGTGGTGTTAGTATGTCATGTGTTTGGTGTTGTAAGTAATGTCTGAGGGTGCTAATATGTCCCTTTATGTGGTGTTAAAATGCATATCTATTGGGGTTAGTTGTCTTGTCTGTGGTGTTAGTAATTTTTCTGTTTTGTGAAAAACTTTTTTCCCTGGTTTTTAGTATGTCATGTCTGGGTTTTTTAGTATTCTGTGGTGTAAGAATGTCATGTCGTGGGATTAGTATTTCTTTTGGGTAGTAAAAAACTGGGTGTTAGTATGTCATGTTTTTTGGTTTTAGAAAAAGAAATTTTGAGGTGTTTCTACGCTGTGGTGTTTTTTATGTCATAACGTGCTGTTGTATGTCCCTGTCTGTGGTTTGTAGTCATGTTTTGTGGGATAGTATGTCATGTCTGTTTGAGAGTTTTGTCATGTCTTTGGTGTTAGTAAGTCATGCTGTCGTGTTAGCATGTCTGTCAGTAAACGTTAGTAAGTTTATGTCTGGGGGTTTTAAAGGGCCTGTCTGTGGGGGCTTTGTTTAAAATATTTCTATTGTGTTAAAAAAAGTTTCATTCTGTGTTTTAGTAAAAATCATGTTTGTGGGTTGTATGTCATGTCCCGTGGTGGGTTTGTATTTGGGTGGGTTAAAATATTTTCAAGGTTGTGGTTTTTAGCATGGCCCTGTCCCGAGGTGTTGTATGTCTGTGGGGTATGTCATTGCTGAAGTGTTAGCATGTCAGTCTGTGGGTTGATGTCATGTCTGTGGTGTTAGTATGTCATGTTGTGGTGTTAGTATGTCATGCTGGGGGGCTAGTAAGCCACGCTATGGGTTTAAAAAGCATGTAAGGGTGTTAGTAATTTTTGGGGGTGGGGTTTTGTATGTATGGGCTTTAGCATTCTATTTCCCGTGGGGGTTGTATGTCTATGGGGGTTAGTTTTTGTCATGTCCCTGGTGTTAAATGTTATTTGGGGTTAGTATTTTTTCAAGTCCTTTTGTTTTAGTAGGGATGTTGTGGTGTTTGTATGGGTTTTCTTTGGTGGTTTGTATGTCATTTTCTGTGGGTTGTTAGTATGCTTTGTGTGGTGTTAGAAAAGTAAAGTTGAGGTGCTAATATGTCATTCTGTGGTTTTTTAGTATGTCATTTTCCCATGGGGTTAGATGGGTTTGTTCCGTTTTGGGGTTTTGAAAGTCAGTCTTTGGGTGTTTTAAAGCATGTCCCTGGTGTTTGTATGTTTTTTGTCTGTTGTTTTAGTTGTCGTGGTGTAAAGAATGGGCAAAGTCAGTGGTATTTTGTATGCTTTTGGGGGGTATACTGTGGTGTTAGTAGCATGTTTTTTGGTTTAGTACAAAAATTCTGAGGTGTTACTACGGGCTGTGGGGGGTTTGTATGAAAGGTCGTGCGTTTTTTATGTCCCTGTCTGTGGTGTTAGTTTGTCATTCTGTGGTGTTTGTTTTGTCATGTCTGTTTTTAGGGGTGTGTCATGTCTTTTTTGGGGGTTTGTTAAATCATGTCTGTCCCCTGTTTGCATGTCATGTCTGTAATTTTTAGTAATATTTTTGTGGGGGTTAATTTTGGGCATGCGGGGGAAGGGAAGTAAGGGCATTTTCAATTTTTGGGGTTAAAAAGTCATGTCGGGGATGTTTTGTAAGTTTATTTTTTTTGGTGTTGATGGCAAGTCTGTGGTGTTAGTTTTTTGGGGTGGTTTTAAAGTCATGGTTTGGTGTTAGCATGCCCTGGCTTAGGTTTTTTGTATGCTTGGGGTAAGTATTTTCATCGCTGTGGTGTTTAAACATGCTGTCTGTGGTTTTTGTATGTCATGTCTGTGGGTTTTGTAAGTATGTCTTTTGGTGTTAGTATGTCTTTTCGTTTGGGGCTTTTAAGCCAAGTCTTTGGTGGGAAAAAGTTTATGTTTTGGGGTTATAAATTTAGGTGGGTGGTGTTAGTAGGTTTATGGGTTTTAGCGTTACTATGCCTGTGGTGTTGTATGTCTAAAGGGGTTAGTTGTATGTCTTGGGGTTAGAATTTTTCTATGGGGTTAGTAGTTTAAGTTGTGGTGTTAGTATGTCATGTCGTGGTGTTATTAAAGTTATGTCCCGTGGTGCTAGTATGTCATTTCTGTGGGTTAGTATTTCCCTGTCTTGGTGTTAGTAAGTTATGTCTGTGGGTAGTTTTTTTCAGGCGTGGGTTTTGTATGTCCCTGCGGGTTGGCTTTGTAAGTAACCTTTTGAAAGGTGCTAAAGTCATGTCTGTGGTGTTAGTAAGCATGCTGGATGTTGTATTTCATGTCCCGTGGTGTTTGTAAGTCAATTTTGTTGCGTTAGTAAATCATATCTGAGGTGTTTGTAAATCAGTTTTTGTGATGTTAGAAAGTCATTTTCTGTGGGTTTTGTATCTGGGGTCTATTGGATAGTATGCATGTCTGTGGGATTTGGGCCCCTGTTCCCTTTGTGTTAGTAAGTATGTTTTGTTTGTGCTAGTAAGTCCCTGTCTCGGTGTTAGTAAGTCAAGTCTTTGGGGTTTAGTAAGTTTAGGTCGGGGGTTTTTGTTTAAATCACTTTTGTGGGTTAGGGAAATTTAAGTCCCGAGGTGTTCGTATGTCCCTGCTGCTCATTTGTATGTCCTTTTGGGTTAGTATTCCCCGTGGGGGTTTGTATGTCTGTCGGGGGTGTTAGTATGTTGAGTCTGTGGTGTTAGTATGTCTTTGGGGTTTTGTACCCTCTGTGGTGTTTGTATGTCATGTCAAAGGTTTAGTAAGTCATGTCCGGGGGTGTTTGTTTTCATGTCTGTGGGAAAGTATGTCTTTTCTTGGGGAGAGTATGTCGTTTTCTAGGGGTTTTTTAAATCATGTCTTTGGTGTAAGCATGTCAAGTCTGTAGTGTTAGTAAGTCAGAGTTTGGGGTTTTGTAGGGGCACATCTGTGAGGCTAGTAAGTTTATTTTATTGGTTTTAAAAAGTTTATTTCCTGTGGAGTTTGTAAGTCATGTCCCCCGGTGTTAGTAAAAAAGTCTGTGGTGTTTGTAAGTCAAAGTCCCGTGGGGTTTTGTAAAATGGCTGTGTGTTAGTAAGTCTGGCTGTGGTGTAGTAAGTCATGTCTATTGTGTTTAAAAATCATGTCGGGGGTGTTAGTATAAACAGGTCTGGGGGTTTTTTAGTATGGGCATGTCTGAGGGGCTAGTATGTCATGTCGTGGTTTATTTTGCCCTGTATGGGTTTTTAGTAAGTAAAGTCTGAGGTGCTAATAATTTCATTTCGTGGGGTTAGTTAAAGTCATGTCTTTTGATGTTTTTTAAAATCATGTCTCTGGTTTAGTATGGCCCTGTCTGGGGTGATAGTTTTTCATGCTCTGATGTTTTGTATCTCATGGGCGTGGTGTTTTTTTTTCATGTTTTGTGGTATGAAAAAAAATTTATGTCTGGGGATGTTAGTAAGTATTTTCTGTGGTGTTTTGTATTAAAGTTTGGGGGGGGTTAGGGAAGTCATGGGCGTGGGTTGGGGTTTTGTAAGTAAAATTTGTGGGGCTAGTATTTTCATGTTCCCGTGATGTTAGAAAATCATGTCTGGGGTTGGTTTTTAGTAAGTCCCTGTCTGTGACGCTAGTAAGTAAAATTTTTTTTGGTGTTAGTAAGTCAGGGTTTTGATTTTTTTTATATCAGTCTGTGGTGTTATAAGTCATTCTTGGGGGGGTTTGTATCCATGTTCCCATGGGTTTTTGTAAGTCATTTTCTTTTGGGGTTAGGGATGTCATGGTTGTGGTGTTAGTAAGCATTTCTGTTTTTGTTTTAAGTCATATCTCTGGTGTTAGTAAGCCATGTCTGTGGGTTAGTAAGTCATGGGCTATGGGGTTAGTATGTTTGTCCAGTTTTAGTAAGCATGTCGTGGCCTTAGTAGTCTCTGGTGTTATACGCTTGGGTTGTATATCTGTGGGTTTTTAATGCCCGTCTGTGGGTTAATATGCCCGTCTTTTGGTGTTAGTAAAATCCCTGTCCCGTGGTGTTAGTGGGTTTATGCGTGGTGTTAGTATGTCATGTCTTGGGGTGTCAGTATGCCCTGTCTGTGGTTTTTAATATTTTCATGTCTGTGGTGTTAGAAGTCATGTCTTGGTTTTGGGGCTTTTTTTTAAAAAAAAAAAATTTTTTTAAACAAAATTTTTTTAAAAAAAAAGGGGGGGGGGGAAAAAAAAAAAATTTTTTTTTAAAAAAAAAATTTTTTTTTTTTCCCTTTTTTTTCCCCCCCCCCCCCTTTTTTTTTGGGGGTTTTTTTTCCCCGGGTTTTAAAACCCCCCCAAGGAAAATTTTTTTTTTTTTTTTTTTTTAAAATTTTTTTTTTTTCCCCTTTTTAAAAAAAAAATTTTTTTTTTTTTTTTTTTAAAAAAAAAACCCGGGGAAATTTTTTTTTAATTTTTTTTATTTTTTGGGAATTTCCCCTTTTTTTTCAAAAAAAATTTTTTTTTTTTTGGGGTTTTTTTTTAAAATTTTTTTTTTTTTTTAAAAATTTTTTTTTTTAAAAAATTTTTTTTAAAAAAAAAAAAAAAAAATAAACCCTTTTTAAATTTAAAACCCAAAAGGGAAAAACAAATTTTAAAAGAAAAA
>NC_069405.1:1604087-1608665 GCF_026875155.1 Cherax quadricarinatus
AAAACCGGGATAACAGGGCTTTTTACTCATGGGTGAAAATTAGGGGTCGCACTAGGAGTTGTTTTAATGTCTTTCACATCATTATCTTATAAAACTCATATCATTTAAATTACACTTTTAATAAAAAATTTAGAGTCCTTTGTGCCAAGCACTTTGATTTACATTGTCATTTCACTATTTAGCCCTCTTCTAGGGCGTCACAGTATCGTTCTCTGCTACTGTAGTTATGTACATCATGTGGAGACGGATAGCTAGACAAGCACGACTGTTGGGGTTAAAATCATAGTAGTGGGCTGAATAAAAACGGGCCCTTGGCAATAGACGGAAACGGCATTCCACTCTTAAGTAGGGGGAGTAATTAAAGGTGTTAGTGGGGGGTTTCGGGAGGCGGGTTTTCCCGCCCAGTAATAACATCCCCAAACACAAAACCTTCACTCCCCTTTTTCCCCAAACTGTCCCCTCCCCACCAACATAATCACCACTACTGTGAATTAAAAAATAGAAAAATTTAACATGGTATACAAGTTAACATGGGCTGGAGTTTGATTTACTTTGCGAATTTGAGACAAGAACAGATATTGGGATATAAACGTATTTAAAGAACTAAATTAAGGACATGAAAAAGCGTAGCAATTCATTACAATGACCATGATATGTTGTATATAAAAGAGTATGGCTGGAGTCTGAGAGCCCCCCTCATGACCCTAGCTTTTTAATTTTTCATTGTGTTTATGCAAGTGAGTGGATTGTGGTCTAAAAAAAACTTTAAAATTTTTAAATGGGAAAAGGGCCCCAAATACACGTCAAAATGTTCCAAGGACACCACAAAAGCTAGACCCTCTTTCTAAATGGGGATAATTTTTCCGGGTCTTTGAGCTTAGATAATTATAACATATAGGATGGGAATGTCATGGATGTTGACTTTTGGAGCAGCACAGTATCCTGCATAATAGCATCTTATAAAAAAAAGGGGGAAGTTAAAATTTAGGATCCTCAATACAGGAGCAAGGAAGGATGCTTCCCCGGTAATGGTTGAAAAATCCTTAGTCCAGATGAAAAAACTTTGCTATAGTAAGCTCGTGAGAGGTGTGGTGGAGGTGTGTGTGTTGGTGCCTGTCACTTGAAACTGGAAACGTTGCCATGTCACTATTTTTCCCTTTCCTTTTGGGCCAAGTAAAATGTTTTGCCAATTTACAGTGTCTTTTTGACACCCCAAATGTCACCCAATTGGACTTTTGTGAGCAAAATCAATGCTTGTTCACGAAATGTAACTGGTAACACCGAGGCTTGACTGTGGGTGGAAACACTATCGCTGACACTTACATGTATTTTTTCCTCAGAAAACCATTTTTAAAATAGAAACAATTATTGGTCCTTTGCTTCACTTCCAGAAACCCGCTATATCTCTCGTCTTTCCAGTGACTGATAACAAACTGATCCCTGTTAAATCATTATGATTAGAAATTTAACGTAGATGTCTGACTGGGTTGATGGAGGGGGGATCGTTTTTAATACCTTGGCACGGCATCACTAAACAACATATCAAGCCCAAATCATTGTCATCCACAACTAAACAGGAGACAGGGGTTTTTTTTTATCTTTAATAGCTTAGTAATTGTGCTGAGAGGAAATAAAATAGGTTCTTCACAAGTTCAATGACATAATTACATCAGGGGTATTATAATACAAGGGGCTCCTTACATATCCAACACGAAAAAATCTTTCCCTACAACAATCCACTGACCTGAGGGAAAAATACACCAGGTTTTCCCCACTGAATAAAAACCATTAATGCTTGTTTCAATGTAAATTTTGTGTAGAGGTACTTTTTAACGCCCACTAGGTTCCAACAATAATCTATCTTGAAAAAAGGTTATCATCACTATGGGCGTACATCTTTTTTAAAAAGGGAAAATAACTCCCAGTGTCTCTAAAAAGTAAAATTATCTCAGTTAGATGTGATTTTTTTTTAAGCCTACTTTACCTCTCGTAAGTAAGGACTCACCCTTAAACAAATCTTTTCGTCAATACACTTTCTGTGCAAAATCTATTTTATTAAAATTTCAAAAAAAGGGGAAGAGTATTACTGGATTTGGTGCCTTTTTTTGCACAGAAAGAGGATACAAATTTTGGGGGGGGCGCCAGCCAAGACTGCTTTGGTATCTCATTCAAATTTTAGCAATCTTTAGCATGTCCCTTTTTTGTGAAATAGGTACATTTTTAACTTTTTTTTTTCGGGACCAATTTTTGTTTAACCACAGAGTCAGATTCAGGTTGTGAGTTGTCCTGGTAAAGGTAGAGAGTTACAGTAGCGTACACAGGAGGCACTGTCAGCTGATTTGGTTGCCAACTTTAGGACAACTTTTTTCCTTTTCTCTTTTTTTTAGTATGTACAAATTTTTTGGGGAAATCTCGTAATTGTCTGCTAATCTGCAGTTTCCAGAAATCCGAGGCGTAGCGAACGTTGTAAAACTCTTGTGTAGTAAACAATAAACAAGGGCTGTCATGGTTATTATTTTTTAGCAGCTCTACACCAAACTCTCAAATGCAACTTTTTTTTTCACGGAAACTCTACACAGTTTGATCTTGTGACGTTGTAACTACAAATGAACGTTGTAACTTCAGTAAAAAAGTTTATGTCTCTAGAAAGTTTCACTGACAGCATTAACTAATGTATTGGCAAATGAAAACAGCAGTAAAGTTTGAGCTCTTCCTGTCAAAGCGTATGCAACAAGGTACCCAGTGCTTATGTGGCCCTTATGCCCATGCCCGGTTTCAAACACACAAAAAAGGTGTTAAGTCACTCTCAAAAACTTAGGGAACCCTTTTAGGCATTTCTGCACATTAAAAGTGTCCCGTATTGTATAACAGGTTTATCAAAATTTGTCAATCTATCAGTTGTTGTCTTTCCCAGACAACATTTTCTCTTGGAAATCTTCTTCATTCAATTTCCTCTGTGCCTCTATTTGGCAGTTTTGCAACTAAGAGGCATTCAACCCTCTCAAATTTTTCCTCAGAGATAGGGCCGGGGTGACGGGGGGGGTGGGGAATTAACATGTTTTTCTGGACGGTCCCCTTTAAATCGGGGGACTTTGTCCACCCTCCTAAGAGTCGATTGGTCTAGGGGAAGTGGGTAAAGGTGTAGCTACACGGGATAGTATAGGCTGAGTAAATTTTCCCCCTACACCACCTACAATCGGGGGGTTTGGTGAGAACGGGGGGGTTTTCACAGGCTCAGCACCTCTGCTTAGTTGCTCTCTCTTCAACATCAAAAAAGAGTCATCTTCCCAATTGTGACACTAGGCCTCTGTATCTGAATATAAACAGACATCTCTGCATGTCAGGAAACAATTGTCTTTAAATTTAAACTTGAAGTTTCTGCAGTGAAAAACCTGTTAACTCACACCCAGATATTTGGCTACTCCCAAACGTTGAAGTTTTAATGTATCAAATAGACAAAGTAGAGTCAAAATTTAAAGTTTCCTTTGACATTTCCACGAAAAAAGGCACTACAAGAAGTGATTATGGGAAAATATAGCCTAATAGGAATAATTGTTTGGTTTTCCCTTTGAGTAAGCTCATAAAGTATTTTCATCTCCCTTTGGATCAAAATCAGTCAAGTACTATGTCCACCTAATTTTAACAAGAAAAAAACCGTCTTCAGATTTGGAAAGTACTCAAAGTGTTTTCCTTGGTTAGTAGATGTCAAAACGGCAAATTTTTCCAAAAACCTTGGATCGAGTCTCCCGGCAGGCCCCATTTGTTTCAAAAAATACTATTTCTAATAAGCTAAAATCTCCAAAGAATACTAGAAAAGGTGCCCTTCTAATCCCGCCTGTAACTGGGGTTTTTTAAACAAGTAGTCAGTTTTTGGTCCCTTATCCTTTTAAAATTTGTAAGATTAAATAGGCATCAGGATTACAAATGTTGGTACTAATAAAGAAATTAAATTTTAATAAATTTATTAAAAATTAAGTTGTCTAGGGTTTTTATCAAATAAATTATAGTAACAATTGAAAATAAATAGGATACAATTCCTACACTTCTCCGTTAATATAGGGGTGAAAAACATATCACTCTTTATGGTTTTAAGTACCGTTGGAAAATTTTTAGCATTAATGCATAATACAAAAATATACAAAAATAAGTTTGTGTGTATGTGTATAAGTGTTCTAAGTAGTTCGATGTCTCAAGACTAGACTAGACTTAACCGTGCTGAATAAAGTCCTCACAAACTAACTTCTTGACCAACTGGGAATCAAACAGCTTGCTTGAACATAAAAAGACTGATAACCGAAAAGCAATATTTAAAAAGCAACAGCAACACAGAATCAGGAACAAGGGGATAAAAATTAAATTGAAAAAATAGGGGGCCCTTGCAGATCCTCCAAAAGTTACAAAACTCCCATACTACGAATCTAAGCACTTAGAAAATCCCGACTTGACAGACACAGATACCAGTACAAATTAGGTCGAAGCTCGTCAGGACCCGAGTTTCTTTGTGTCTATGTGGCACACAAACCCCAGTACAACGTGAAAATCACTAAATCTAGGCTTTCTGTGAACAGAGTTACACAG
>NC_069405.1:1609165-1657559 GCF_026875155.1 Cherax quadricarinatus
GCCTTCGACAAGTGTGCCCATGGCGTAATAGGCACAAAATGCGCGCTAAAGGAATAACAGGAAAAGTCGGTCGAGGGAAATCTATAATTTCCTCACTAACAGAACCAGAGAGTAGTCGTCAACAGATTTAAAGTCCGGGCAGCTACGGTGAAAAGCTCTGTTCCACAAGGCACGTATTTGCTCCCATCTTGTTCCTCTTTCCTCATATCCGACATAGACAAGGATGTCAGCCACAGCCCGTGTCTTCCTTTGCGATGACACCGATTCTGCATGACAGTGTCTTCCATTGCAGGACACTGCAAGGCTCCAGGCGGGCATCAACCAAATCTTTCAGTGGGCTGCAGAAAACAATATGAAGTTCAATGATTGAGAAATTTCAATTCTCAGATATGGTAAACATGAGGAAATTAAATCTTCATCAGAGTCCCAAAAAAAATTTTCTGGCCACAAAATAGAGCGAAACACCAACGTCAAAGACCTGGGAGTGATTATGTCGGAGGATCTCACCTTAAAGGGGACCATAACATTGTATCAATCGCATCTGCTAGAAAAGGGACAGGATGGATAATGAGAACCTTCAAAACAGGGAGGCCAAGCCCATGATGGACATTTCTTCAGGTCACTTGTTCTTTCTAGGCGGGAAATTTATTGCTGCACTCTAACAGCACCTTTAAAGGCAGGTGAAATTGCCGACCTAGAAAATGTACAGAGAACTTTCACGGCGCGCATAACGGAGTTTAAAACACCTCAATTATTTGGGAGCGCTTGAGGTTTCTAAACCTGTATTCCCTGGAACGCAGGAGGGAGAGATACATGATTATATACACCTGGAAAATCTAGAGGGACTAGTACCGAACTTGCACACGAAAATCACCCCATACGAAAGCAAAAACTTGGCACACGATGCACCATCCCCCCAATGAAAAGCAGGGGTGTCACTAGCACGTTATAGAGACCATTACAATAAGTGCCCGGGGGCCCCGAGACTGTTCAACTGCCTCCAGCACAATAGGGGGGGTTACCAACAGACCCTGGCAGTCTTCAAGCTGGCACTGGACAAGCACCTAAAGTCAGTTTCCCGATCAGCCGGGCTGTGGCTGTACGTTGGTTTGCGTGCAGCCAGCAGCACAGCCTGGTTGATCAGGCGCTGATCCACCCGGAGGCCTGGTCACAGACCGGGCCGCGGGGGCGTTGACCCCGAAACATCTCCAGGTCTCTCCAGGTTAGTATGTCATAAATGTGGTGTTTGTAAGTCATGTCTGTGTTGTTAGTAAGTCATGCCTGTGATGTTAGTAAGTCATGTCTCTGGTTTTGGTAAGTCATGTCTGTGGTGTTAGTAAGTCATATCTGAGGTGTCAGTAAGTCATGTCTGTGATGTTAGTAAGTCATGTCTCTGGTGTTAGTATCTGATGTCTGTGGTGTTAGTATGTCATGTCTGTGATATTAGGTCATGTCTGTGGTGTTAGTAAGTCATGCCTGTGGTGTTAGTAAGTCATGTCTGTGGTGTTAGTAAGCCATGTCTGTGGAGTTAGTAAGTTATGCCTGTGGTGTTAGTAAGTCATGTCAGTGGTGTTAAAAAGTCATGTGTGGGGTATTAGTAAGTCTTATCTGTTAAGTTTTGTAAATCCCTGTTTTGGGTGATAGTATGTCATGTTTTGGGGGGTTATAAAATCCCGTCAAGGGGTTATTAAACCAAGTCTGTGGCTTTTGGGAAAGGGCAAAGTTTTGTGGGATTAGTAATCAGTCGGGGATGTTAGTATTTCATGTCTGTGGTATTAGTATGGGTTTTTGGGGGTTTTGTAGTCTGGTGAAAAGTAGTCTGTGGTGTTTTGTAAATTTATGTCTGTGGTGCAGTAAAAGTTTTTTTTCTGTGGTGCTAGAAAGCCGTCCCTTTTTAATATGTCCCGTCTTGGGGTTAGTGTTCAAGTCTGTCTTTTTAGTAGGGCATAACTGTGGTGATTTGAAGGGCTTTTCTGTGGGATTAAAATTGTCATGTATGTCCGTTAGAAGGGCATGTCTTTGGTAAAATAGGGCATGTCTTTTGGGTTTTAGTAAGTCATATATGTGGTGTCCCGTAGGTCACGTCTGTGGTGCTATTAAATCATTTCTATGGTGTTAATAAGTCATGTTTATGGTGTTAGTAAGTCCCTGTCTGTGGGGGTTAGGGTGTAAAGTTTTGGGGTCTAGAGGGCTGTGGTGTTAGCTTGGGGCAGGGCTGTTGGGGTTTTATGTCATGAATTTTGTGTTAGTATGTCATGTCTGAAAGGGGCAAATATGTCATGTCATGGGTTTGTATGTCATGTCTGGGTGTTTAAAAAATGGGCCTTTTCCGTGGGTTTTGTAGTCATGTTTTGGTGTTAGTATGTCATGCCCATGGTGTTTTGTAGGTCCCTGTTTTGTGGTGTTTTAAATAAGGGCAAGTCTGGTTTTTAGTAATCTTTTGGGCCCGGATTAGTAAATCATGTCTCTGGTGTTACATGTCTTTTCCCGGGGGGGTTTAGTCATACGAGGTGTTATAATCATGTCGGGTTTTTTAGTAATCATTCTCGGGCTTAGTATCTGGGTCTGTGGGGGATAGTTTCTTTATTCTGTGGTATTAAAGGGCATGTCTGTTGTGAAGTAAGTCATGTCCGTGGGTTTGTATGTCTTTTTATTGTGTTGTAAGTCAAAGTCTGTGGAGTTATAAGTCATTTTGTTATGGGATAAGTCAATCTGTGGTGTTTAAATATGCAAAGTTTTGGTGGGGTTTGTAAGACATGTAGTGGTGTAAGTGGTCCCCGTCTGTGGTGGTTTGTAAGCCCTTTCCTGATGCTAGTTTTTGATTTCTGTGGTGTTTTGTATGTCATGTCTGTGGTATTAGGTCATGTCGTGGGGTTTTGTAAGTCATGCCCCGTGGTGTTAGTAATCCCCTTCTTTGGGGTTAGTAACCTTTTCGTGGAATTTTGGGAATTATGCCTGTGGTGTTAAAAAGTCATTTTAGTGGTGTTAAAAAATCATGTGTGGGGTATTTTTAAGTCCCTTTTCTGTTAAATTTTGTAAAAGGGATGTCTGTGGTGATAGTATATTTATGTTTGTTTGGGTTAGTAAGTCATGTCTATGGTGTTATTATGCCAAGTCCGTGGCAAATTTGTAGGGCAAGTCCCGTGGCCCTTAGTAAGTCCTTCTGGGGTTTTTTAAAAATATGCCTGTTGGGGTTAGTATGCATGTCGTGATATTAGTTTTTGGTTTTTCGTTAGTATGTCTTTGGGGATAGTAAAAACCTGTGGTTTAAATGTCAGTCTGTGGGGCTAGTATTCCCCTTTCCCGTGGTTTCTAGTATTCCCGTCTTGTTAGTAGTCCTTCTTTGGTGTGGTTTTCATGTTCCCCTGTTTTGTAAGTCATGTCAGGGTGATAGGAAAGTCATTTCGGGTATTTGTATGTCATGTATGTGCTGTTAGTAAGTCTTTTCCCGTGGGTTAGTATGTCATGTCTTTTGGTTTTATAAGTCATAATGTGGTGTTTTGTAGGTCACGTCCCGTGGTGGGTATTAAATCCTGTCATGGGGTTAAAAAGTCAATGTATGGTGTTATAATCGTGCTGTGGGGGTTAGGAAAGGGCATTTTGTGGTGTTTGTATTCTGTGGTGTTAGCAAAGTCATGGGCTGTGGGTTATTTTTCATAAATTTTTGTGTTTTGTAGTCTTGTCCGAGTGCTATTAAAGCCCTGTCATGGTGTTAGTATGTCATGTCGGGGTCTTAGCATGTCATGTCTGTGGTGTTAGTTTGTCATGTTTTGGGGGTTTGTATTTATGTCATGGGGTTAGAAAGGGCCCTGTCCTGTGGTGTTAGTAAGTCAAGTCTGTGTGTTAGTAAGTCCCTGCCTGTGGGTGTTAGGGAAATCAAGTCCCCTGGTGTTTTGCAAAATTTAATTTTCTGGGGTGTTATAGCCCTATCTGAGGTGGTTTTGTAATTTTTGTCTGTTATTTTAGTAAAATCATGGGGCTGCGGTGTTAGTATCTGAGGCTGTGGTGTAGTACGTCATGTCTGTGGTATTAGGGCATTCCCCCGTTTTTGTAATAAATCCCTGTCTGAAGGGGTTTTTAAGTCTTTTGTGGTGTTTGTAAGTCATGTCTGTGGAGTTAGTAAGTCATATCTGTTATGTTTTTGTAAGTCATATCTTTTTTGTTAGTATTCAATTTTTGGGTTTATAAGAAATGCATGTGGTGTTAGTAGGTCACGTCTGTGGTGTTTTGTAAGTCATGTCGTGGGGTTTGAAAGTCAGTTGTGGCATTAGAAAGTCATTCGTGATGTTATTTGGGAATTCTGAGGGATTTGTAAATTTTGCGGGGGTTAGTATTCTGTGGGGTTTTTTATGTCTTTTTGGGATGTTAGTATGTGAAGTTTTGTGGTGTTAGTACGTCGTGGGTTAAATAAAGTCATTTCTATGGTGTCGTAAAGTAATGTCTGGGGTGTTAAATAAAAGGCCCTTTTGTGGCAAGTATGGGCCCTTTTTCTGGGTTTTTATAAGCCCTGTCTGTGGTGTTAGTAGGGCACATCTGTGGGGCTATAAGTCATTCTTTTGGTGTTAAAAAAGCCCTTAATTGTGCAGTTTAGTAATCATTTTGTGGTGTTAGCATGGGCCCCTTGTGGTTTTTAGTGGGGTCTGTGGGGTTGTATGTCAAAGTCTGTGGTTTAGTGCATGACTGTTTGGGGTTAGTAAAGTTTATGTTTTGGGGTTGGGTATAAGTCATGTTCCCAAAGTGTTAAAGTCATTCTTTGGTTTTTAGAAGTTTATTTTTGTAGTTAGTTTTTCATGCCCATGTGTTAGTAAAGTCTGTGGGTGTTAGTATGTCATGTTGTGGTTATAGTATGTCTCTAAAGAATAAAGTCTGTCGTGGTGGGAGAAAGGCCCGTCTGTGGTGTTAGAAGTTTTGGGCCCATGACCAAATATGTCATGTCTGTGGGGTTAAATATGTCATGTCTGGGTGATAGTTTTGTCTCCCGATGTTATATGTTATGTTTTGTTGTTAGTATTTCATGTCTGTGGTTTTTATATGTCCTGTCTCTGGTTTTAAAAATGTCTTTTCTTGGTGGGTTTGTATGTCATGTCGTTGTGTTAGTAAGCATGTCTGTGTTAGTATGTCCCTTTCCTGTGACGTTAAAAAATCCCTTCTCTGGGGGTTTTATGTCAAAGCGGGGGGGTTTTGTAAGTCATACCTAGGTGGGTTAAATAAGTCATGTATTGGGTTTTGTAAGTTTATGTCTGTCCCTGGTTTGTATCTGAGGTCTGTGGTGATAGTATGTCCCTGTCCGGGGGTAATTTGGGCATGTTTTGTTGGGGTTTGCAAGTCAAGTCGGTGGGGTTATTTAAATCAAATTCCCAGGTTTTTTAAATTCCCTGTCTTGGAGTTAGGAAGTCTTCATGGGGTTCAGCCAAAACCCTATCTGTGGTGTAAAAAAAAAAAAGGGGCACATCTTGGTAATTTGTAAGTCATGGGCCCGGGTGTTAGTAAACCACGTCTGTGGTTTTTATAAATAATGTCTGTTGTTTGTAAAGTTATGTCCCCGCAGTATTTGTAGGGCGTGGGGTTAGTATGTCTGTTTTGTTAGTTTGTCATGTCTAAGGGGTTTTTTAAAGTGACCCTGGGGGGTTTATACCTCTGTGGTTTTTAGTATGTCCCTGTCCCGTGGTGTAAGTATGTCAATTTCCCTGGGGGGTTGTTTTGTCATGTCTGGGCGATAGGTTCATGTCTGTGTGAGAGTAATGTCGTCTGTGGTGTTTTGTAAGTTTATGTCTGTTTTGTTAGCAGTCATTCTGCAGTGTTTTAAAAAGTCCCTAAAAAGTGGGGTTAGTAGGTCACGTCTGTGGGGGCTACTAAATTTTATGTTTTATTTTGTTAATAAGTTTATGTCTGGTGTTTGTAATCATATTTGTGGGGTTAGTATGTCAAGCTGGGGTTTTTAGTATGGGCCGTGGTGTTAGTTTTCATGGTATTGGTGTTAGCATTCAATTTTGTAATGTTATAAGTCTGCCCGGGGGTTAGTATGTCATGTCCCGTGGGGTTAGCAAAGTCAGTCTGTAGTTTTAGAAATCATATCATTTTGTTAGAAAGGGCACGTCCCGTGGGCTACTAAGGGCCCGTCCCATTGTGTTTAATAAGTCATGCTGTGGTGTTTTTGTAAAAAAAAAGTTTGGGGGTTAGTATGTCATGTCTGAAAATTTTGTTGTCCCCGCGGTTATAAAGTCTTTGGGGGTGGTGTTAGCATGTCATTTTCTGTGGTTTTTATGTTTTTTGGAGTTTGTAAAGTTTATGTCTGAGGGGGTCACTATGTCCCTGTCCCGTGGTTTCTAGTACGGCATGTCTGTGGTGATAGTAAAAATCAATCTGTGCGTTAGAATTCATGTCCCCTGGTCTATAAGGTTTATGTCCTGTGGGGGTTTTAAAATTTCATGTCGTGGGTTTGTATGTCATGTCTGTTGGGGGTTTTGTAACTCAACTCTTGGGGGTTTTTAGAATTCAGGTCTGTGGTGTTAGGATTTCATGGCTGTGGGGGTTAATAAGTCATGTCCCGTGGAGTTTGTAAGTCAAGTTTTTTTGGCGTTATAATCATGGGCCTTTTGTGTTTTGTAAGCATGGCCCCGTGACTTAGTAAGTCAAAGTTTTGTGGGGGTTAGTAAAGTCCCGTCCCCGGGGTTTTGTAAGTCAAAGTTTTGTGGTTTTTTATGTCTGTCATTTTTGTATGTCATGTCTGGGATTTATTTCGTTTAAAATCTTCCCTGTTTGTTTTTTCATGTATGGGTTTGGGGGAGTATGTCCAAAGTCGTGGTATTTATATGGGCATGTATTGCCCGTTTTGTAAGTCATGTCTGGGGGGTTTTTGTATGGCAAAGTCTTGGTGGGTTTGTAAAATCATGTATATTGGGGTTTTGTTTTGGTCCACGTCTTTCGCTAGTAAATCAATTTTCTATGGTGTTTTAAATAGTCATGGGTGGGGGTTTTTGTAAGTCACGTCTGTGGGGTTTTGCATGTCATGCTGTGGGGTTTGTATGCCCGTTTGTGGTGTTTTGTTTTGTCAGGGGTATGGGGCAATTTTGTCATTCCCCCGTGGGGGTTTTGTAAGTCAAGTCTGTGATGTTTTAAAAAACAGGGCCTGGTGTTTGCATGTCTGCTGTTGTGGTTTGGGAGTCATATCTGAGGTGTTAGTAAAATCAGTCTGTGATGCTAGAATCATGTTTTCAGTGTTAGTATCGAGGGCTTTTGGGGTTTGTAAAGTCATGTCTGTGGTATTAGGTCATGTCTGTTTTGGGAAGTTTAAATCAAGTCTGTGGTGTTAAAGTCATGAATGTGGTGTTTTGTTTTCATGTCTGTTGGGGGGTTTTGTAACATAACCCGTTATTTAGTAAGTCCATATCTGTGGGGTTTGTATTTCATGTTTTTTCTGTTTTGTAAAAACATGTATTGGAAAGTTAGTATTTACGCCTGTGGGTTTTTAATCATGTCGTTGGGGTTTTTGAAAGTCCCGGGGGGGGACTTTTGAAATCCCTATCTGTGATTTAGGGATATAAAGTCTGAGGTAAATTTTAGTCTGCATGGGGGATATGCTGGGGTGTTTTATGAATGTCTGTAGTGTTAGTATTTGAATTTTTTTGGTTTTTAGTATTTCGGGTGTTTGTAAGTCATGTCTTTTGGGTTTTGGGGTCAGTAGTAATTTTTCTGGTGTTAGTAAATTTATGTCCGTGGTGATAGTAAAATCATATCTGCAGTGTTTTTAAGTCATGTCTAAAGGGGTAGTAGGTTCCCCGTTTTGTGGTGCTAGGGAATTTATGTCTATGGGTTTTAAAAAGTCCTGCCCGTGGTGTTTTGTAAATCAGGGTTTTTGCGGGTTTGTATGTCATTCCCGTGGTTTTAGTAGTCGTGGTGTTTGCAGCCCTGTCTGGGTGTTAGTAAGTCTTTGGGGTTTTGTATGTCATAAAAAGTGGGGGTTAGTATGTCTGTCTATGGGCTAAAAATGGGCAAGCCGTTTGGGGTTAGAAAAATCATGTCTGTGATGTTTTGGGAAATCAAGTCTTTGGTGTTAGCAAAGTTTATGTCTGTTTTTGTAGTATTCCCTAAAATTAGGTTTTTAGTTTAAATCAGTCGTGATGCTAGTAAGTCATGTTGCCGTGTTAGTATCTTAGGTCCTGGTGATAGTTTCGTCATGCTGTGGGAAATTTGGTCATGTTGTTTTTGTAAGTAAGTCATGATTGTGGTGTTATAAAATCATAAAGTGGGGGTTTTTTTAAAATCATGTCTGTGGAGTTTTGTAAGTCATACTGGGTTTTGTTTTAAGTCAAACTGTGGTTTACAAAGTCATGTTTTTTATGTTTGTAAACAGTATGGGGGTGTTTTGTAGGTCACGGGCGGGTGTTTTGAAGTCAAGGGCTTGGGGTTAAAAAGTCATGTCTGTGGCGATAAAATTTATATCTGTAAAGTTAGTAAAGAATGTCGAGGTAATAAATATTTTCTGCATGTTAGTAAGTCTGTGGTGTTAAATATATCATGTCCCGTAGGTTAGTATTTGAAGTATGGGGTTTTTAGTAAAGTCTGTTTGGGGTTAGTAAAAGTCAAAGGGCTGTGGTGTCCCGTATTAATTCGGGTGTTAGTAAAGTCATAAAGGGGTGTTTGTAAGTATGTCTGTGTTGTTATAAAGTCTTGCCTGTGATTTTTTGTAATCCTGTCTCCCTTTTTTTGGGTAAGTCATGACGTGGGTTATAAATCAAAATCTGAGGTGTCAGTTTAAATCCCCTGTCTTGATGTTAGGAAGTCATGTCTCTTTGGGGTTAGTAAGCAGGGCTGGGTTAGTAAACCATGCCGTGGGGTTTTGTAATCAAAGTCTGGGGGTTATAGAAGCCATGCCCGTGGATTTGTTTAATTATGCCTGTGGTGTTTAGTTTAAATCATGTCAGTGGGTTAAAAATTTATGTGTGGGGGATTAGTAAGTCTTTTCGTTTTTTTAGAAGTCAAAGTCTGTGGGTAAATATGTCATTTGTGGTTTAGTAAGTCCTTTTCCCCCGGTGTTTTTTAATGCCAAGTCTGTGGCGTTATTTGGGGCCGGGCCCGTGGTATTAGTAAGTCATTTCTGTGAAGTTAGTAAAGTCAAGTCTTGGGATTTTATTCGTGGCGTTAGTATGTCTGTGGTGATAGATGTCTGTGGGGGGTTATATGTCAGTCCCGGGTGCTATATGTCAAATTTTTGTGGGGCTAGTATTTCCCGTCCCTTTTTAGTATGTCCCCTGTCCTTGGGGGGAGGTGTCATGTCTGTCGGGTTTTGGATGGGCATGTCTTGGGGATAGAAAAGTCATGTTGTGGATTAGTAGTCATGTATGGGGCGGGTTTGTAAGTCAAAGTCTGTGGAAAATATGTCAAGTCTGTGGGGTCAGTAGGTTTACGTCGTGGTGCTATTAAATCATTTTATGGTGTTAATAATCAAATTTTTTAAAGGGGTTAGTAAGTCAAAGTCTGGGGTGTTAGGATGTCATGTCGTGGGGCTAGTATGTCTGTTTGGGGGTTCCCGTTTATGTCGTGGTGTTATTTGTCATGAATGTTGGGTTAGTAAAGTCAAAGTCTGAGGTTTCTTTGGATGTCAAAGTCATGGTTTTTTGTAGTCATGTCTGGGGTTTAACAGGGCATGTCCCGTGGTGTTTGTATGTCATTTTTTGGGGGTGTTATATTCCCTTCCCAAAGGGTTTAGTAGGGCAATGTCTGTGGTGTTAGTAAGTCAAGTCTGTGTTGTTAGTAAGTCATGCCTGTGATGTTAGTAAATCATGTCTCTGGTGTTAGCATGTCATGTCTGGGGTGTTAGTAGTCATATCTGAGGTGTTAGTAAGTCATGTCTGTTATGTTAGTAAGTCATGTCTGCGGTCTTAGTATCTGAGGTCTGTGGTGATAGTACGTCATGTCTGTGGTATTAGGTCATGTCTGTTGTGTAAGTAAGTCATGTCTGTGCTGTTAGTAAGTCTTGTATGTGGTGTTAGTAAGTCATGTCTGTGGAGTTAGTAAGTCATATCTGTTATGTTAGTAAGTCATATCTGTGGTGTTAGTATGTCATGTTTGTGGTGTTAGTAAGACATGTATGTGGTGTAAGTAGGTCACGTCTGTGGTGTTAGTAAGTCATGTCTCTGATGTTAGTTTCTGATGTCTGTGGTGTTAGTATGTCATGTCTGTGGTATTAGGTCATGTCTGTGGTGTTAGTAAGTCATGCCTGTGGTGTTAGTAAGTCATGTCTGTGGTGTTAGTAAGCCATGTCTGTGGAGTTAGTAAGTTATGCCTGTGGTGTTAGTAAGTCATGTCAGTGGTGTTAAAAAGTCATGTGTGGGGTATTAGTAAGTCTTATCTGTTATGTTAGTAAGTCATGTCTGTGGTGATAGTATGTCATGTTTGTGGTGTTAGTAAGTCATGTCTATGGTGTTATTATGCCAAGTCTGTGGCGTTAGTAGGTCATGTCTGTGGTATTAGTAAGTCATGTCTGTGTTGTTAAAAAGTCATGTCTGTGGTGTTAGTAAGTCATGTCTGTGATGTTAGTATGTCATGTCTGTGGTATTAGTATGTCTGTGGCGTTAGTATGTCGTGGTGATAGTACGTCTGTGGTGTTAGTATGTCATGTCTGTGGTGCTAGTATGTCATTTCTGTGCTGCTAGTATGTCTGTCTTGTTAGTATGTCATGTCTGTGGTGTGAGTGTGTCATGTCTGTCGTGTTAGTATGTCATGTCTGTGGTGATAGAATGTCATGTCTGTGGTATTAGTATGTCATGTATGTGCTGTTAGTAAGTCATGTCTGTGGTGTTAGTATGTCATGTCTGTGGTGTTAGTAAGTCATATATGTGGTGTTAGTAGGTCACGTCTGTGGTGCTATTAAATCATGTCTATGGTGTTAATAAGTCATGTGTGTGGTGTTAGTATGTCATGTCTGTGCTGTTAGTAAATCATGTCTGTGGTGCTAGTATGTCATGTCTGTGGTGTTAATATGTCATGTCTGTGGTGTTAGTATGTCATGTCTGTGGTGTTAGTAAGTCAAGTCTGTGGTGTTAGAAAGTCAGGTCTGTGGTGTTAGTATTTCATGTCTGTGGTGTTAGTATGTCATGTCTGTGGAGTTAGTAAGTCAAGTTTGTGGCGTTAGTAAGTCATGTCTGTAGTGTTAGTAAGTCATGCCTGTGACGTTAGTAAGTCAAGTCTGTGGAGTTAGTATGTCATGTCTTTGGTGTTAGTAAGTCATGTCTGTGATGTTAGTATGTCATGTCTGTGGTATTAGTATGTCTGTGGTGTTAGTATGTCTGTGGTGATAGTATGTCTGTGGTGTTAGTATGTCACGTCTGTGGTGCTAGTATGTCATGTCTGTGGTGTTAGTATGTCTGTCATTTTAGTATGTCATGTCTGTGGAGTGAGTACGTTATATCTGTCGTGTTAGTTTGTCATGTATGTGGTGATAGTATGTCATGTCTGTGGTATTAGTATGTCATGTATGTGCTGTTAGTAAGTCATGTCTGTGGTGTTAGTATGTCATGTCTGTGGTGTTAGTAAGTCATGTATGTGGTGTTAGTAGGTCACGTCTGTGGTGCTAGTAAATCATGTCTATGGTGTTAATAAGTCATGTGTGTGCTGTTAGTATGTCACGTCTGTGGTGTTAGCATGTCATGTCTGTGGTGTTAGTATGTCATGTTTGTGGTGTTAGTATGTCATGTCTATGGTGCTAGTATGTCATGTCTGTGGTGTTAGTAAGTCATGTCTGTGATGTTAGTAAATCATGTCTTTGGTGTTAGCATGTCATGTCTGTTGTGTTAGTATTCATATCTGAGGTGTTAGTAAGTCATGTCTGTGATGCTAGTAAGTCATGTTTGCAGTGTTAGTATCTGAGGTCTCTGGTGATAGTACGTCATGTCTGTGGTATTAGGTCATGTCTGTTGTGTAAGTAAGTCATGATTGTGGTGTTAGTAAGTCATGAATGTGGTGTTAGTAAGTCATGTCTGTGGAGTTAGTAAGTCATATCTGTTATGTTAGTAAGTCATATCTGTGGTGTTAGCATGTCATGTTTGT
This sequence comes from Cherax quadricarinatus, assembly GCF_026875155.1. Lineage (NCBI taxonomy): Eukaryota > Metazoa > Arthropoda > Malacostraca > Decapoda > Parastacidae > Cherax > Cherax quadricarinatus. The sequence goes on from NC_069405.1 coordinate 1,621,214, forward strand.
AGTGTTAGTAAGACATGTATGTGGTGTTAGTAGGTCACGTCTGTGGTGTTAGTAAGTCATGTCTGTGGTGTTAGAAAGTCATGTCTGTGGCGTTAGTAAGTCATATCTGTGATGTTAGTATGTAATGTCTGAGGTAATAGTATGTCTGCAGTGTTAGTATGTCTGTGGTGTTAGTATATCATGTCTGTAGTGTTAGTATGTGAAGTATGTGGTGTTAGTATGTCTGCGGTGTTAGTATGTCATGTCTGTGGTGTCAGTATGTAATGTCTGGTCAGAGAAATAGCAAGCATCGAACTTAAGCTAAAAGAATCCTTTAGGAGTCAGGAATCGCGGGAAGAACTAAAAGCCATAAATGAAATCGAAAGAAACCCAAAGTATTTCTTCTCCTATGCCAAATCAAAATCGAGAACAACGTCCAGTATTGGGCCCCTACTTAAACAAGATGGGTCCTACACAGATGACAGCAAGGAAATGAGTGAGCTACTCAAGTCCCAATATGACTCAGTTTTTAGCAAGCCGCTAACCAGACTGAGAGTCGAAGATCAAAATGAATTTTTTATGAGAGAGCCACAAAATTTGATTAACACAAGCCTATCCGATGTTATCCTGACGCCAAATGACTTTGAACAGGCGATAAATGACATGCCCATGCACTCTGCCCCAGGGCCAGACTCATGGAACTCTGTGTTCATCAAGAACTGCAAGAAGCCCCTATACGAGCCTTTTCCATCCTATGGAGAGGGAGCATGGACACGGGGGTCGTCCCTCAGTTACTAAAAACAACAGACATAGCCCCACTCCACAAAGGGGGCAGTAAAGCAACAGCAAAGAACTACAGACCAATAGCACTAACATCCCATATCATAAAAATCTTTGAAAGGGTCCTAAGAAGCAAGATCACCACCCATCTAGAAACCCATCAGTTACACAACCCAGGGCAACATGGGTTTAGAACAGGTCGCTCCTGTCTGTCTCAACTACTGGATCACTACGACAAGGTCCTAAATGCACTAGAAGACAAAAAGAATGCAGATGTAATATATACAGACTTTGCAAAAGCCTTCGACAAGTGTGACCATGGCGTAATAGCGCACAAAATGCGCGCTAAAGGAATAACAGGAAAAGTCGGTCGATGGATCTATAATTTCCTCACTAACAGAACACAGAGAGTAGTCGTCAACAGAGTAAAGTCCGAGGCAGCTACGGTGAAAAGCTCGTTCCAAAAGGCACGTACTAGCTCCATCTTTTTCCCTCATCCTCATACCGACAAGACAAGGAGTCAGCCACGCACCGTGTTTTCCCTTTTGCAGATGACCCCGAATCTGCATGACGTGTCTTCCTTGCAGACACTGCAAGGCCCCAGGCGGACATCACAAATCTTTCAGGGGGCGCGAAAACAAATGAAGTTAAATGATGAAAAAATTTAAATTACTCAGTTTGGGTAAACATGGGGAAATTTAAAATCTTCATCAGAGTAAAAACAAATTCTGGCCACAAAATAGAGCAAACCCCAAAACGTCAAAGCCCGGGGATTGATTATGCGGAGGATCTCACCTTCAAGGCCCATAAATTGTTTCAATCGCATCTGCAGAAAAATGACGGATGGAAAAGAGAACCTTAAAAAACTAGGGGGGCCCAAGCCATGATGACCTCTTCGGGCCTTTGTTCTTCTAGGCGGAATATTGCTGCACTCTAACAGCACCTTTCAAGGAGGGAAATTGCCGCCCTAGAAAATGTACAGAAAAATTTCAGGGCGCGCTAACGGAGAAAAAAAAACCTAAATTTTACTGGGGCGTTGGGGGTTTCAAAACCTGTTTTCCCTGGAAGCAGGAGGGAGAGATACATGTTTAAAACCCCGGGAAAATCCTAGAGGGATAGTACCGAACTTGCCACGAAATCACTCACTACGAAAAAAAAAGACGGCACACGATGCCCCACCCCCCCCAATGAAAGCAGGGGTGTACTAGCACTTTAAGGACCATACAATAATGTCGGGGGGCCCGAACTGTTCAACTGCCTCCCAGCACAATAAGGGGGATTACCAACAGCCCCTGGCAGTCTTCAAGCTGGCACTGAACAAGCACCTAAAGTCGTTCCTGATCAGCCCGGGCTGTGGGTCGTAGTTGGTTTTCGTGCAGCCCGCAGAAAAGCCTGGGTGACAGGGGTACCACCAGGAGGCCTGGTCACAGACCGGGGCCCCGGGGGCGTTGCCCCCCCCAAAATCTCTCCGGTCTCTCCGGTTAGTATGTTAAATGTGGGGTTTGAATCATGTCTGTGTTGTTAGTAAGTTTATGCCCGTGATGTTTGTAAATCAGTTCTGGTTTTTGGGAAGTATGTCTGTGGTGTTGAAGTATACTGAGGTTCAGAAGTCATGTTGGATGTTAATAAGATGTTCTGGGGTTAGTATTGATGTCTGTGGGGTTATTCAGCTGTGTATTAGGTCGTCTGTGGTTAGAAGTCAGCCCGTGGGGTTTGTAAGTCATGTCGGGGTTTTGTAAGCATGTTGTGGAGTTAGTAAGTTATGCCCGTGGGGTTAGAAGTCATGTCAGGGTTTTTAAAAAGTCATGTGTGGGGGATTAGTAAGTCTTATCTTTATGTTAGTAAATCATGTCTGTGGTGATAGATGTCATGTTTGTGGTGTTTTAAGTCATGTTATGGGGTTTTTTTAAAAGCCAGTCGTGGCGTTTTTAGGGCATGTCTGTGGTATTATAAGTCATGCGTGATGTTGTATGTCATGTCTGGGTATTAGTATGTCTGTGGGGGTTAGTATGCTGTGGTGATAGTATGTCTGTGGGGTAATGTCATGTCTGTGTGCTAGTTGTCATTTTTTGGTCTAGTAGTTTCTTGTTAGTTTCATTCTTGGTGTATGTGTCATGTCTGTCTGTTAGTATGTCATATCTGTGGAAGATGTCATGTCTGTGGATTAGTATGTCATGTATGGCTGTTATAATCTGCGGGTATAAATTTTTATGTCTTGGTTTTAGTAAGTCAATATGTGGTGTATAGGCACTTTTGTGGGGCTATTAAAACAGTCATGGTGTTAATAAATCAGGGGATTTTTTAGAAGTCATGTCTGTGGTGTTAGGATGTCATGTCTGTGGGGCTAGTATGTCTGTGGTGTTAGCATGTCAGTCGTGGGGTTAATATGTCAAAATGTTTTGTTAGTATGTCATGTCTGAGGTGCTGTATGATGTCATGGTTTAGTATGTCTTCGTGGTGTTTAAAATGTCTGTCCTGGGGTTAGATGTCAGTTTGTTGTTAGTTGTCAGTCCTTTTTGATAGTAGGGCAGTCTGTGGGGTTAGTAATCAAGTCTTGTTGTTTGTAAGTCATGCCTGTGATGTTAGTAAATCATGTCTTGGTGTTAGCTTCAGTCTGGGGTGTTAGTTCATATCGAGGTGTTATAAGTCTGTCTGTTTTTATAAAACATGTCTGCGGTTTTTTTTCTGAGGTTGTGGGTAGTACGTTGTTGTGGTATTAGGTCATTCTTTGTGTAATAAGTCATTTCTGGGTGTTTTGTAAGTCTTGTATGTGGTGTTAGTAAGTCATGTCTTGGATTAGTAATCATATCGTTATGTTAGTAAGTCTATCTGTGTGTTAGTATGTCTGTTTTGGGTTTAGAAGAATGTATGTGGTGTAGTAGGTCAGTCTGTGGGTTAGTAAGTCATGTCTCTGATGAGTTTCTGATGTCTGTGGTTGGATGTCATGTCGTGGTATTAGGTCATGTCTGTGGGTTAGTAAGTCATGCCTGTGGTTTAGTAATCAGCGTGGTGTTATAAAACCCTGTTTGGGTTTGTAAGTTTCCTGTGGGGTTTTTAAGTCAGTCAGTGGGGTTAAAAAGTCAGTGTGGGGATTAGTAATCTTATCTGTTATTTTTGTAAGGATGTCTGTGGGATGTATAACATGTTTGTGGTTTGTAAGTCATGTTATGGTGTTATTATGCCAAGTTTGGGTTAGTAGGTCATGTCTGTGGCTTAGTAATCCCGTCTTGTTTTTAAAATCATGTCTGTGGTGTTAGTATTTTGTCTGGATATTAGTATGTCTGGGCGTTGTATGTCTGTGGGGATAGTATTTCTGTGGTGTTAGTATGTCTGTCTGTGGTGTAGTATGCATTTCTGGGGTAGTATGTTGTCTTTTATATGCATGTCGTGGTGTGAGGGCTGTCCCCGTTTAGTATGCATGTCTGTGGGGGATAAATGTCATTTTTTGCGGTATTGAGCATGTATGTCTGTTAGTAAGTCATGTCTTGGGTTTTTTTATGCATTCTGGGTGTTAGAAGTCATATATGTGGTTTGTAGGTCCGTCTGGGTCTATTTTAAAACATGTCTATGGTGTTAAAAATCTGTGTAGGTGTTTGTAAGGTGTTGTGGGTTGGAGTTGTCTGTGGGGCTGTATGTCTGTGGGGTTTTAAAGTCATTCTGTGGTGTTATTATGTCAGAAGTTGTGTTAGTATGTCATGTCTGAGGGGATATGTCAGTCAGTGGTTTGTATTCATTCTGTGGTCTTACAGTCATGTCTGTGGTGTTAGTATGTCTGTTTGTGGTTTTTTATGTCATGTTTTGGTGTTAGTATCGTTGTGGGGTTAGTAAGCAAGTCTGTGTTTTTAGTAATAGCCTGGATGTTAGTAAACATTCTTGGTGTTGCATGTCATGTCTGGGGTGTTAGTAGTTTCGAGGTGTTTAAGCATGTCGTATGTTAGTAAGTCAGTCGGGTGTTTGTATCTGAGGTCTTTGGGGATAGTACGTCATGTCGTGGTATTAGGTCATGTCTGTTGTGTAAGTAAGTCATGTTGAGGGGTTGTAAGTCTTGTATGGGTGTTTAAGTCATGTTGTGGAGTTAGTAAATTATCTGTTATGTTTTTTAAGTCAATCTTTGTGTTGTATTCAATTTTTTATGTTAGTAAGACATGCAGGGGTTTGTGGTCCGTCTGTGGTTTAGTATATGTTGTGGTTTAGAAAAAATTTCTGTCTTTTGAAAATCATATCTGTGATGTTGTATGTAGTCGAGGGATTAGTTGTCGCGGTGTTGATGTTGGGTGTTAGTTTCATGTCTGTAGTGTTAGTATGTAAGTTGTGGGGTTTTTTGTGTTGTGGTGGGTTTTTTGTCATGTTATGGTGTCATAGTAATTCGGATGTTGTTGCATTCTGGGTCATGTATGTCATGTCTGTGGGGTTTGTAATCATGTCCCTTTTGGGGTTAGTAGGGCAATCTGTGGTGCTAGTAAGTCATGTTATGGGGTTTTAAGCTTATCTGTCAGTTAGAAGTCATGTTTGTGGGGTTTAGCATTCATATCGTGGGTTAGTGGTCGTGGGGTTTTAGTTGTCTGTGGGGTTTGTATGTCTGACTTGGGGTTTTGTATGTCATGTTGTGTTTCATAATCATGTCAGATGTTAGTAAGTCATGTCTGTGGTGTTAGTAATCATTTCGTGATGTTAGTTTGTATGCCCATGGTGTTGTTTCTTGGGGTTTGTTGCCCTTTCTGTGGGGGATAGTAGTTCTAATTTTTTGGTTTATTCTGTGGTGTTAGTATGTCATGTCGTGGTTAGTATGTTTTGTCTATACGTGTTGCATGTCTTGGTGTTGTATTCATGTCTGTGGGGATAGTATGTCTTGATGTAGTTGTTTTTGTTGTGGTGTTAGATTTTAGTCTGTGGGGGTTTTGTATGTCATGTCTCTGGTGTTGTATGTCATGCTATGGTTTAGTAGTCATGTTTTTGTTTAGTAAATATGTCTGTGTTTTGTATTCATCCTTGACGTTAGAAAACAGTCTTGGTGTTATATTTTGTTGTGGGGGTTGTAAGTCAAACTGGGGGTTTAGAAGTCATGTTGTGAGGTTAGTAAGTCATGTCTTGTGTTAGTATTGAGGGCTTGGGGGATATATGTCATTCTGTGGGATTAGGTAGTCTGTTGTGTTAGCAATCATGTCGTGGTTTTAGTAATTTGTCTAGGTTTTTAGTAAGTCATGTCGTGGGGTTTGGAAGTCTGTCATGGTTTACAAAAATATCTGTGGGTAAATAGGGCACATTGTGGATTAGTAAGTATGCCTGTGTGTTTGTAAAATCACGTCTGTGGGGTTGTAAATAATTCTGTGGTTTTTAGTATGTTATGTCTGCATATTTTATTCTGTGGTGTTAGATGTTGTTTTGTTAGATGTCATGTCTAAGGTGTTATTATGTACGTCTGTGGTTTGTACCTCTTGGGGTTAATGTCATGCTGTGGTGAAGTATGTAAATCCCTGGGGTTGTATGTCATGTCTGTGGGGATGTGTGTCAGTCTGTGGTGAGAGTATGTCATTCTGTGGTTTTAGTAACATGTCTGTGGGGTTAGATGCTTCTGCAGTGTTAAAAGTCATATCATGGGTTAGTAGGTCACCTGTGGGGCTACTAGTCATGTTTTTGTTAATAAAGCTTCTGTGGTGTTAGTAATCTATTGTGGTGTTAGTAGTCCTGTCTGTGGTTTGTATGTTGTGGGGTTAGTATTCATGGTTTGGTGAGATGTCAGTTGTAAGTTAGTATGCTGCGGTGTTAGTATGTCTTCTGTGGGGTTTGCATGTCATGTTTAGTGTTAGAAAGTCATATCAGTGGTGTTAGAGGTCACGTCGGGGTCTACTAAGTCTTTCTATTTTGTTAATAAGTCATGTTTTGTGGGTTGTAAGTCAGTTTTTGGTGTTAGTATTCATTCGGAATGGTTTGTATGTCTGCGGTGTTAGTTTTCATGGCTGTGGTGTTACATGTCATGTCGTGGTGTTAGTTGTCTTTGGAGTTGTAGTCATGTCTAGGTTTTACATGTCAGCTGTGGTGCTAGTACGTCATGTCTGTGGTGATTAATTTTATATCTGTGCGTTAGTAAACATGTCTGGGGCTAGATGTATGTCGGGTGTTATATTATGTCTTTGGGGTTAGTATGTCATGTCTGTGGGGTTAGAATCAACTCTGTGGTGTTAGAATGCAGGGGGGTGTTAGTATTTCATGTCGTGGTGTTAGTATGTCATGTCTGTGGAGTTTTAAAATCAAGTTTGTGGCGATAATCATGTCTTTAGGTTTGAAGTCATGCCTGTGACGTTATAATAAGTCTGTGGATTAGTTGCAGTCTCTGGTGTTATAAGTCTGTTGTTGTTTGTATTCTGTCATTTTTATGTCATGTCTGTGGGGGAGAGTTTTATCTTTGTGTTAGTTTGTCATGATGTGGTGATGTATGTCATGTCTTGGTATTTATGTCATTTTGTGCTGTTAGTAATCATGTCTGTGGGTATAGTCATTCTGTGGGTTAGGGTCATGTAAATGGGGTTTGTAGGGGCCGTTGTTTGCAGAATTGTCATGGGGTTAAATCTGTGGGTGTTAGATGTACTTGTGGTGTTAATGTCTTCTGGGTGTTTGTATTCATGTTTTTGTTTGTATGTCATGTCTATGTGCTAGTATGTCATTCTGTGGGGTTAGAATTTATGTCTGTGATGTTTGAAAAACATTCTTGTGTTAGCATGTCATGTCTGTTGTGTTTGTATCATATTGAGGGTTTGTAAGTCATGTCGTGATGCTAGAAGTCAGTTTGCAGTGTTTGTATCTATCTTGGTGAAAATACGTCATGTCGTGGTATTTGGGCTGTCTGTTGGTAAGTAAGTCATGTCTGTGGGGTTAGTAAGTCATGAATGGGGGTTGAATTTTTGTCTGTGGATTAGTAAAACATATCTGTTATGTTAGAATCTATCTGTGGGGTTAGTATTCATTTTGTACTGTTAGTAAGCATGTATTATGTTAGTAGGTCACCCTGTTTTTTAGTAAGTCATTTTGTGGTTTAGAAGTCTTCTGTGACGTTAGTAAGTCTATCTGTGATGTTGTATTAAAGTCTGAGGGGATTGTATTCTTAGTGTTTTATGTTGTGGTGTTTGTTGAAAGCTGTAGTGTTTGTATGTGAAGTATGTGGGTTATATTCTGTGGTGTTTGTATGTCTGTTGTGGGGTCAGTATTAAGTCTTGGTGTTATTCATGTCCGTGGGGATGTATATCATATCTGCATGTTATAAGTCATGTCTATGGTGTTAAGGGCACGTCTGTGGTGCAGTAATATGCTATGGGGTTAAAAACTGTCTGGTGTTTGTAATCATGTTGTCTGTTGTATGTCTATTGTGGTGTTATTGTCTGTGGGGTTAGCATGCCAGCTGTGGGGTTAGTATTCTATGGCGTTGTAGTCAGTCGTGGGGGTTGAATGTTATGTGTGTGGGTTTAGTATTCATGTCTGTGGGGTTATATGCATGTTGTGGGGTTTGTAAGTAATGTCTGAGGTGCTAAATGTCATGTCTGTGGGTTAGTATGTTGTCTGTGGTGTTGTATGTCATGTCTGTGGGGTTAGTATGTCATTCTGTGTTGTTTGTTGTCATTCTATGGTTAGTAGTAGTTGTTGTGTTTGTAAATCATGTCTTTAATGTAAGTCAGCCTGTGATGTTAGTAAGTATTTTGGTGTTAGTTTTTATGTTGGTGTTAGTACGAGGGCTCTGGTGAAGTATGTCATTCTGTGGTATTAGGGCATGTTTCTTTTGTTAGTAAGTATGTCTGTGTTGTTATTAAGCATGTCTGGGGTAGTAGTCAGTCCGTGGGGGTTACATTATGTCTGTGGGGGAAAGTATTCATATCTGGGTGGGGTGTGTATGTTGTGGTGTTGTATGTCATGGTGTGGTGTTGAAGTAATGTTTGAGGTGTAAATGTCATTTGGGTTAGTATTCATATCTATGGATTAGTATGTCTTTCTGTGGTTTATGCATGTCGTGGTGTTAGTATGTCAGTCCCTGGTTTATATGTCAGTCTGTTGTTTGTATGTCTGGGTGTAAAATGTCATGTCTTGGTATTAGTATGTCTTTGGGGTTTTATGTCTGTGGTGTTAGTATGTCTGTTTTTGGTTTTAGTACAAGAATTTGAGGGGTTACTACGCTGTGGGGTTATATGTCATGTCTGTGTGTTTTTGTCTGTCTGTGGGGTTTAGTATGTTGTTTGGTGAAGTGGATCTCTGTTTTTAGAGTGTTCTTTTTTGGTGTTGAAGTCCCCCCCCGTTGTGTGTTGCATGTCATGTCTTATGTTAGTAAGCATGTCTGTGGTGTTAATGGGCATGTCTTGGTGCTATAAGTCATGTCTTTGTTTAATAAGTCATTTGTGATGTTTGTAAGTCATTTTTGTGGGGTTAGATGTAGTCTGGGGGTTATAGTCATGGTTGTGGTGTTACTGCCATGTCTGGGGGTGTTAGTATTTTGTGGTGTAAATAGTCTCACTGTGGTGTTAGCATGTCATGTCTGTGGTTTAGTTGTCCTTCTGTGGTTTATATGTCTTTTTGGGGTTTTGTATGTCATGTCTGGGTGCTTAAGCCCCCGTCTATGGTGTTAATAAGTATGTAATGGTTTGTAATTCAGGTGGGTGGTGTTTGTATTCAGTCTGTACGTTACATGCCTGTGGGGTTAGTATTCTTTTGGGGTTGATGTCATGTCTCTGGTGTTAAATGCTATGGGGTTGTATGTATTCTGTGGGGTTTTTTATTCATATCGTGGTGTTAGTATGTTTGCTGTGGTGTAGTATGTCATGTGTGTGGTGTTATATGTCTGTGTTGGTGTTAGTAAGAATTTGAGGTGCTAATATGTCTTCTGTGGTGTTAGTAGTCATATCTATGGGTTAGTAGTCTTGTCTGTGGTGTTAGTAGTCAGTCTGGGTGTTAGTATGTCATGTCCATGGGGTAGTATGTCATGTCTGTTGTATTAGATGTCTTTTGGTGTAAAATGTCATGCTGTGGATTGTATGTCTTTGGTGTTTTATATCTGTGGTGTTAGTATTCATTTTTTGGTTTTTGTACAAGAATTCTGAGGTGTTACTAGTCTTGGTGTTATATTCATGTCTGTGTGTTAGTTGTCAGTCGTGGTGTTAGATGTCAGCTGTGGGTAGTATGTCATGTCTGTTTTTAGAGGTTCATTCTTTGGGGTTTAGTAAGTCTGTCTGCGTGTTAGATGTCTGTCAGTGGTTAGAAGTCATGTCTGTGGTGTTAAAGGGATGTCTGTGGGCTATAAGTAGTTATTGTGTCAATAATCATGTCGTGATGTTAGTAAGTCATGTTTGTGGTGTTAGTTGTCATGTTTGGTTTTAGTTTTGTGGTGTTTATGTCTGGGGGTGGTGTTTGCATGCCAGTCGAGGGGTTAGTATGTCTGTGGGTTTAAATATGTATCGCTGATGTGTTAGATGTCATGTCTTGGGGTTAGTATGTCATTCTGTGGTGTTAGTATGTCATGTCTGTGGTGTTATATACATGTCTGTGGGAGTAACCACGTCTATGGTGTTTAAAAAGTCTGTATGTGGTTTAGTAAATTTAGGGGGGTGGGGGTTAGTAGTCATGTCTGTAGCGTTTCTATGCCTGTGGGGTTAGTATGTTATGGGTTAGTATGTCAGGGCTCTGGTGTTGAAGTCTATGGGGTTAGTATGTCTGTCTTTTGGGTTAGATGTCATGTCTGTGGTTTGAGTTGTCTGTGGGGATATGTCATGGGGTTTTTTTAGTTGTCATGTGTTGGGGTTTGTAAAATAATGTTTGAGGGCTAATATTTATGTCTGTGGTGTTGTATATATATCTATGGTGTTAGTATGTTTGTCTGTGGGGTTATATTTAGTCTGTGGTGTTGTATGTATGTCATGGGGGTTAGTAGTAGTTTTTGTATTTTATGTCGGGTGAAGAATGTCTGTCTGTGGTATTAGAATTTTTGGGGTTTTATATCTGTGGTGTTAGTTTTTATGTTTTGGTTTTAGTAAGAAAATTTTGAGGTGTTACTACGTCTGTGGGGTTATATGTTTCTGTCTGTTAAGTCTGTCTGTGGTGTTTGTATGTCATACGTGGGGATAGATGTCATGTCTGTTTTGAAGTGTGTTTTTTCTTTGGTTAGTAAGTAATGTCTGTCGTGTTACATGTCTGCTGTAGTGTTAGTAAGTCATGTCGTGGGGTTAATAGGTCTGTCTGGGTGTAGTAAGTCTGTCTATTTGTTAATAAATCATTCGTGTGTTAGTAAGTCATGTTTTGGGTTTGTATGTCATGTCGTGGTGTTGATTCTGTGGTGTTAGATGTCATGGTTTTGGGGGTTTTGCATGCCCATGTCTGGGGGTTGTATGTCTGTGGTGTAATTGTCATCGCGTGGTTGGGGTGTCATGTCTGTGGTGTTGTATGTCTGCTGTGGGGTTTTATTCATTCTGTGGGGTTAGTATGTCATGTCTGGGTGCTATAAGCCATGTCTAGGTGTTAATAAGTCATGTAGTGGGGTTAGTAATTCAGGGGGGGTGTTAGTAGTCATGTTGTAGCATTTTCTAACCGTGTGTTAGTATGTTATGGTGTTAGTAGTCATTCTCTGGTGTTAGAATGTCTTGGATTGTATTCATTCTGTGGGGGTTTTGTATGTCATGTCTGTGGGGTATTTTTGTCTGTGGTGCTAGTATGGGCAGTCTGTGGTGTTAGTATGTATGGTTTGTGCTAGTAAGTAACGCTGAGGTGCTAATATTCTGTTGTGGGGTTAGTATGTCATGTTTTGATGTTTTATGTCATGTCTTGGTTTAGTATGTCATTCGTTGCGTTAGTAAAATATATTGAGGTGTTGGGAATCAGATGTGATGTTAGAAAGCATGTCTGTGGGGTTAGTATCTGAGGTCTATTGTGATATAGTCATTCTGTGGTATTAGGTCATGTCTGTTGTGTTAGTAATCATTCGTTTAGTAAATCCCTGTCTCGGTGTTAGTAAGTCAGTTTTGGGGGTTTGTAAATCATGTCTGTGGGGTTAGTAATCACTGTGTGGTGTTGTAAATCTGTCGGGTTTTCGTATGTCATTTTCTGCCTATTGTATGTCTGTGGGATTAGTATTCTGTCTGTGGGGTTAGTAGTTTTAGTCTGTGGTGTTAGTATGTCTGTGGGGTTTGACTTGTGGTGTTGTAGTATGTCTGTGGGGTTATATGTCATGTCTTGGTTTTATGTATGTCTGTGGTGAAGTATTCATGTCTGTGGTGGAGTATTCGTGTTTATGGTGTTAGTAAATCGTCTGTGGGTAAGATGTTATGTCTGTATTTAGTAATCAACTGTGGGGGTTAGTAGGGGCAATCTGTGAGGCTAGTAAGTCATGTCTATTTGTTAAAAAGTCATGTTTGGGGTTAGTAAGTCATGTCTGGGTGTTAGTAAACATGTCGTGGTTTTTAGTAAAGTCATGCTGTGGAGTTGTAAATCATGTCGTGGTGTTAGTTTTTCGGTCGTTGCTAGTAAGTCATTTTATTGGTTTTAAAAAGTCAGTTGTGGGGTTTGTAATCAGGTCTTGGGGTTAGTAGTCATGTTGAAGGCTAGTTGTCATGTCTGGGTGTTAGTTGCCAGTTGTGGTTTAGTAAGTAAGTCTGAGGTGAATATGTCATGTCTGTGGTGTTCTTTTCATGGGGTGAGTTAGTAAGTCAGTTTGGTGTTAGTTGTCATGTCTGTGGGATAGATGTCAGGGCTCGATGTTAGTATCTCTTTTGTTGTTATATCTCATTCTGTGGTATGATGTCATGTCTGGTGTTATAAGTATTTTCTGTGGTGCTAGTATGTCATGCTGTGATGTTATAAGTCTGTCTTGGGGTTAGTAATCATGCTGTGACGCTAGTAAGATTTTTTGGGTGTTAGTAGTTGTTGTGATGATATCATTCTGTGTGTTGTAATCATGTCTTTGGTGTTAGTTTCATGTCTATGGTTTTAGTATGCATGTCTGTGGGTTAGCATGTCGGTTGTGGTGTTAGTAATCATTTTGTTGTGTTGTAAGTCATATCCTTTGGTGTTTTAAGCCTGTTGTGGTTTATTTTAAATCATGTTATGGTGTTAGTATGTTATTTTTGCGTTTTAGTAATCTGTCGTGGCCTTAGTGCCTGGTGTTGTACGTCGTGGTGTTTGTATATTGTGTTTAGTTGCCATGTCTGTGGTGTTAATATGTCATGCTTGGGGTTTGTAAGTCTGTTGTGGTGTTAGTGTTTCATTCTGTGGTGTTAGTATGTCTGTTTGTGGTTCAGTATGTCTTCTTGGTGTTTTAAAAGTCATGTCTGTTGTGTTAGTAATCTGTCTGTGGTGTAGTAAGTCATTCTGTTGTTAGTAACGTCTGTGGTTTACATGTCTGTTTGTGGGGGTTAGTAAGTCATTTTGGTTTTGTTATAAGTCATGTCTGTGGTTTAGTAAGCCATGCGTGGTGTTGTAAGTCATGTCTATGGTTTATTATGTTAGTCTGCGTTTAGTAAGTCATGGGTGTGGCCTTAGAGGGCTCTGGTGTTAGTCGTTGGGGGTTAGTATATCTGTGGTGTTTATATGCCAGTCTATAGGTTTAAAAGTCTGTCTGTGGTTTTGTAAGTCATTCTGTGGTTTTAGTAAGTAAATTTTGTGGTGTTAGTTTTCATGTTTGGGGTTAGTATGTCATGTCTGTGGTGTCATATGTCAGTCTGTGGTGTTTAAAATGTCATGTCTGTGGGTTATAAGTCATGTCTTGGTTTATAAGTCATTCTGTGATTTTAGTAAGTATGTCCTGGTGTTATATTCATGTCTGTGGTGATAGTATGTCATGTCTCTGATTTTTTAAACTCATGTCTGTGGGTTAGTATCTCATGTCTGTGGTAAGGTCATGTCTGTGATGTTTGTAAGTCATGTCTCTTGTGTTTGTAAGTCAGTCTTTGTGTTGTAAGTCATGTCTGTGGTGTTAGTAAAACAGCTGTTTTGTTAGTAATCATGTCTGTGTTGTTAGTAAGTAGTCTCTGGTGTTAGTAAGTCATGTCTTTAGTTTTATGATTTGTGGTTTTTAGTTAGTATTCGTGGGGTTTTGTTTTTATGTTGTGGGGTTAGTTGTCATGTTGTGGTGTTAGTATGTTGTCTTTTTGGGTTTTTTAAATAGGGCTGTGGTTTAGATTATTCTGTGGTTTTTTGTAGTCTGTGTTGTCAGTCAGTGGGGGATAAAAATGAAAAGTTGTGGTTGAGGTGACTTGTTGGAAAAAGAAATGATTTCTGAAGTCAATTGCTCAACAAATTTACTTCAAAATTTGTGAGACAGATCCCAAAGGGCTGTCCCTGAGAGAAAAAAGAGGGGAGAGAGAAAAGGAAAGAGGAAAAGAGAGAGAGAGAAGAGAGAGAGAGAGGAAGAGAGAGGGGGAGAGAGAAAAGAAGAGAGAGAGAGAGGGGAAAAAGATAGAAAAGAGAGAGAAGAGCGAGAGAGAGAGAGAGAAGGGGAAAAGAAAAAGAGAGAGAGAGAGAAGAGAGAGAAGGAGAAGGAGGAGAGAGAAGGAGAGAGGGGGAAGAGAGAGGAGAGAGAGAGAAGAAGAGAAAAAGGCGAAAGCTGAAAATACCTTTTTCTGTGCTTTTCTGGGTTACCTGGAATCATCCTGGCGTTTGACAACGCTCTCCCCTCTACTAAGTTTTTTGGGGGGTTTGACCCCCCGGGGGAAAAAACTGGGGGAATTCCTTAACCTGTTGTCGCTCTCACCCTTTTAAGCAAGTAGGCCTATGTTTGGGGTGGTAGGGGTGGGACCCGGGGGGCAAATTGAACCTAAGGGGAAAAGACAGCCTCGATGACCCCTGACATTCTGGGGGGTTTTCCTGGGGGGCTAACCCCGCCTACCATGGGGATCGGGTTAACCTGCCTACTAGGGTTATCCTGGGGGGCTAACCCTGCCTACCTCGGTTATCCTGGTGGCTAACTGTTACTAAAAACTGATTTCAATAAGCATAGAAATCTCCCGGAATACTAGAAAGGACGTCCTTCTAGCATCCGCCCGTTTTTTGGGGTTTTTTAAAAAAGTAGTCAGTATCCCGGTCAATTTCAAATTTAAAAATTTGTAAAATTCAATAATGCTTTAGGATTACAAAATTGTAGGCTTAAATAAAAAAAATTAAATTTTAATAATTTATTAACAATTAAGTTGTTGGCATTATTTTCAAAGTAAATTTTATAATCAATTAATAAAAATAGGATAATTTTTCTAAACTTCTCTGTGTACAGTAGTATTGTGCTGAAGGCATATAAAACATCTTTAGGCTTTTACACCTTCTGGTACATTAACATTTCATAAAAAAAACAAACAATACAATTTGTTTTGTTTGTTATAATGCTCTAAGTAGTTCACTATTTCAAATAGGGCAGACTTAACCCGTGATGACTAAAATACTCACATTAACTAAATTCTTGACAACATGGCAATCGAACGCTTGCTTGAAAATTTTAAAAAGACTATAAGCCGAACAGCAATATAACAAGCAACAGGGCAGAACTACAGCTCAGGACCTGGTTTCTCAGAGTGTTTAGGACACACAACCAGTACAACGTAAAAAAAAAACGAAGTCTAGGGTATGTTCTGTGAACAGAGTTGCACAGAAAACAAAAACAAGAAAGTGCGGAGACGATCTTCCAAAAGGGGCCAAAGGGAGAGCGGGTGAGACCTCTTGTTAGAAGCAAAGCCAACCCCACAAAAGACAGCGCAGCCCAGGGGCAGAACTACTCCAACGGGTGTGACACCCCCCCCCCGATCCGTGACTCTGGGACAGCTGTGCCCCCAAAAATAAAGAAGCCCGCAGATAACAATGAAAAACTTGTTAGACAAGGGGGTCAGCTACTTAACATTCACGAACTATGAACACTGAATAATACATAAATGTTACATCCTACCTAATAAATATAAATAAGTCAAATAATAATATAAAGTAATATATTTACAATTTAGCTATTATTGCAAAAATAAGCAATATAAAATTATATGAACAGGTAATATACATTATATGCATTGTGATCCATTCAGGGGTCGCAATACCCCTCCAAGCACAACAAACGGTCTGTGGCATGCAAAGAGTACGTAACCTTTATTTGGCGCATGTACACACCCTCATTTACAGGCTATCTCCCCCAACCAGCGAACCAAGTGACTGAGAGTTGACGATGGGGCCCCGTCATTCAACCAGTACCCAGGTTCTAGCCAATGAGAAGATGGTTTTGGCAATCGCAGAGGTTATGTGGGTACCACTCTCCTGTCTGCCCTTGTCATTCCTATTCTAGAGCTGGTTAAAGCACAGTCTCCTCTCTAGTGGCTTCTATTCTGCCTTGCTTACCATGGAGTGAATTAATACCTATTGCTCTACGTAGTGTATATAGTGTAAATACTTCTGTTCTAAATTGGTGAAGGATAATATAAGTCAAAAGTTTTCTGCTGTGTTTATTTTGCTCCCTTTACAACCAGGATAACAGGGCATTTTTACTCATGGGTTGTAATACGGTCGCACTAGGAGTTGCATTAATGTCTTTCACATCATTACTCTTATAATAACTCATATCACTTTAATTACACATTTAATATAAAAATTTAGAGTCACTCTTGTGCCAAGCACTTCCTGTATTTCACAGTGTCTATTTCACTAAGTTATGCCCCTCATACTAGGGCAGTACACAGTATCGTATCTCTGCATACTCGTAGTTATGTACATCAGTGTGGAGACAGGATAGCATAGACAAGCACGACTCGTTGAGGCTTGATCATAGTAGTGGAGACTGAATATGAACAGTAGCCTTGTGCAATAGACAGGAAACGGCATTCCACTCTTAAGTACGGGTGCAGTAACTTAAGGTGTGTAGTGAGGGGGGTGTGCGGCAGGACTGTGTTCCGCCACTCAGTAACTAACATCGCCCACACAACACTACACACTTAACACTCAGCCTTTGTCTCCAACTGTCTCCTCCTCACACCAACATATATCACCACTACTGTGAATATATAAATAGAATAATTAGACATGAGTATACATAGTTAACATGGGCTGGATAGCTTGAGTTACTTTGCTGAATTTGACATAGCAAGTAACAGAAGGTATCTGGGCATATAATTACGTTAATTTAAATGTAACTGATAATTAAAGACATGACAAAGCGTCAGCAATTACATTACAATGACCACTGATATGTTGTATACTAATAGAGTATGGCTGGAGTCTGAGAGCCTACCTCATGATCCTAGCATTTTTAATCTTCATTGTGTTTATGCAAGTGAGTGGATTGTGGTCTGAAAAAACGTTAATTTTAAATGGGAAAGTGCCCAAATACACGTCAAAATGTTCCAAGGACACCACAAAAGCTAGAGCCTCTTTCTCAATAGTGGCATAATTTTTCCGGTGTCGTTTGAGCTTAGATAAATAGTAACATATAGGATGGAGAATGTCAGTGGATGTTGACTGTTGGAGCAGCACAGTACTCACTGCATAACTACTCGCATCTATATATAAAAAAAAGGGAAGGTTGAAATTAGGACTCCTCAATACAGGAGCAGAGGAAAGCAGATGCTTCAACCGTGTAAATGGTTGAGCAATCCTTAGTCCAGATGAACTGAACTTTGCTACTAGTAAGCTCAGTGAGAGGTGTAGGTGGAGGTGTGTGTGTTGGCTTGCCTGTCACTTGACACACGTGGCAACGTCGCACATGATCAGCTACTGTTTCCTTCCTTTTAGGCCAAGTAAAATGTTTTGCCAATTTACCGAGTGTCTTCTTGACACCCAAATGTCATCCAATTGGACTTTTGTGAGCAAAATCAATGGCTTGTTCACGAAATGTAACTGGTAACACTACGAGCTGCTTGACTGTGGTGGAAACACTATCAGCTGACAACTTACATGTATTTTTCTCCATCAGTACACCATTACTATAATAGTAACAATTATTGAGATCCTTTGCTTCACTCTCAGTAACCGCTATATCTCTCAGTCTTTCCAGTGACTGATCAACAAACTGATCCCTGATTAAATCATTATGAGTTAGAAATTTAACGTCAGTAGTGTCCTGACTAGGTTGATGGCAGGGGGGAGTCAGTGTTAATGATCCTTGGCACAGAGCATCACTAAACAACATATACAAGCCCAAATCATTGTCATCCACTAACTCAACAGGAGACAAGGATGGTTGTTTTATCTTTGACATAGCTCTAGTAATTGTGCTGAGAGGAAATAAAATAGGCTTCTCTCTACAAGCTTCAATGACATAATTATCATCAGTGGTATTATCAATCACAAGTGGCTCCTTACATATACCAACACGAAAGAAATCATTCCCTATCAACAAGTCCACTGACCTGATGGGAAATACACCACTGGATACACCCACTGAAATATAACCAGTATAATAGCTTGTTTCAATGTAAACTTTGTGTAGAGGTACTTTTATAACAGCCCCACCATAGGCTTCCAACAATACATCTATCTTGCAAAAGGTATCATCAGCTATGGGCAGTACATCTTCTCTTAATAACGTGAGATAACTGCCAGTGTCTCTGAAAGTAATTATCTCAGTTAGATGTGATTCATCAAGTCCTACTTTACCTCTCGATAAGTAAGGACTCATCTCTGAACGAATCTTTTCGTCAGATACACTTTCTGATGCAAGCCATCTATTCTGAGTAATATTATCTAAAACAGTGGGATCAGAGGTATTACTAGGATTTTGGTGCCTTTGTTGCACAGAAGAGGATACAACTTGTGTGGGGGCGCCAGCCGAATGACTGCTTCTGGTATCTCATTCTAAATTATAGCAATACTCTCTAGCATGTCCTTTTCTGTGACAATAGGTACATTTAACTTTCTTCTTATCGGTACCAGATTTCTGTTTAACCACAGAGTCAGATTCAGGATTGTGAGTTGTCCTGGTAAAGGTACGAGAAGTTACAGTAGCAGGTACATCAGGCAGGCACTGATCAGCTGATTTAGGTTGCCAACTTCTAGGACAACTTTTAGTACCTTGTTTCTCTGTGTTTTAGTATGTACAAGTTTGTGAGAAATCTCGTAATTGTCTGCTAATGCTGCAGTTTCCAGAATATCCGAGGCAGTATGATCGATCAGTTGTAAAACTCTTCGTGTAGTAACAAATGAACAAGACTGTCATGGTTATTACTCTTAGCAGCTCTACACCAACTCTCAAATGCAACTTTTTTCTCACGAGCAAACTCTACACAAGTTTGATCTTGTGATCGTTGTAACGTACAAAATGAACGTTGATAACTTACAGTAAAACAAGTTATATGTCTCTAGAATAGTTTCACTGACAGCATCATAACTAATGTACTTGGCAAATGGAAAATCAGCAGTACAAGTTTGAGCTCTTCCTGTCAAAGCAGTATGCAACAAGGTAGCCCAGTGCTTATGTGGCCAGTTCATAGCACATGCCTGGTTCTCAAACACATCAAAATAGGTGTCTAAGTCACTCTCAAAAAACTTAGGAACCATTGAGGCAGCTTTCTGCACATTAAATGTGTCCTGTATTGTACTAACAGGTTTATCAACTTTGTCAAATCTATCAGTCTGTTGTCTTCCGAGACAAACATTTTCTCTCTGGAAATCTTCTTCATTCAATTTCCTCTGTGCCTCTATTTGTGCAGTCTGCAACATAATGAGGCATTCAACCCTCTCAAATTGTTCCTCAGAGATAGGACCAGTGGGTGACGGAGGAGTGGGGAAATTAACATGTCTTTCTGGACGGTCCTTAGGTGGGCACTTTGTCCAGCCATCCCTAAGAGTCTAGATCTGGTCTAGGGTAAGTAGATACAGGTGTAGCATACACGGTACTAGTATGAGGCTGAGTCATACTACCACCTACACCACCTACAATCGGGAAGGTTTGAGTGAGAACGGAGTTACACTAGGCTCAGACACCTCTGCTGTAGTTGCTCTCTCTTCTACATCATCAAATAGAGTCATACTTCCTAATTGTGACACTAGGCTCTCTGTATCTGAATCATAATCAGACATCTCTGCATGTGCAGGAAACAATATGTCTTTAATTAATGCTCTGATAGTTTCTGCAGTGTAATTCCTGTTATACATCACACCGAGATATTTGGCTACTCGCCAACACGTCTGAAGTTTTAATGTACTCAACTCAGACAAAGTCAGAGTATCAATTAACTGTTTCACTTTGACATACATCACGAAAATAAGTGCACTACAAGAGAGTGATTATGGGAAACTATAGTCCTAATAGGAATAATGTGTTGGTTACCTTAGAGCTAGAACTCATTAACAGTATTTTCATCTCCTTGGATCAAGAGACTCAGTCAAGTACATATGTCCACCTAATATGTTATACAAGAAAAAACTCAGTCTTCAGATTAGGAAAGTACTCAAAGTGTTTGACCATAGAGTTAGTAGTATGTCAAACTGGACAATTTCTCCAACACCTTGGATAAGAGTCTCCCGGACAGGCCCCCATTTGTTGCAAAAAAATACTATTTCTAATAAGCATAGAAATCTCCAATGAATACTAGAAAGGACTGCCCTTCTAGCATCCAGCCTGTAACTGGGTTTTTGTAACAAGTAGTCAGTTTTCTGGTCCAATTATCCATTAGAATTCAGTAAGATTCAATAGTGCATCAGGATTACAACTGTTAGGCTACTAACTAAAGAAATTAAATTTTAATAAGTTTATTAATAATTAAGTTGTCTAGGCGTATATTATCAAAGTAAATTATAGTAATCAATTGAATATAATATAGGATACAAGTTCCTACACTTCTCTCGTGTACAGTAGTATGGTGCTGAAAGCACATATCACATCTTTATGGCTTTTAAGTACCGTCTGGTACATTGTTAGCATTTAATAGCATAATACAAATATATACAAGTAAGTTTGTGTGTATGTGTATAAGTGTTCTAAGTAGTTCGCTATGTCTCAAGACTAGACTAGACTTAACCAGTGACTGAATAAAAGTCCTCACATAAACTAACTTCTTGACCAACCTGGCAATCAGAACAGCTTGCTTGAACAATAAAATGACTGATAAGCCGAACAGCAATATAACAAGCAACAGCAACACAGAATCAGGAACAAGGAGATAATATAATGACACTAAGTAGGGACCATCTGCAGATCCTCCACAAAAGTTACAAAACTCCCATACTACTGAATCTAAGTTCAGCATTAGAAAATCCCCGACTGTGACAGTACACAGATACCAGTACAAATTAGGTCAGAAGCTACAGCTCGGGACCCGAGTTTCTCTTAGTGTCTATGTGGCACACAACCTCAGTACAACGTTGAAAATCACTAAGTCTAGGCTGTTCTGTGAACAGAGTTACACAGAATCAACAACGAGAAAACAACAGAGACGATCTTCCAACAAGGGCCTACAAGGGATAGCTGATGAGGGACGTCTTGTTAGGAGAACATGAAACAGACAATAGATAGCGCAGCCCAGGCAGACTACTCCAGGCGAGGTGTGATCACCTCCCCTGATCACGTGACTCTGTGGACTGGTTAGACAATGTTGTCAGATACTTAACACTCGAACTATAAGCACTGAATAATATATAAATGTTACATCCTACCTAACAAATATAAATAAGTTAAATAATAATATAAAGCAATATTTTTACCATTTAGCTATTATCGCATATATAAGCAACATAAAATAATATGAAAAAGTTATATACATTATATACATTGTGACCCATTCAGGGGTCACAATAGATGTGCAGTGATGAGCAGTGATAGGAAGTGATGAGCAGTGATGAGTAGTGATGTTCAGTGATGGGCAGTGATGGGCAGTGATAGGCAGTGATGGGCAGTGTTGGGCAGAGAGGAGCAGTGATGGGCAGGGATGGGCAGTGATGAGCAGTGATGAGCAGTGATGGAAGTGATGAGCAGAGATGAGTAGTGATGGACAGTGATGGGCAGTGATAGGCAGTGTTGAGCAGTGATGGGCAGTGTTGAGCAGTGATGAGCAGTGATGAGCAGTGACGAACAGTGATGTGCAGTGATGGGCATTTATGAGCAGTGATGGGTAGTGATGGGCAGTGATAGGCAGTGATGGGCAGTGATGAGCAGGGATGAGCAGTGACGGGCAGTGATGGACAGTGATACATATTGATAGGCAGTGATGAACAGTGATGGAGAGTGATTGGCAGTGATGAGCAGTGATGGGCAGTGATGGATAGTGATGGACAGTGATGGGCTGTAATGGGCAGTGATGGGCAGTGATGGGCAGTGATGGGCAGTGATGAGCAGTGATGGGCAGTAATGGGCAGTCTTGGACAGTGATGGGCAGTGAGGAGCAGTAAGCAGTGATGGGCAGTGGTACACAGTGATGGGCAGTGATAAGCAGTGATGAGCAGTGATGGGCAGTGAAGAGCAGTGATGGGCAGTGATGGACAGTGATGAGCAGTGATGAGCAGTGATGAGCAGTGATGGGCAGTGATGGGCAGTGATTGGCAGTGATGGACAGTGACAAGCAGTGATGAGCAGTGATGGGCAGTGATTGGCAGTGATGGACAGTGATATGCAGTGATGGGCAGAGATGGACAGTGATGAGCAGTGATGAGCATTGATGGGCAGTGATGGGCAGTGATGGGCAGTGATGGGCAGTGATGAGCAGTAATGGGCAGTGATATGCAGTGATGAGCAGTGATGAACAGTTATGGGTAATGATGGGCAGTGATGAGCAGTGATGGGCAGTGATTGGCAGTGATGGATAGTGATGAGCAGTGATGGGCAGTGATGGGCAGTGATGAGCAGTAATGGCAGTGATATGCAGTGATGAGCAATGATGAGCAGTTATGGGCAATGATGGGCAGTGATGAGCAGTGATGGGCAGTGAGTGGCAGTGATGGACAGTGATTGTCAGTGAGCCTAAATCTCCCTTATTGGCCCTTGTTGGAAGATCATCTCTGTCTCATTGTTGTAGGTTCTGGAGACTGTTCACAGAACTTTGTATAGACGTAGTGATTTTCGAAGTTGTACTGAGGTTGTGTGTCGCATAGACACTCTAAGCAACTCAGGTCCTGAGCTGTAGCTTCTGACCTAATTTGTACTGGTATCTGTGTACTATCACAGTCGGTGATTTTCTTATGCTGAACTCAGATTCAGTATTATGGGAGCTTGGTGACTTTTGTGGAGGATCTGCTGATGGTCCCTACTTAGTGTCGTTATATTATCTCCTTGTTCCTGATTCTGTGTCACAGTCGCTTGTTATATTGCTGTTGGGCTTAGCATTCTTTTTATTGTTCAAGCAGACTGTTCTGACTGGCAGTCGGTAAAGAACTTAGTTTGAGAGGACTTTGTCAGTCATTTGTTTAAGTCTAGTCAAGTCGTGAGACATAGCGAACTACTTACAGCACTTACACACATACACACAAACTTACTTGTACATATTTGTAATATCTTATTAAATGTTAATGTACCAGATGGTACTTAGGACATAAATATGTGATATGTGCTTTCAGCACAATAATACTGTACATGAGAGAAGTGATTAATATTATTTTGATTACTGTGATTAATTTAATTTAATTTAATTTGATATACGCATAGACAACTTAATGATTAATATATTTATTAAATTTTAATTTCTCTAGTTAGTAGCCTACCAGTTGTAATCCTGAAGCACTAATAATTCTTATTGAATTCTAATGGATAATTGGACAAGGATACTGACTAATTGTTACGAAAAGCCAGTAACAGGCTGGATGCTAGAAGGGCAGTTCTTTCTAGTATTCACTGGAGATCTCTAAGCTTTTAGAATCGCGGTTTTTGTAACAAATGGGGGCCTGTCCGGGATGCTCTTGATCCAAGGTGTTGGAGAAATTGTCCAGTTTGACATACTAGTAACTCTATGATCAAACACTTTGAGTACTTTCCTAAACTGAAGACTTTGAGTTTAGTCTTGTACAACATACCAGGTGGATGTATGTACTTGACTGAGTCTCTTGATCCGAGGAGATGGAAATACTGTTTATGAGCTCTAGCTCTAAGACGACCAACACTAAATTCCTATTAGGATTATAGTTTCCCATAATCACTCTCTGGTAGTACACTTATTTTCGTGATGTATGCCAAAGTGAAACAGTTAATTGATACTCTGACTTTATCTGAGTTGAGTACATTAAAACTTCAGACGTGTTGGCGAGTAGCCAAATATCTCGGTGTGACATATAACAGGAATTACACTGCAGAAACTGTTAGAGCGTTAATTAAAGATATATTGTTTCCTGCTCATACAGAGATGTCTGATTATGATTCAGATTCAGAAAGCCTAGTGTCACAATTAGGAAGTATGACTCTATTTGATTACTTAGAAGAAAGAGCAACTATGGCAGAAGTGTCTGAGCCTAGTGAACCTCCACTCACACCTTCCCGCCTCACTGACACAATAGTACAGAGTGTAGCTGGTAGGATGACTCAGCCTGATACTTGTACTGTGTATGCTACACCTGTATCTACTTATTCTAGACCAGATCTAGACTCTCTAGGGACGGTTGGACGAGGTGTCCGACCTAAGGACCGTCCAGACCACATTAGATTCCTTTACTCCTCCATTACCCAGTGGTTCTTTCTCTCAGGAACAGTTTGAGAGGTCGGAACGCCTCTTTATGTTGCAGACTGCACAAATAGAGGCACAGAGGAAATTGAACGAAGAAGATTTCCAGAGAGAAAATGTTCGTCTGGGAAGACAACAGACTGATAGATCACAGGACACATTTAATGTGCAGAAAGCTAGCATCCATGGTTCCTAAGTTTTTTGAAAGTGACTTAGATACCTATTTTGATATGTTTGAGAACCAGGCACGTGCTATGAACTGGCCACATAAGCACTGGGCTACCTTGTTGCACACAGCTTTGACAGGAAAAGCTCAAACTTGTACTGCTGCTTTACTATTTGCCAAGTACATTAGTTATGACGCTGTCAAACAAACTATTCTAGAGACACATAACTTGTTACCTGTAAGTTATCAACGTGCATTTCGTACATTACAACGACGACAAGATCAAACTTGTGTAGAGTTTGTCCGTGAGAAAAAAGTTGCTTTTGAGAGATGGTGTAGATCTGCCAAGTGCAACAACTACGACAGCCTTGTTCAGTTGTTACTTCACGAAGAGTTTAACAACTGTATGTCTGCAGACATACAAGAATATCTGATCGATCATGCTACCTCGGATATTCTGGAAACGGCAAGTATTAGCAGACAATTATGAGATTTCTCACAAACTTGTATGTACTAAAACACAGAGAAACAAGGTAACTAAAAATTGTCCTAGAAGTTGGCAACCTAAATCAGTTGCTCATTGCCAGCCTGATGTACCTGCTACTGTAACTTCTCGTACCAGGAAAACTCACAATCCTGAATCTGTCTCTGTGGCTAGACAGAAATCTGATATCGAGAAGAAGAAAGTTAAATATACCTATTGTAACAGAAAAGGACATGCTAGAGAGTACTGCTATAAGTTAGGAAGAGATACGAGAGAGAGTCATGCGGCTGGTGCCCCCACACAAGTGTATCCTCTACCGAGCAACAAAGGCACCAAAATCCTAGTAATACCTCTGATCCTACTGTTTCAGATAATGTTACTCAGGATAGATGACTAGCTTCAGAAAGTGTATCTGATGAAAAGATTCGTTAAGCGATGAGTCCTTACTTATCGAGAGGTAAAGTAGGATTTGACGAATCACATCAGAGATAATTACTTTCAGAGACACTGGCAGTTGTCTCACGTTATTAAGAGAAGATGTACTGCCCATAACTGATGATACCTATATCAAGATAGATATATTGTTAGAAGCCTATGGACGGGTTGTTATAAAAGTAAGGAACCACTTGTGATTGATAATTCCACTGATGATAATTATGTCATTGAAGCTTGTAGAGAGAAGCCTATTTTATATCCTCTCAGTGCAATTACTAGAGCTATGTCAAAGATAAAACAACCATCCTTGTCTCCTGTTGAGTTAGTGGATGACAATGATTTGGGCTTGAATATGTTGTTCAGTGATGCTCTGCACCCAGGATCATTAACACCAACTCCCCTGTGTCATCAACCTAGTCAGGACACTACTGACGTTAAATTTCTAACTCATGATGATTTAATCAAGGATCAGTTTGTTGATCAGTCACTGGAAAGACTGAGAGATATAGCAGTTACTGAGAGTGAAGCAAAGGATCTCGATAATTGTTATTAATATAGTAACGGTGTACTGATGGAGAAAAATACATGTAAGTTGTGAGCATTTAGTGTTTCCACCACAGTCAAGCATCTCGTAGTGTTACCAGTTACATTTCGTGAACAAGCCATTGATTTTGCTCGCAATAGTTCCATAGGAGGACATTTGGGTGTCAAGAAGACACTCAGTAAACTAGCAAAACATTTTACTTGGCCAAAGATGAAGGAAACAGTAGGTGATCATGTGCGATGATGCCACGTGTGTCAAGTGACGGGCAAGCCAGCACACACACCTCCACCTGCACCTCTCATTCCTATCACCGTGGATGGTGAACCATTCTCACGTCTTATTATTGATTGTGTTGGTCCTTTGCCTAGAACCAAACTAGGGAACCAATACTTATTTACTATTATGGACGCTGCGACACGCTATCCCGAAGCTATTCCTATGAGAAAAATTAATGCTCATGCTGTTTTGAGAGTGCTGATGAAATTTTTCTCCCAGGTTGGATTGCCACGAGAGATACAATCAGATCAGGGATCTAACTTCACTTCTAAGATCTCTCGAGAAGCATTATCCCACCTAGGAATAAAGTCTGTACTTTCAACCAGTTATCATCCACAGTCACAAGGTGCTCTAGAGAGATTTCATCAGACATTGAAGTTCATGATGAGAGCTTACTGTGAACATTTTTCTAGAGACTTGGATGAGGGTATACCTTTTCTTCTGTTAGCTATGAGAGAAAGTGAGCAAGAAAGTCTCGGGTTTAGTCCATTTGAATTAATATTCGGACACCAAGTGCGTGGTCCTCTTGCAGTGTTAAAAGACGTGTGGACAGGAAAATCAAATCCATCATTGAGCACTTCACCTTCATTAATGCAGCAACATTTGACAGCCGCTAGAGAGCTTGCTTCAAAAAACCTAGTTTCAGCCCAAGCTAGAATGAAGCAACATTATGACAAGCATGCTGTCTCTCGTTCTTTTAAAGCAGGAGATAAGGCGATGGCTCGGAAATTAGTACCAGGTCACGCTCTACAAGCCAGGTATGATGGTCCCCTGGAAGTAATGAAAAAGCTTAAGACATACTACGCTAGTCCTCTACCTACTACATCTATTCTTCCTAAGACAGAGGAAGAAAACATCAGTTTACCTGACATTTCTAGAGGTATAGAGGTGCATTTAGAAAATTCAGTGACTCTACAATCACTAGACGATTTTCTTAGTAACCTTGGGACTGATAAAGCTGGTGATATTAAAAACATGATTTTGCATTTCCCTGAATTGTTCAGTGATGTTCACAAACGTTGTACTCTGGGTGTACATGACGTTGATGTACAGGGAGCGTCACCCATTAAGCAATCACTATATAGGATGAGTCCAACGAAGCATAAAGCATTGAGAGAAGAGGTTATCTGTTATCTCACGGACTTATTGAGCGCAGTAAAAGTCCATGGGCATCTCCATTTATTTTAGTGGCTAAACCTGACGGTAGTTTCAGGATGTGCACTGATTACAGAAAAGTGAACTCTGTCACCTTGCCTGATGGTTATCCTCTACATCGCATTGACGACCTTATTGACCGTGTGTCAGGAGTCCAGTTTGTCAGCCATTTAGATCTCTTATGGGGCTATTATTAAGTCCCGCTTACTGAACGTGCTCAAGAAATATCTGCTTTTACTGTTCAAGATGGATTGTTTAACTACCTCGTCACCCCCTTCTGCCTATGTAACGCGGCTTCTTCATTCCAATGTATAATGAACGAGTTGACCCACAACTTAGAGGGAGCAGAAGCCTACCTTGACGACTTAGTGGTGTACAGTGACGAGTGGGAACAGCACTTGATGCGTCTCAGAGCATTGTTTGAGAGACTGGCGTACTACAACTTCACTGTTAACTTAGCTAAATGTAGTTTTGGTCAAGCCAAGATTACCTATCTAGGCTTTTGTATCGGCCAAGGTGAGGTTGCTCCTATTGAGGCTAAGGTTCGTAGAATTTCTGAATTTCCAGTGACACAGGATAGGAAGGGAGTACAGAGATTTCTGGGTATGGCAGGATATTATCGCAGGTTCTGTCCAAACTTTTCTCAGATTGCAGCTCCTCTCACTGAGCTTACTAGTAGCAAAGTTCAGTTCACCTGGACTAAAGATTGTTCAGACTCGTTCAAAAGATTGAAACGTTTGCTCTCCTCTGCTCCTGTGTTGAAAAGTCCTAATTTCAATCTTCCCTTCTTTTTACATATAGATGCGAGTGGTTATGCAGTGGGCGCTGTGCTGCTCCAGCAGTCAACATCCACTGATATTCTCCATCCTATATGCTACTATTCATCTAAGCTCAAACGACACCAGAAAAATTATGCCACTATTGAGAAAGAGGCTCTAGCTCTTGCAGTGTCCTTGGAACATTCTGACGTGTATTTGGGCACTTCCCCATTTAAAATTAACGTTTTTTCAGACCACAATCCACTCACTTATATAAATAATATGAAGAGTAAGAATGCTAGGATCATGAGGTGGGCTCTCAGAATCCAACCTTATTCTATTAGTATAAAACATGTAAGTGGTCATTGTAATGTAATTGCTGACGCTCTGTCAAGTCCTTAATAATTATCAGTTACATTAAATTAATGTAATTTTATGCCCAAATACCTTTTGTTACTTGATATGTCATATTCAGCAAAATAACGTAATCCCTCCAGCCCATATTAACTATGTATACTCATGTCATGTCTAATTATGTTATTTATGTATTCACAGTAGTGATGTGTGTGAGGAAACAGTTGGAGACAGAAGCTGAGTGTTGAGTGGGTAGTGTGGTGTGGGCGATGTTACTGCATGGCGGAACACTGTCCTGCCGCAGACCCCGCCCCTCACAACACACCTTAAGCTGTTTCATACTCAAATGTCCATACTGCATAGCATTCCACAACCACTACTTTAGAGTGGAATGTCCTCTCCTGTCTATCGCACAAGACTATTGTTCATATGCAGTCTCCACTACTATGATCGAGCCTCAACGTGTCATGCTTGTCTACGCTATCCTGTCTCTACACTAATGTACATAACCACGAGTATGCAGAGATACGATACTATGTACTGCCCTATTACTAGGGCATAACTTAGTGAAATAGACACTGTGAAATTATAGAAGTGCTTGGCACAAGAGTGACTCTGATTAATGTTTATATTATATTGTTATTAAAGTGACATGAGTAATCAGTAATAATGTGACAGACATTAATGCAACTTCTAGTGCGACCGTTTATCGTGTTGGGGGGTGTTGCAACCCCTGAATGGGTTACAATCTATATATATAATGAATATTAAATTTTCATATAATTTTATATTGCTTATATTTGCGATAATAGCTAAATCGTAAATATATTGCTTTATATTATTATTTGACTTAGTTACTTTTGTTAGGTAGGATGTAACATATTATGTGCTCATAGTTCAAGTCTTGATTGTCTAACTACTGCAATTATCGCTCATTGCTCGTTACTCTGCCGGCTTCTGTTGCTAGGCAGCAACTGTCCACGGAGCTATCACGTGATCCATTGCAGGGGGTGATCACACCTTGCCTGAACTATTCAGTCTGGTCTAGACTCGCTTGGTGGTTGGACGTATTCCTGACAAGTGCCTAAATCTCCCGTATTTGGCCTTGTTAGGGAGATCGTTCTCTGGTCTCATTGTTGTTAGGTTCTGGAGACTCTGTTCATAGACTTTGTACAGGGACTAGATGATTTTCGACAATGTACTGGGTTGTGTGTCGCAATAGACTTCTAAGCAACTCAGGTCCTGTGCTGTAGCTTCTGCACCTAATTTGTACTGGTAATTGTGTTACCATCACGTCGGTGATTACTTATGCTAGAACTTAGATTCAGTATTATGGGAGTGGTGACTTTTGTGGAGGATCTGCTGATGGTCTCTACTTGTTCGTTATATTATCTCCTTGTTTCTGATTCGCTGTCGCAGTCACTTGGTTATATTGCTGTAGGGACAGCCTGTACTGTCTGCCAGACAGCCCATGCGGTCTGCCTGATGCTTAGTTCTTATTTCGTGCACTCTGGGTGCTGCCATCTTTAGCCTTGCCACTTAAGTATGCCAGACTTGCCTCGCTCTCACTCTACATCGGCCTGGCATCAAGTCACATGTACTCCCAGCTCTCTCTCGTGGGCATGGCCTGCCCAGGCTATGGGCACAAACACACCAAGCCTGTGTAACACACTACGACTTAACATTAAGTAAGAAGCTCCGAAGAATTGATATCATTCACAACCCGCTACCAGCCTACCAAACAAGCCGTTATAATGGTGAAGCGGTTGCTTGCAGCGTTGTTTGCGGAGAGGAGAGGAAGAGGTATGAAGTCATCTTCACTTTCATACCCTACACAAGAAGCATCCGTCTCTCACGAGTTTCCTGATGTCGTGTTGCACATTTGAGCATCCAGTCACAGGTACTTGCAGGGATCCAACCCGAAAATTTGCCGAAATTCTCGAGAATTGTAAGTGGTGTCCCAGTGACCTCCACGCTACTGTGTCCCACGCTGTTTCCCAAGTCAAGATGTTCAAGCGTACTTGTATGTTGCTGTTGTTGTCATGCTCAGCACAGCTGTGTTCAGCAATCCAGAGGTGAAGTTTTTGTGGTGATGGTGATTTCTGCGGTCCAGTGTGAGCTTCTCCACGAGTTTGTGGGTGGAGGGGAGGAGGAATGGCCAGATGCCCGCCTTGCCATACACTCACGCACGCTCTCGCACCAGCCTACATACACACTCACCACTGCCCACTCCCTCTGCTGTGTTTTCTGCTGTTTTTCTATTGAATTCATTGCCAGTGCTGTGTGTATCGAGTGCCCGGGAGCCACTCGAAGTACGTGGATTACGACGTCGCACGTGTGTGGGACGATGTCAGTAGACTACAAAGCACGTTGAGTTACCAGATGGTCCCAAGGGCTCATGCTGTGGGTCTGGCTTCCGCATACTTCGACGCCACCCTCGATGCTGCCCGACTTCATGACTTCACGATGTCTGTGAGTCACTCACGATGTCTCTGACGTCACCTCACGATGTTGCTGACTTCACCTTGAGGAGTCTGTGGACGTCACTGCTGCTGACATCACCTTGCGACATCACGCCTGGACATCACTTGATGTCACATCGAGTGTTCTAGTAATTATTTCAGTATTGTCGAGTAGATTGAAGAGAAGATATATGTAGTGGGTTAAATAATCTCTCAGTCAGTGTTCCACATTTTAGTATGTCTTAGTCAGTTTTATGCACAGAAAGCATCTTTGCTAGTTAAAGCCATGTTGTTTACCGTATGTACAGCGGTGTGTTTGTTAAGTTTTCCGTCCTGTGTACCAGTTGAGGTCTGTGGTCAGACCTGGAGTCTGACCACTAAGCACCCGTGACCAGTGTGTTTGACTGTGATTACTCAGCCCTGAGTGTACGAGCTCTTGTACAGAAAGCTTTTTGTCGTTCGCTCGTGTTGTTCTGCAGAATCGTACCTGCTACGATTCCATCGAGATTTGTTTCACTTCAACCTCCAGACCCTTCAGAGTGCAGGTTATGTAGAGAAAAGTCTGGGGACGCTTAGGACTACCTCTGCGATAACTCCACTGTGAGAGATGAGAATCGTCAAGCCGCAGACAGGCCTGTCGGCAGGCGCTGGGTCAGCTCGTTGTCACAAGCTTCAGTGAAGCAGCATGCACAAAGATGTCGTCACTTTGGACTGCTAGCTCTCTCACTGCAGATCGGTTATGATGTACGACTCCCAGTTGTTTCGCCAGTCGTGTCTCTGCCACGTGACTCGCTCCACAACTCGCTCCACGCTCCGCCGGCGTGTGATAGCCCAGCGGACTGTACCAGTTCGAGAAGTGTCTTCTGAGTCGCTGCAGAAGTCTGCCCAGTTGCCGAGTTTTGTCGACGCTCATCGAGGGCACCAGCATGTCGTGCCCCAGGTTGAGTGAAACCTGCAGCGACTCCTAGGTGTCTGCTTCACCGTTCAGAGGAGACCGTACCCTGTTAGTCACAGCTCAGCCGCAGCGACTGTCTCCCTGTGTTGCAGTATCTGTCCAGAAGCAGCAGGAAGGCGTTTGGAGTGATACACTTCGAATGCTCACTGTATGACACGATGTTTTAGCACACCCACATGTTTTTTTTTCCCTCCTGTAGGAAGTTTTTTTTCATGTCCAAATGTATATGTATGTTTTTATTTTGTGGTCTGTGCCCTCGTTCCTACGAGAGAGAGACCGAGTTTCTTTTACTACAGTTATCATGAGGTGGGCTCTCGAACCAAACCTTATTTATTAGTAAAAAACAGTAAAGGGTCATTTAAGAAATTGCTGCGTCTTCAAGTCCTTAATAATTATCAGTTACATTAAATTAATGTTTTTATGCCCAAATACCTTTTTTACTTATTGTCATATTCAAAAAAAAACGTAACCCTCCCCCCATATTAACTTGTATCTCATGTCATGTCAAATTTTGTTATTTATGTTTTCACAGTAGTGGTGTGTAGGAAACAGTTGGAGACAGAGCGAGTGTTGGGGGGTAGTGGGTGTGGGCGATGTTATGCATGGGGAACACTGTCCTGCCGCAACCCCGCCCCTCACAAAACACCTTAAGCTGTTTCATATCAAATGTCCATACTGTTTTACTTTCCCAACCACTACTTTAGAGTGGAATGTCCTCCCCTGCTATCGCACAAGACTATTGTTCTATGCATTTCCCCACTACTATGATCGAGCCTCAACGTGTCTGCTTGTCTACCTACCTGTCTTCCTAAGTCATAACACAGTATGAGAGTACGATCTAGTATTTTGGGGGCATAACTTAGTGAAATAGCACTGTAAAATTATGAAGTGTTTGGGCAAAGGGTGACTCTGATTAATGTTTATTATATTGTTAAAAAAGTGACATGAGTAATCAGTAAAAATGTGAAGACATTAATGCAATTCTAGTGCGACCTTTTATCGTGTTGGGGGGGTTTGAACCCCCTAAAGGGTTTTTCAATCTATATTTTTAAATGAATTTTAAAATTTTTCTTAAAATTTTTATATTGCTTATATTTGCGATAATAGTAAACGTAAATATATTGCTTTATATTTTATTTGACTTAGTTACTTTTTTTAGGTAGGTGTAACATATTATGTGCTCAATTTCAAGTCTTGATTGTCTAACTACTGCAATTATCGCTCATTGCTCGTTACTTCCCCGGCTTCTGTTGCTAGGCAGAAACGCCCACGGAGCTATCCTTTTCGACTGGGGGGGGGGTATCCCACCCTTTCCTGAACTATTCAGTTGGTCTAGACCCCTTGGTGGTTGGACGTATTCTGACAAGTGCCCCAAATCTCCCTTTTTTGGCCCTTGTTTGGGAAGTCGTCTCTGTCTCATTTTTGTAGGTTCTGGAGACTTGTTATAGAACTTTTTTACAGATTAGTGATTTCGACTTTTTACTGAGGTTTTGTGTCGCATAGAACTCTAAGAACCCGGCCTGAGCTGTGCTTTGACCTATTTGTACTGGTATCTGTGACTATCACAGTCGGGATTTTCTTTTGCTGAACTTAGATTTATATTTGGGAGCTTGGTGACTTTTTTTGGAGGATCTTGGGTGGTCTCACTTAGTGTCTTTTTTATCTCCTTGTTTTGATTCGTGTCGCAGTCACTTTTATATTTCTATTGGGCTTAGCATTCTTTTATTGTTCAAGCGACTGTTTCTGACTTCCAGTCAGTAAAGAGCTCTGTTGAGAGGACTTTGTCAGTCATTTTTTTAAAGTTTAGTCGAGTCGTGAGACATAGCGAACTACTTAGAGCACTTACACAAATATACACACAAACTTACTTGTACATATTTGTAATATCTTATTAAATGTTAATGTACCAGATGGTACTTAAGACATAAATATGTGATATATGCTTTCAGCACAATAATACTGTACACGAGAGAAGTGATTAATATTATTTTGATTACTGTGATTAATTTAATTTAATTTAATTTAATTTGATATATGCCTAGACAACTTAATAAATTTATTAAATTTTAATTTCTCTAGTTAGTAGCCTACCAGTTGTAATCCTGAAGCACTAATAATTCTTACTGAATTCTATGGGATAATTGGACAAGGATACTGACTAATTGTTATGAAAACCCAGTAACAGGCTGGATGCTAGAAGGGCAGTCCTTTCTAGAATTCACTGGAGATCTCTAAGCTTTTAGAATCGCATTTTTTGTAACAGTTGTGGTGGTGGTGGTAGTGGTGGTGGTTGTGGTTGTGGTAGTGGTGGTTGTGGTGGAAGTGGTGGTGGTAGTGGTGATGGTGGTAGGGGTTTTGGTGGTAGTGGGGGTGGGGTAGTGGTGGGGTAGTGGTGGTGGGGGGTGTTGGTGGTGGTGGTAGTGGTGGTGGGGGAGGGTGGTGTTGGTGGTGGTTGGTTGGGGGATAGGGGTTGTGGTGGCGGTAGTGGGTGGTGGGGGTGGTGGGGGTAGTGGTGGTGTGGTGGTTGTGGGGTTTTGGGTGGTGGGGAGGGGTGGTGGTGGTAGTGGTGGTGTGGCAGTGGGGTTAGTAGTGGGGTTTGGGGGTTGGGGGTGGGGGGGGTGGGGGTGGTGGTAGTGGTGGGGTGGGGGGGTGGTAGTGGTGGTGGTGGTGTGGTGGTGTTGGGGGTGGTCGTGTGGTGGTGGTGGTGGTAGGGGTGGTGATGGCAGTGGTGGTAGTAGTAGGGTGGTGGGGGCTTTGGGGGTGGTGGTGGGGGGAGGGGGGTGGTGGGGGTGGAGTGGTGGTGGTGGTGGTGGGGGTGGTAGTGGTGGTGTGGTGTGGTGGTGTTGGTGGGGGGGGTGGGTGTGGGGGTTTAGTGGGGGTGATGGTGGTGGTGGTAGTAGTGTGGTGGTGGGGGGGTGGTGGTGGTAGTGGTGGTGATGGTGGTAATGGTGGTGGTAGTGGGGGTTGGTGTTGGTAGTGGTAGTGGTGGTAGTGGGGGTTTGGTGGGGGTGGGGGCATTGGGGGTGGTTGTGGTGGTGGTGGTGGTAGGGGTGGTGGTGGTGAGGTGGTGGTAGTGGTGGGGTAGTGGTGGGGGTAGTGGTGGTGGTGGTGGTATGGTGGTGGTCGTGTGGTGGTAGTGGTGGTGGTGTGGTAGTGGTGTTGGTAGTGGTGGGGGTGGTGGTGGTGGTGGTGGTAGTGGTGGTGGTAGTGGGGTGGTGGTAGTGTGGTGTGGTAGGGTGTGGCATGATGGGCAGTGATGGCAGTGATGAGCGGAGTGCAGGATGTACAGTGATGAGCAGTGATGAGCAGTGATGTGCAGTGATGAGCAGGAGGGCAGTGTGGGCAGGATGAGCGTGACGAGCATGATGTGCAGTGATGTCAGTAATGGCAGTGATGAGCAGAGATGGGAATGATAAGGGGTTTGACATGATGTGCATGATGGCATGAAAAACGTGTTGGGCAGGATGTGCAGTGATGAACTGATGGGCAGTGTCATTATCAGGGCCCTACTTTGTCCACTTTTATTTTGCGAAATCAAAAAGGCAGCTTAGGCAGCTGTGTCCATTTGTATAACGTCTGATAACCTACATGGAAGTAGTGTAGATAAACCCGGACCATCAGGGAAATGAGGAACAACATCAAAGAGGAAATGGGTTAGGGTCCAGGGGGGCCCGGGGCTGGTCAGAGCACTATGGTGGGAAAGGGCTGGTTACTTGGTCTGCTTTTTGCTGACCCGCGGCGAATAGCTTTCTCTCCTTGGGGCAGGAACATGTGGAGATGGTGGGGTGGTGGTATGATGTGGTGGGGGGGTGGTGGAAGTGGGGAGTGGGATGGTGGTTGTATAGTGGTGGTGGTGGTACAGTGGTGGTGGTGGTGGTGGTGGGGTATGGGATGGGGGTTGGGTGGTGGTAGTAGTGGTGGTGGGGAATGGTGGGGGTGGTGGAGGGTTTTGGTGGTGGTGGGGGTGATGGTGTTAGTGGTGGTGGTTATGGTGGTGGTGGTGTGGTGGTGGTGGTGGGGGTGGTGGTTGTTGGTGGTGGTGGTGGTGGTGGTTGATGTGGGGGGGGGTGGCGGTAGTGGGGGGGTGGGGGGAGGGGGGTCGGGTTGTGTTGGTGATAGTGGTTCTGGTGGTGGTGGGGTGGTAGTGGTGAGGTAGTGGTGGTGGTGGTGGTATGGGGATGGTGGTGTGGGGGGTGGTAGTGGTGGTGGGGGTTGTGGTGGTGAGGGGTGGGGGGTGTTTGGGGGGGGGGGTTGGGGGTGATGGTGATGGTAGTGGGGGTGGTGATGGGGGGGATGTTGGGTGGTGGAGGGGGGTGGGGGGTGGGGGTGGTGGGGAGATGATGGGGGTGGTGTGGGATGGGGTGTTAATGGGGTGGGTGGTAGTGGTGGTGGTGGTGATGGTGGTGATGGCGGGGGGGGTTTGGGGGGGTGGTG